>VZRN01001189.1:1575556-1644094 GCA_013397935.1 Dasyornis broadbenti
CCCCGCCGCGCGCCTCCGCCCGCCCCGCCGCGGCCGCGCCCCCTCACAGCACCGCCCCCGCCTGAACCGCCCCGTCCCGCCCCTCCTCGGTACCGGGACACCGCCGCGTCCGCCCTGCTCCGCCCCGCACCTGCACCGCATCAGGACATCATCGGGACCACCCGCCCCGCCGGGACCGCCCTGTGCGGCTGCTCCGCAGCAGCACGGCACCAGGACCAGTCCTGGGACTGGGACCGCATCAGCAGGGAATTTGAGACCGGCATCAGGACTGGCACCGGCACCGCACCAACAGTGGGACTGAGACCTGCACCAGGTCTGGGACCGGCACCGGGCCTGGGACTGCAACGGCGCCGGGTCTGAGATCGCACCGGCACCGCGCCCCACGCACGGACCGGGAGCGGGACCGAACCGAGCCCGGCGCTCCTGCCGGGAGCAGCCGCCGCGCACACCGAGTGTGTTCTGAGCGTGGCCGGCCCACACATCGGGGCTCCCGGCGCACTGGGATGCTCCGTCCCGCTGTCCCCATACCGGAGCGGACGGTGGCCTAAGCAGCGTGGCATCCTCGGCAGTGCGTGCGTGGCTCTGTGTCCGTCCTGCCCGCCCCAGTGCCCGCTGGCAGCACGTGGCGCAGGGCGGAGGGTGCTGTTCCACAGGGAACATCCCAGTTAATGGCAGTCTGCGGTGTCACCATCCCGCCTGTCCATCACATACACTCCCATCGCCGGGCACCGAGCTGTCCACTTTCTCTTCACACCTCACACCAACACCCAGGTTTTTGCGATTTTTGGGGGGCAGAGGTAGTGCATCGGCATTTTTTCTGGATGCCCTAAGTGGTTTCTGTTGATTCAGGTAGCAAATACCTGCGCTATATCTGTCAGCGTGTTTCAAAACCTCTCTACACAACGAGAGTGTTCTGTAAATAAAACAATAACAACAAGGACTCTGTGGATTTATCTCTGATTACAGTCCTGTGTATATTTATATGCAAATTATGTTTAGCCCTCCAGCTGCTGGCGGCTGTTCAATGAAGCCTGTGGGTGGGGGCACAAGGGTGCTCACTCCGTGTTCACCCCGTGCCATTCCACAGGGACACCCACCCGCCAAGTGACAGACCTGGCAGGGCCGTGGAACACAACACAGCCAGCAAGCCCGAGGCTTTCCTTTCCCTCTTGGTGCAACTGATGTTGTGGCAGTTAATGCCTGTGAGAACTGAAGCCTTGCAAGAAAAAGGCAATTTTAAAATGAGGTTTCTGGCTAAAGGATGTTTTCACCCAACCCCTAGTGTCCTGTCCTTCAAGGAAAAGCAGTCAGGGCAGGACCATGGGTTTGGCCACCCCCAGTTTGGCTGATGTGCTCCAATATTTAACTGATGGGCTCAGCTGCAGATGTTATATAGAGGTGCTACATTTCAGGAACCCCCAGTCTCAGGTAGGGCTGAAAATGTCTGTGCTTCTCCTTCCCTTCTCCACCACAGCACCTCAGCTTTTGTTTCCCTGTCCCTTGTGATGCCTCTGTTTCTCTGCCTGGCCAATCAGCCTAGAGCTGAATTTTCTAATATGCACAGCAGGCAGCAAAGAAAATAATTTGTAAACACTCCCCCAGACTTTTATTCATCATAAAAAGAAAAAAAAATTGCTTGCCTTTTTCCCTCCTCTCAAGCAATTCTGTCTAAATAATTTCAGCAGGTACATGTGGCGTTTGGAGGTGATGTGTTTATGGTTTTCATCCTTAAGCAACCTATCCCATCTTTCCTTTTTTTTTTTCCAGTTGTCCATAATATTTTGAAATCATTTGCACTCACAGTAATAGGCAATTTTACCACGAAGATTCTAGGCATGAGAACTACTGAGTTAATTTCCTTTCGTTTGGATCTCCAAAATGGATGGATTTCACCATTTAATGAAAACTCTGTGTTCTGAAATTCAAGCCTTAAAATTATAAAGATGTTTCTGTGCTTTATATCCATCACTCTCTCACACACATATAAAAAAAATATTTGCCTCCAGTTTTATTTATTTTACATTATGAAATAACAAAGATGTGTGGTGGGTTAAAACCAATCCTGAATGCTAATACTTGAGAATTAAACAGAGAGAATAACAATGGCCTAATGTCTGTGCTAAATTAATATACACTATAAAAGATATGATGCATATTGGGTTGGTGTTCCCAGCAGAGCCATTATTTTGGAATGGGCTAAACAAACAATGATCATCCTTTCAGTAATGAGTGATGGTCTCCAGTCTGCTGCCTTCTCACTCACAGTATGTAAATGATGTTCTCAAGCTTTGATCCAGGGACACAAAACATTTACTTAGGCACTAAAGAAATGAAAATTGCCCCAAACTAGATAAAAGTAGGACAGAGCAGAGCTGTTAAGGTTTCACAGCACAGGCAAGATTTGATGGCTGGCAGGGCAGCTGGTTTAAGTTAAGAGATCAAGCAAAAACACTGAGCGCCTAGTAATATCAGTGGAAAAAAATCTCCACCTCCTTCTCCACACATGGTATCCCCAGAGACCCAAAAAACATTATCCCTGTTCCCACTATCCCCCAGAGACCCTAAACACATGATCCCTGCTCCCACTCCCCACACATGACCGTTTTCTGCTGGCACAGGGCATCCCCTCACCCCATATCTCGTGTCTCTGCTGCTGGCTGATCCCTTCTGCACCCACCCTGTGAGCAGCTGCCTCCTTCCAGTACAGCAGGGCCAAGCTGAGCTGGTGAAGGATCTCATTTTGGGCTGACCCTCTCTTATTACCCACGGGAACGTTCAGAAAGTCGAGGCTTTGTGTTCAAAGGCACCGGGTGTTTGCCCAGAGTCAGATCAATAAAACACCTTGTGCCTCAAGCCCTAAATTGATCTTTGCTGTTTTAGGAAACTGTTGTTAGCTCATCGGTCAGGGCTGATCATCACATCCCTGTGTACTTCCTGAAAACCTTTGTTTCCACAGCATCTGAATTTCACTTCTGCATTTGGCTGGCAAATGGTGGCTGCTCGGCTCCAACTAAAAGAAAACACACATCAGCTTTGAGATAAGCAGGCTCTTGGTGTGTAGAGGAGAGCTTTATTGGGCATTAACACCTCCAGCTTATTGAAAGGAACAATGTTTCATATTAGGTCAGGCTGAGTACGTCCCAGTGGCCAAAGAGTGGACAGCAGCAGGAGTGCAGCCAGTTTGAGCCCCCCGGGCAGAGAGGCAGGACTGGGCTGTGGTAGCCTTGGCCAGGGCTGGGGTAACCCCAACTGCTGAGGCACCACAGCTGCTGGGAGGATGAAGTCTTTTTCAGATGAGAGGAGAAACCATATTTGCACAATAGCACAATTAGAATAACTTGATTAAAAGAAATGCAAACAAGCCATTAACTTTGCTTTATCTCCTTGTAATGTGATTCATCTTACAGTACCTGTGCAGGAAGGGGGAGAAGATAGATGAAATAAGTACAGAAAAACCTTCTGTGTCATGAAAATAGAATATTTATTAAAATAACAAACATAACCATCACCAGCCCAGCTGCTGCAGCTTTCCTTTACGGAATTGTCTCTCATCTGGGAGAGCTGATTGCTGGATAGGTTTGTATCCAGGGCACCCAAAATCACTTTTTCTGTCAAATATCCTCAAAGTGATGAAGTAGATGCTCCAACCTTGTCCCCAGCTGCCCTAAAATGACCTCTCCCCCACCACTTCCATAACATGTGCAAACGAGCAACCTCGATAATTTTACTTCTCCTTTGAGACTGGGTAAAACTGGATTGTGGAGTCAAAAGGTATCACCAGGAGGCAGGCAGCGTGAAGACACCAACTTGCTCCCTGAGGTAACAGTTCTTACAATGAGCGGAAAAGCTCAGAGCAATGAGATGGTCATTGCATGGGAGGAGAAGCGAGGCCAAGGGCAAGGAAATGTCTGGGAAAGGACCAAAGAAATGCTGCGGTGGGAGAGAGATGGAAACCCTGTTAGCACCTCATAGAATAAGGCCCTTATCTAGAAATAGGGTATGCAAATGAGAGAAGGCATGGAGCAGTGGGGTGATGAGTAAAACTAATTAGAAAATGAGGCTTGATTATTCATGGACTTGACATATCAGAGAGCAGCTAATCAAAGGAATAATACAAGTTTGCATATTCTTTGTGATGTGGGCATCAAAGCCTTTCTTCTTGTCACTACGGCATCTCTGCTGCTCATTCTGAAAACCAAGCGCACTTGATGCAAGTGTAACACCTCGCTCCACATTAGTAGATGGATCTTGGAAAGGCTGAGGTGTTCAAATGAGCTCTGTTTTTGCCAGCTATTCAACTGATCTTGCATTTATCTCTACTTATAGATCTTGCCTCCCTGAATACAAACATTGCCCGAAGCTCTTTGGGTGTGTGGTAAACGGGGCAGCCTTTAAAGCTTGAGCCAAAGACCTGGATACTCAAGGGACCCACCTTGCAAGATAATTGCAAGATAATCCCTTACAGTTTCATTTTGCTTCTGACTGATCGCTAAATAAACTTTGTCTAAATGCTGCATGGGAAGATGGACTTGGCAGGAGGTGTTTGCACAGAACTTGCTGGGTGCAGGAAGCTTTCAGAAGTACCTCCTTCCCAACACATGGCACCAGAAACTTTCCGTCCAGGCTGTTCATTGCAGCAAATCTTGGATTTGCACCATTGCTTGGAGCCAGACAAAAGGCAGGCTAGCTTTCAAGTTACAAGGTAACAGCAGTATTTCCATTTCACACATAGATCTCGGTCCTGTGAAAGGTTTTAAAGGAGAACCTGATGTGGGACTGACACCTGGCCATGTACCAAGTGTCTGGGCAACAGTTGGAGAGTGAATAAATGATACTGCCCCATCACTGCTGATTCTTTCCCAGCATGAAACTGGCTGAGAAACTGCTGAAACATCGAATTCCCTTTTGATGAGGACAGCCTGGGACAACTCCAGGGAACAGGATCCATGGGGATGAAAGGGCTCTTTCAAGTATGCCTCTGAATCAGTGGGAAAAGTGAGAAGTTGGGATCACTCCTGCCACTGTTTGCTTGTCTGGATAATTACGCTGATGGGTATATTAATACCATCTGGCATTAGATCCAAAGAGCAACCAGGCATTGAAAGAGATTACTGGTGAGGTGTGTGAAGAACCCTTTTGGAGGTGCTTACGAGCAGATTAGGAGGAATTAGAAAGGGTGTGAGCCAACAAAGTCCATGCTGCAGACCATATGGTCCAAGGGACACTTTGTGCCCATTTTGAAGATATATAATGCAAAACTGGTGTATCTGACCTAGTTCAGGACAAAACCTGCAGCATTTGCCTGATTAAGGTAGGTAAGAGAGAAAGATAATGTAGCACTCTACTCTGGTCTTCTGCAGTGGTTTTACCCTGAAGAAAAAGGATGTTAAAAGACTTGAAAAAATATTTGTTGCATCTTCCTAAAACCAAGGGGGAAATCGTTTCACATGGCCCTGAAAGAACAGTGGCAAAAGACATAATATTACCTTACGCTATCTTGATAAATAGTCCTGCATGGAATGAAAGCAGTGGGATTTGGTCCAAAGGCATTCAAGACGTCTGAAAGGAGAAATATACCCTTCACAGTGAAATTATTCCAGTTTAACAACACTGGTTTTGAAACAGATTTAGTTAAACTAGTACCACCTTTTGCCCAGACACTCTGCAATCCTAGAGTAGTTAGCATTAATGTAGCTTAATTTGGTGTCATTCTGTGTACAGACTGCATCTTGGATACCGTATAAATATTTGCTTATTGAAATTGACGCTGAATTTGGGCAACACAGTCTTGTGGAATTAACCTATGTGACAGCAGATCAGATGTGGGAACAAAAAGAAAAATCTCAGGAAGAGGTGTCATATTTCCACAGATGAATTCATGCATTTACCTAGTTTTTAAAATGAACAGAAGAATAAATGAAGGTGAAGCAAAAAGAATCTGAAGCTTTACGAAAAGATATAAGAAGCTTTGAGGACAGAATTTTCCAGCAGTAGAGCTGATGAATCTTCAGGGAGTGATCCCACAGTCCAGTGAAACAAAGAAACGCTCGTTTCACGGTGAGGTTTTGCAACTGCAGATTTACCGGGAATAGCAAATAAATAATTCACAGTTTCTGAAGATGCAAAGATAAATTTTCTTTCTTTTACTTCAAATCTAGTTCTGCCAGCTGCTAAAGGCCTGCAGCAAACATCCCCCTACAAAATAGAAAATGAGGGATAAAGTAGGAGTTTTGCATTCCAGTTATGTGTAAAAAGACTTCTAGAAAAGAAAAAGCTCCTCTTCCTCTGTAGCCTACCCCCTCCCCCACTGCTCCCATGAGTCCACAGTGAAACAGAATATTTGTGTTATATTATGCTGAAACTTCTGGAAAAAGAAAACAAAAATACAATCAAACATTTAAAATTTCACAACAACAGAATTCAGTGGAAAATCCCTAGCTGGACTGGACGTAAATAAAAGATATTGAGTACAGCAATTCTTTGCCGTTTCCCAAAAACACTCAGGATTCATAGCATTACAGCACTTTGCAATAACTCATAGAATACCAGGGCAGTGTGAATTTATACCTCCTGATCCTAAATTCTACCACCTTAGCCTGGGCCAGCTTTCCCCAGGCACCCTGGGCCAGCCCTGTGTTTGCATTACTAAGTCACAGGCTGCCCTTGGAATCCCTCTTTGCGGAGATGCTGCCAGTCCTGCATGTGCCTGAGCTGCCACTTCACCAGATCAAAATAGTAGCAGCTATTTTAATCTGCTGCTGGAATACATCTGAAGAAATTCCTTGCAATCCCTTACTTCTGGTCCCAGCTGACACAGAGCCACGTGGCAGGGAGTGCACATGCAGATCGTGTCCCCTGGCCAGAGCCTTGCGTCCTTGCCTTGGACAGGAGATGTGCGTGGGGTACCCACTCCGTGCTGCGAGCACTTCTCCACCCAGTGACGGCTGAGCAGCATGGGCTGCTCATCCTGGTCTCAGCCTCCTGCTCAGCACTTTGGGAATGCTGAATCCATGGAAAGGGTGCTGGGGGACCAGCAGCAGACCGCAGCCTCAACATCCCCTGAGTTCTTCAGTCCGTGAATTCTTCATTCCAGTGTGAGTTCTTCATTCCTGAGGCCAACGGCTGCATGGTCAAACACTTGCCATGTGTATTATGGCATCTAATCCAACACTGCTTAAATCAGAGAAGCCAGAAGATGACCTCTTCTGTGTCTTGAACCTTTACTAACTGCTCATTGATAAAATCAGAAATTAAGTGGGCAGAGGAGAGGGGGTTGATGTTTCATTTCCTGCCCTGTCACAGGGCAAGGTCCCTGCTGTGTGTGTGCACTGTTACTCACAGATGTGCACAATGTTACTGTGCAAGAATTACTTGTCAAAAGAGATGGTGAAGGTTGGTATTATAATGCATGGGGCTGGCTTCAATCCTTTTCCTGCCCATCTTTCCCTATTAAAGATAAGTAACACATAATGTTGACCTTGCACACTGAGAGGGGAAGGACAGCACCTCTCACCATCAAAATTCAGGAGATTCCCTACAAGGATATGTGTCCTCCTACTGCACAGAGCTTTTATGGACCTGCCTAGGTCCCAAGTGATATAACCGTGTTCCAGGAGATCCCTCTAACTCTGAATTTTCGAGAGTCTCTGGATAAATTAATCTGGCTGTAACAATATGCAGAACACTGTAACAACCAGAAGAAAAATAACTTATCAAAAATATTATTTTCTTTCCTGCAAAGAATCAAACTTTAAATGATTCCATCTGTCACTTTCATCTGCACCCTGTTTCATTGGCTGGATTTTGCTCATTAAGATAAATTTCAAGCCAGCAGATCATTTTTACCTTCAGGGCTTGATGAAATGTAGTGTTTGGGTCTTCCTCCCCTCCTCCATTTTTGACAGCCGTGACAGAGAAATAAGCGTTTCTCTCTTATGCTGCTTTGCAATTGTATGGAATGGCTTTGACCTTCCAAAAGGGAAACACACTACATTCAAATTCCTCCTCCTTTCCCCATGGGATTAGGAGCTGGCCAAACCCTTCCAATAAAAGTTTCCCAATTGACCTTGCATCGTAAAACCCTCTTTTCTTTATTACTCCATCTCCTCAAAACTTCCTCAGAGAACATCTAGCCCTTTCAAGATGTGGGCTGGAGAGTTTCTATGCTGTGTAAATGGTTCAAATGTCCTTGTTTCTTCCCTGAAAAGACATAAAAGCAATTTGTTGGATTCCTTACCTCATAACCAAACACAACTGTACACTGTGCACTCTGCATGTTACAGCTCCTCATGCCTTCAGCCCCAATGACCTATTTTACTGTAAGTGTAATTATGCATTGGAGTGGTTTCATGAGGGATGTGATAAATCATCTGCCACTTAAAGTCTTTAAATCAAGGCTGGGTGTTTTCAGTGGGGTCCTGCTCCCTGTCTGGAGCACACAGAGGCTCCCAGTGCACTTACAGGAGGGTATATAATCACATGGTCATGGTCAGCCATGGTATTGAGGAATTAGGGGATGGGCGGGATGGCCTTTGTCATGCAGGATGTAGGATTAGTTGGACTTAATGGCCTGTTTTGGCCTTTAAGCCTATGAATGGGGAAAAGGAAAGAGGAAAAAGAAAACAAAAAAGAACAAAAGTGTCTTTTATAGCCAGCATGTTTCTGCCTTCTGAAAGCAGAGCCAGAGGGACTGCAGGCAGCTGGAGCTAGAAATGAGTGCCAGGCACCCCTATGGGCTGCCCCTGGTCCCGGAGCTCCCCAAGCTGCCCCAAGCTCCCCAAGCTCCTTACAGGTTCTTGCAAGCAAAGTCAGGAGTCCAAGCCCACTGGGATTTGCTGACGTCTTTCAGAAAACAACAGACGTGAGCACACGCACAATGCTCAAATGGTTTTCAATTTTTTTCCCCCTTGAGGTCATTTTAGGTGTTCCAGAACTAGAAATCTAATTCTTTTTCTATTTCTAAATTAAGCTAATTAAAATTTTAATCTGGTGGACATTATCTTATTGCATAATTAGAAGAGCTTATATTGCAGTGGTTTGGTTGGTACCAATCCTTTTTGCTTTAAATTGTGTTTCAATAATTGAACAGAGCTTAGATAGGTGCTTATAAGGTACTAAGCCAACTATCTGTTCTTAACAAAATAGTCAATTCTCCCTTGCAGCTATACCTGCTCTGATCCTGCATGCTTTATGCTATCATGGTTTTCCTTTAGTGAAGGTTGGGCTATTATACCCTTGATCCACATGGGAATTTCAGGGACTAGAGGCACCCTCACAGACAGCACTGCAGACTGACCTCACAGAGCAAGCACAAAGCATCCTCGTTGGAAAATGGCAAATCCAAACCCTACCCACTGACTTGCTGATATCATCTGCATAACCATGGGTTATTGCATAATTATTTTCTCCCAGTTGACTATTAAGCCCTAAAGAATCTTTCTATAGACTAGACTGGTATTACCCTGCCATACATTTAAAAGAGATTACTGTTAATTAATTTAGCTTGTCTGCATACCTAAAACTCAGCTAAGCCTTCTATTGTGTTACCTGCTGTCATTTCAGACGTGTAAGACTTCCAAACTCCCATAGAAATAGAAAGGGATTAAACTCACCTACAGAGATATAAAACAATTTAAGAAATAAGTTGCTTTTCAACACTTCCCACAGGGCCCTGTGCAGAGGAGGACCTGGGATCTGGCAGAAACCTTCCCGCCGGTTATCCATCCCACCAGGAGTCAACTTCCCTCCAGGACTTTCAACCCAGTGCTTGCCGAAGACACTAAATTTCCTGAAAGCGTAAATAACACATTAAGCCACAATTTATCTACTCCTGGGGCTAAGGCACCCAAACCAGTGAACGTAAATCACTCAGAATATTTATGATCTACTGACACATTTCCATTCTAAAATAGGAGTCCGACACACATAAATCCTCACAAATGCTTCTCCAGAGCCATCCCCATCCCATTCACCCCAGACACGGTCACCAAATCTGCACAGGGACCTCCACAGTGCCTGAGGCTGACATGGATGGGCTGAGAGCTCTTCCTGCTACCACAACAAATGAGTAAATAATTACATTAATAATGAGCCAGACCTTCCAGCTGGCCAAGTCGCAGGAGCCAGGGCACTTTTTGTTAGTAAACAATTTCAGATTAAAAAAAGTAAGCACCTTCTGTCAAAACCAAACAGCTCCATGAAGCAGAAATCCCTTGGATAAAAATCGGGATTTTTTTTCCATAAGGAAAGCAGAAAACAATTCAGAGAAAAATTCTTGGCTTTTTTTTTTTTTTGTTGTTGTTGTTGTTGTTTATTTATTTTTGCAGAACACACAAAAAACCCCTCAGAAGAGGATTTGAAAACACTGATTATTCCTCAGGTAGCAGCTTCTTCTGAAAAGACGGAGAGTTTCAGAAGAAGGTTGCATCCGAGTTTAAAAAAAAAAACCCAGAACAATTTCATTAGGCTCTGTTGTCAGCTCCCCTTCATGAGCTGCTTTGGGATTAAGGGGCTGACAGCGGTCCTGTTAGCTAGCAGGGAACCAGGTGGATCTGCGGGGACGTGGAGCTCTCAGCATGGGAGTGAGCCACAAGGCACAGCCTGCCCAGAGCAAACCTGCAGCTCCCAGTGCCGGGTCCAGGAGCTGCTGCGAGATGGGGAAGAGCTGCGGAACTGCCGTCCCACAGAGCTGAGCTCAGGCACTCGCCTGCTCTTTCAGGTCCTGTTTGGAAAATCAACACAAAGTTGCTCCACAGCTGCGAAACAGACAAGGCTTAAGCAGAATCCATTTCCTAACCAATAACTCATTTCCAGAGTAGTCACTGACTCTGCCCAAGGTGAGCCCCAGCAGCCCTCTCTGCATTTAATTTGCACACTTGTTTTGTTCAGGATGCAGTGGCTGCATCACCACCTCTCCAACATTGGCATTTTCCAGGCTGACAGCCAAAGGGATGCTTATGCAGACATTCCTGGAGATGGAAAGCTAAAGTTGGTTTGCCTTACATTGAGAGGCAGGATGAAGAACAATGCTTTGCATCCAGGCAAGTTTTCTGAACTCATCACTCAGAGTTTGTTTGCAATGAGTACTCCACCATGCTCATGGCAGAGAACGGTCTCTGCTGACCAGCCCTCCACCTCTCTGTTACCACTGCCTGTAATGATGTCTCTCACCAAGGTGATGTCAAAACTCAAGGCGTATTTGCTATGAAAACAGGGGTTCACACCCCATTGTGTCACCCTTCTCAAATTCCCTTTCAAGGATCCTGAAGCATGGGATTGCAGCAATGTTGGTGGGAAGAGCCTCTCATCCAACCTTCTCCTAAAAACAGGGTTATCACCAGCACTAAACGAGCTTGGCCATGTCTTTGTCTAGCCAGAGCATGAAAACCTTCCCGGTTGTGGTTGCCACAATCCCACTGGATGACCATGCATCTGTCTCACAAAGAAGTTTTCCTGGTCTCCAGTTTGAGTCTCCCAAGCTGCTCTTGCCCCTTCTAACATCATTTGCCTTTACCAAGAAGAGTTTGGCTCCATCATTTCTGCAGGTAGCTGTAGGTAGCTATTAGCTCACTCCTCCACCAGCAGAAACTAGCCCAAGGCACATCAGCCAGCACCTTGCAGGGCATCCCAAGCCCTTGAAGCCTCCCTCCTCTCTAGTTTCTTCAGACAAGTTGGGATCAGCCAGTTCTGGTAGCACAGGCTTAGGTCTTGGTCTGCACTTCACAACATACAGCCCAGTCCCTTGGAGCCAGCCCAGCAAAGCCTGCCCAGGCCACCACTGAGACGGGCACAAAGCTCTCCCACACATCTTCTCCAACAGCAGTGCCGAGGCACCCAAGCTAAGCAGGCAGAGAAGAGAAACCATTCCGTTATAATTTGTCTTGTTCATTGAGTTGTCTGAAAACTGCAGCTTGGGCAGGCATTACAGCAGCTACAGCCACAGTGACTCAGTAGATGCCCACTATTTGGTGGCATCCAGCTATGTCCCAAAGCCTTCTCATCCTCCAGCCTGACTAAAACCCTCCCTTTCCACTTAACTTCCTAGTTTACAAGGCAAAACAGCCTCCCAAAATATTCCTGTGGCACACTAAACAATCTTGCCATCAGGACTCAAATTTCAGTGTGATTGGTAATGAGTGCATCAGGCATCAGAACTGGGTTATTAAAATATCTTTCATGATGAACAATGTAAAACAAATGCAGATAAATTGTGTTACTCTGGGTCATTTAATTTTAAGTGCAGCAGCCTCTGTACTTTTTTGCCACTTAAACGATATGCAGCATGAAATAGCACAAATAAATACAGATGTAGAGAACATTAGATACACTTTGTAAGAGCAAATTATGCACGTTCACATTTCATTCTAGTTAGATCAAAATTAGATGGTTTTCCTCCATTATCTCAGTGGATACACTAAAAGTCAGTGATTTATGAAAGAAACCGGTGTGAATGCCATTACAATTGATTAACCTAAGAGACTGGTGACCTACTTATAGATATACAAATATGATTATAATTGTGCAGTAAGTAATTGAATGTTCTGCAGGACTTCTTTATAATGCGACTGTAATGCATAAAAATAAGAGGTAGAAAAAAGGCTTCAATGCCATGAACACTCTGAGATCCTAGGGAGAGGTGCTGAGTGCTTGCTGCTCTCTCCTGTCAAGGTGTTCAGACCTTGCAGAACCAGCCCCCTCCTGAATGGCAGGATTTCCCTGAAACAGACTGTCCTGTGGACAAAAGGCTCCATTGTTCTTTGTGGCTGGGATAACTTTGGACACCCTGAGCAAATCTCTTTGGGAGATGATGCACACAGAGCCCTCCCGAGTCATCTCTACTGGAGCCTCTTTTCAAAGATTTCCTTTGAGTCAAGAAAGGCAGACAGGCCAGAGGTCATGAAGCTATAAAATGAAGTTATGGGTCCCTGTTTCTAAACCACCCCTTTGCAGTGGGACTCAGCACTACTGTAGTGGGTTTGGGAGTCTGCCAAACCTCAGGTCTCTGCTAGCTGTGACTCTGAGCCCAGCACTGCTGCAGTGTCTGCTAATGGGCACCAGTGTCCACTTGTCTATGCTGCAGTCACAGGACACAGCAAAGAGCAAGAGCACCTCCCTGCCTCCAGTGCTTTGCAATCCACACACACAGCAGGGGGCAACAGATGGAGACAGTCCCCAGGTGCTGGTAGCTCATGGGCTGAAGCCTAAAAACTTTACCTCGACCATGCAAATGGCTATACTCTTCAATCCCAGGCAATGCTCCTTGCTAATTAAGTTTCCCAGCACCTCGGCAGTGTGCTTCCTGCTGGACAGTGTGCCAACATCACCCAGCCCACAGCTGCCTGGAGGCCTTCATGACATTATTATGTGTCACAGATTTTCCTGTATCTTTTGCTGCCAGTCACTTCTTCTGACTTAATTTGCCTGAACTCCTCTGCATGGACACGGGCGGCAGAGCTAACCTCTGACAATGACACACACCAGCTCTCTGCAGAACAAAATTCTAGATTCCTAATTTGAATGACTAAATATACCAAAGCCCAGTGATGAATTATTTAAAATCTTTACAAATTTTGATGCCGCATACTGAGCTAGAGACTTGAATGCACCTCTGCAATTATGAGTCCCTCTGCCTACTGCTCCATCATGGAAAAGCATCCATTTAAACCCCCTGGGATAAATGATCTGTTACAATTCCCTGGACTGGAAACCCTGGAGATGATGTGGGAGCCAGGAGTTGCTAGGATGGGATTGAGTTAATTAGCACTGTGTCTGAGGAGAGCCGTAACAGCATAATGAAACAAATAGAATAAAAGCAGTCTAAAGTGACTCCAGTGGATTGATGGGTGCGCGCTGCTGACTGGAACAGTCAGGATTATACCCATGAGTGCATGGCTCTGCATTTGTCATGCTTTGCTCACGCTGGGGGAGAGGGATGAGGAAGAGGGTGGGTCATTGCAGCTCTGCAAGAACTCTCTGGCATGATGTGTGTTAGGGGCAGAAAGGTGGAAACACAGCACACCTGGCTCAGTGTCAGCCCTGCTTATGAAAAGCCCAAGCCACCACCCCCTAAATCCTCATGCAGGACAGGGTCAGGTCCAGCACACACAGCTCCTCAGAAGCAACAATAAGGGATGCACTGTGCACACAACTCCTGCATCCTCTGCAGGTGTCCCAGTGCTGGTGAGGGGTCCTGGCAGGGCTTGCAGGACTCCTGTCTCCTTGCATCCTGCCGTGGACTTTGTCCAGCACACGCTGGCAGAGGCCTTGCTGTGTCCTGCAGCAGAGCAGTATGTCCATTCAGCTGCAGACCCACAGATATTTAGAGCACATCCCAGAGAAAAGTTTGCATCCCACCTCCCATGGAGTTACCTCTAATCTTGGCACGCAAGTGACTGGATGTAGATGGCCATGTTTGACTTCTTCATCCATCCTTTCCAGTGCTGACAGCCACTGAGGGATGACTGACAGGTTCTGTTTTTTCAGTGTGTTTTGCATTCTTTTCAATATTCAGTTGTCTGGAAGAGGAATATGTTGGCTCCAGCAATGCTGCATTTGAGAGAGGTGCTGGCTTCTTCAGCGTAAATTGTTCAGGGTATTTTTACAGTCGGCATAAAAATACTGACACTGCCTGTATGGATAGCTCTGTTATCGTGCCTGGGGCCAATAAAGAAAGTGTAAGGAAAAAAAAGAAAGCCACAAGTTAAACCCATATTTTACAGCAATCACACTCTTCCTTTTAATTTTTAAACTTCTCAAAGCCTAGCTTCCAATAAAATGAATCTGTGAAAAATAAACAGAACAGCCAAGCTGCACTGTTTTGAAGCAGAAAGATGACTCCCAGCTTGGCCAACTATTTGGACTGTCAAACATAATATACACTAAAATGACAAAGCATAACAATACAAAAGACCACGTACTATCTCTATGTCTACCACAGGGAACTGGAGCTGTGCCCAGCAGTGGTACCTAGTCCTGAGCATTGCCTATCTACCAAAACCTAGAGAGAATTGCTAGGGACAGGTAGCAGCTATTAGCTGAGCTACTGAAAGGATACCAGCAGCTTTGCTTAAACAAGAGGAGCATAAATAAACCCAGACTGGCTTTCTCCATAGCCAAACTCCTCTCTGCTGCTGCAGAGGCTCTTATGTTGTGGCTTTGCCAAAGAGCCTGACCCACACAAGCCATATAGAAATTTCATTGCTCCAGCATTGTGACACGTCTCTTTCTACAGAGCTGTTCCTCATTCCTACCAGCAGCAGCTGGGCCAAAGCCTCAGCTTCTGCTTGCCCCCTTCACTTCAGACCTCTCCTCCTTTCAGTGGCACTCTACAAATCCAAGCTAATGAGAACTGCGGGGCCAAATGAATCCCTATGGGTAGCACCTATGCCACTCTCACCCCTCCACATACATCAGCTGCTATTCCTTCCTTAGCATTACTTGGAGCAAAGACAGCCCTGCAGTGAAATAATCCCAGCTTCAAGCCTGTTGCAGAAATTAAAAATGACTTGCTTCCAGTTGGATGCAAGGCTTACTAATTTCCCACCAGCATTCGAGAGGCAAGTTTGCCACATGAATAATTGTGTGTCCAGAAAAGTGTTCCACTGGTAGGGTTATTAGCAGGAAAACAGGAATTCAGTTGGAAAGCATTAATAAACCTTGAAGAGAACAGCTGTTATGGTGATTGATCCACTATCCAAGTGTACACAACTCATACAGGAGGAAGCAGCAGAGGTTATTGCACAGGGAGAATATGCTGGGAAGTGAGAAAGGAGGCAGGGTTGCTGCAGAGGCCAGGGATAAAAATTGGTACTATCAGGTTCAAAAGCATTTAAAAACCCCACACATCTTTTCCAAAGCTGACTCAAAATTCGGTAATTTTAGTAGTTTGCAGTATTTTTTTGTTTAGAAAGTTACTTGCCTTCTTTTAATACATATGGGCAATGGAAGCAGAAGAGTTTTGTGTGTGTCACAGGGAAATTTCTCTGTTTACCCCCCCAGGATCAGCAGATGCTGCAGTGTGAAAACCACAGACACCCCAAGGAATACACCCAAATATGCCCAGTGCACCCATCCTTCCTCCTGAGGGGAGTGATGAAACCACCAAGCTCCTTCAAGGTCTAAAGAAGGATTAAGGAGAGAAATGAATTGCACATTGAAAGGCCAAGAATTTCTGGCCCACTCTATCAGCTCTATTGCAGGGTTCTCCTGCTGCTCATGAATAGCTGCACATTGGGAACATTTCTCCTTTCTGCTTGTGTGCATCAGGAGTTTGTCCTTTGGCACTCACTGGAGTCAGATTTTAGTTTGTCTGAGTAAGGATACTGGTAAGAAAAGGAGAAAGTGAACCTAAGGTGGCATTTTTGGCACGTGGGAACATGCATCTGATGCATCATGCTCTTCTGCAGCTCCCTTTGCCTTCCTGGAAACATCTGTTTCTACAGGGATATCACATCCATCCCAGCAGTATCGCCTTTGCAAGAGCTGAAAGGACAACCCCTGGCCATAGCAGAGACAGAACAGCGGGATTTTGGTTCCCACCACTAGGGCTGGGAGCAGGCTGTGATCCACCCCGAAGTGTTCACATCATGGCATTACAGGTTGTGCCAACTATAGGGTGCACTATAGTGTGTGGAGCTCACTGCAGTATGTTTCCTTTCAAAAGGAAGCAAAACCAAACCCTTTCCAGTTTATTATTTCAGCTAATTATATGAACCAACAGTATTTCATCCAAACCGTTTTAGGAAAATAAGTGAGAATGTTTGCAAAACCAAAGCAACCATTTTTCTCCTGCCAGGGTGGCAGATGCAAACATAAAGAGTAACATGTCCATACATCTCCAATCTCAACTTCTTATGAAACAAAATAAAAGCAATCTGGTTGTGAACTGATCCAAAGCAAATACAATATTTCAGAACACACCACATTTAGTTGGTGGGGCTGATTTATATGATGCATTTAAAGACCAGTGTGCAAATATGGAGGGGAAGACTATTTCCCCTTCACACTTTCTTACCTCGCAGACATTGTTTTTGTTCTGCATGTAAGTGAGGAGCCCTTGGCCTACGTAGCCGCCACCTTTGAGGGATGAGCACTGACAGGTTTCTATGGCACTTCCAAAAAGGGTTGTTTTCCAGGCCAGAGGTTCCCTTCATCATACAGAATGTTTCGCCATTTATTGTGTGATACGTGAGATCTTTGCACAGTGGTCTTCAAAATAATTACTGCCAAAAGCATCCCCTGGCCAACTTCAGTTTGCAGACACTACCTCTATTCCCAATTTCCAGCTGGAAAAAGAGGCAGGGAGAAGGCAGCAGAAGGCTCCCTAGGGAAGTGGTGGAATCAACAGCCCTGAAGTGTTCAAAAAATGAGTAGGTGTGGCACTTCACAGTATGGTTTAATGGAAATGGTGGCATTTGCTTGGAGGTTGGACTTGATGACCTTGGAGGTCTTTTCCAACCTTAATGGTTCTATGATCTTTCTCAGGGCATCTCCATGCACTGACTGTCAGTGCTGGCAGTGCTGACAGCCAGCGGCCACCGCTGAGCCTGGGCTGGCAGGTCGGGATCTCCCCATGCTCTACCATCTCCTTTGTCACACATCATCTCAGAGGATTGTGTTTGTGTTTGATGTTTCCACATCTCTTTTTCTGAGGAAGTGCTGCTCCAGCCATCATTTTTGTTCTGTTTTCAGATTTCATGGTCAGTTTCCAAGATTTAGTGACTTTTCAGCAGGCAGAAGAGCACCTTGGTTATGTGGCACTGCAGTCCTACACAGAGATAATTGCTGAAGTAAATCAGAAACAAGGGGAGACCTAGTAAAAACTGGAAATCACTTGTTTTAAAAGTGAAATTAAAAATAAAATTAAAAAGAGGAGAAAGAAGTACCGCCAGGATAATTGTCATTTTCACTAAGGATGTCACTGAAGGATTTCCAAAACCAGTCCAGTCCCAGTTCTCAGTTTGCATTGCTAAACCTTGATCCATCATTTTGCAATGAGCCTAGGCATGGAATCCATTCGTTAGGGACCTGCAGGCTTTCTGAATGAAATCCTCCAGCCCTCCCTCATGGGCTGCAATCAGGAGGGATGCCAAGTGTTCTGAATGGCTGCTGCTGCTGCCTTGAAGTGCTCCTGAGTCCTTTCCCAGCTCAATCCCATCCCACTCCCTGTTCCCTGGAAGAACCAAACCTTAAAGACTCCACATGGCCAAACTGGTGTTTTACATCCAGACACCCTCAATATTTGGGCTGCATCAGCCCTGCAGCATCATAGGCAAGTGCAAGACATCACCAGGCTGGGGTTGCTCTAAGTTACACTTCCCAGGAGACAGGGAGGTCAACAACAACAATAAATATATGAATTTAGTGCTGTCTTTGCTGTTTCCCTCTTGTTGCCAGCTGACGCACTGTGCATTTTGCACACCGGTGGTGTGAGGGGTGCTCTTCAAAAGGGTTGAATCCCAGGGCTTGGAGAGCCCTGATATCTGGATTTCATTAGCAAGGCAAAACAGCCACACTGAATTAAAGGAAAATGTTATGGCAATGTCAGTAAACAGATTTGCTAATTAATACCGATTCAATAAAATTCATTTAGGACTCAGATTGCTAACCAAAGCTCTTCCCTCACATCTGGATATTGCAAAACTACAAGTAAGCCTGGGTATTTCCCTCAGCTCCACAAGGAACCTGACAACTCCCAGGGCAACGAGCTGTGATGTAAACTGCTGCACTGCCCAGCCCTGCTGGTGGCTGCAGGATCCCCACGATATTCCAGGACCCTTCTGCAGTGAAATATGCTTGATATGGAGGTGAGGTAAACTGTGTTGTGCTGCATTCAGGAGCTTTTATCAAGCAGCACTGAAGATGCTCTCCAGTCTCAAAGTTCAGATATTCAAAGTGTAAGGGTTGTTTAAGGTTGAGCATGGTTGAGCTGGGCCAGGCCTTCATTATTTTCTAAACACTGGCGTTTCTGTCATCTTTATTTATTATGCTTAATACTCCCTTGATGTAGACTCTCCCTGGACTTGTTCTGGGATGTGCCATACTCCTTTTTCTTGTGATGAGCAACATTTCCCCTCCAGAACACAGCCATGACTTGATGACTCAAATTTGCAAAGTCACATTGTTTCTTATGGAAATCTGATTATCATTGCAAAAAGAAGCCCTTTCATTTTCATGGCAAAGTGGCCTGTTCTGCTCCAGACAAAACTGTGGATGTTTCCATAATTACACACTGACCTGTGTTGAACAAGCCAGCTCTAATGCTATTTTACCTCAGCATGACAAGACTTTATCAGATTTATTCTATCTAAAGGAAGTCACATCACAAATAAATAACTTCAGCAGTAGATTGCAGCATGAGAAAAGCAAATTATTTGGCAACTATTCCCCTTTTTTTCTCCTCCTTATTCACCTGGTTTATAGGGCTATTAACAAATTCATCCTGGCTAAAAATGTAGTCTTAGAATAGATGACACAACCTCACTGCTCTTCCACTTCATGAAGTTTTATTTTGAGTCCCTTTTTCCTCTTGCCCTCTAGAGACTTCACGTGCTGCGACACTTTCTGAGTCTCTGCTGCCAGCCTGGGAGGGTGGCCAGGAGAGGAAGCGAGGGGACATTTTTGGTGCTCTCCCTGAAGGACAATGGCTCCTTGCTGTAACTACAGTTCTGCAAGACTTTTTGTGCATCACTGGCACTTCACCTCCTTGCACACAACCTTCCTTCCACCCATCTTTACCCCAAATCATGCCCACGGTGGGCTGGGACTGGATCTGGTTGCAGGTAGGAAGCACAATGATGCCCTCTTGGATGGGTCAGCCCAGGCTCTCCCTGCAAGGTTGCTTCTTTTTTTGCCATGGTCCCTTCTTGCTGCAAGCATGACAAATGTCAGAGCTCTTCAACCATTTTCCTATAGGAGAATTAAAGTTTTAATGATTAACCTTTATAAATTACAAGAGCAATACTCTAAATAATAAATCGTTTCTGGCCAGGTCTGAGCTATTATGCTCCAGCATGATATGCTGAGCCCCCATCTGCATTTATTTTCCATACTGTATTCAACTCCTCTTATGTCATTGAGATAAGCAGTCAGGAGATATGTGTTTTCCAAAATGATGTCCTCATTCATCATTTCTTCCTCGCTGCTCAGCCTGATTACATTTAATTCAAGAAGAAAGAAGCCTCGCCTGGGCCCACTGAGCATATAAGGTTAAAAAAGCAATACAAATGAAGCAACGGCTTCCTGGAGAAATGGCTACAGAACACAAAATAACGGCATCCCTTATCAGCACTGGTGCTGTGTATTCTCCTCCTCATTTTCAGAGAAAACTCACAGCACAAATGACCCATTCATCAAGATCAGCAGGTATAACTCTGCTTTAAACACATATGCACAAAAGCAACCACCCTCCCCATTAACAGCAAACAAGCTTTGTGCAATAATTTCATCTGATATTAATGCAAAGCTTAATTACAAATAGAGATAGGAGAGCAAAAGCTTGCTGCAGCCTGAATTGTTTCCAGTGGCACTTGGCTTAGGGAGAAATATCTTTTGTTTCTACAAGTTCTTCTCTGTCGCAGTATTTGGCTGCTCCAGGATGCAGCAGGGAGAAATAATGCCAAAATGTCTCTACGCACAATGTGAGCAGCAGCTTCCCAGGCCTGGTGGAAGATTACTTGTGACTTTGCACCCTCACCCTCTCTGTGGCTGCCTGGGATGCTGGCTCTGGGTGCATGGAGCCTCCTCAGAGAGCTGAGGGGGACTGGGGGATGCAGCAGCCTCTACTGAAATGCTTGTTCATCTTCTGCAGCCGCTGTGAGCTGCTCTTCACCAACCCTTGCAGAACAGCACAACCTGTGCCAGCGCTGAGCTGGGGAGCCTGCACTGCCCTGGGTGCCAATCCTGCACTCTCCTGGCTGCCAGCAAAGCCTCTGTTCATTCCCGCCTTGCTCATGGCCAAGGTGATGCTGTTGGGAGGACCTGTGTGGTGCAGGCGTGGCTTGGCTCAGCGTGGGAGTCTGCACATGATGGGAATGGGCCCTGTAGGTCCTGGCAGGGGCATGGCTCTGCAGTGGCAGCAATAACCTCCCTAAACCCACTCCCCCAGACAAGTTGGGCTGGCTGCTCCACAGCCAGACTGGCACCCTTGTGTTTGCAGAAGGAATTTCCCACTAGGAAAGGCAGTTTGCATATTTGCTCTAATCAGACTTCAAAGAAATGCCAGAGGAGCCAGGGAAATGAAACACGTAGTGAGCCAGCCAAATGGGCAAATAAACACAGGAAAAAAAGAAAGCCAGAGTCTCTGACCAAATGAACTCAGACCAATTCTGGACTTAAAATGAAAATTGAAAAGGTCTTAAAGTGATGGATGGCTTCCCAGCATGTCCAGAGGGCAGCAGATCCACAGCTCTGAGCTCTGCCCCACAGCAGCAGTGTAGTTGTGCAGTGTCTCCAGGGCAGCACAGCTGCTCATCCCACCCCTCCAAAGGGAGAAGGGCTGTGGGTGCATTGGAGTCTCATCCAGCCACCACTGCCTCTCCAGGGCTTGACATGTTAGTTTTTTTCCCAGAGCAGATGATGTTTTCTGTAGAAAAGTCTTAAATAAATACCTAGCTGGGATGTCCTGAGTTTCCTAACACTCCCTTCCTAACACCGTGACACAGCCAGCAAACAGGGTGTCAGCAGCATCACTCAGTTTTGTGATGTTTTTCTCACAGTGCCCCATGAATGCTTTTGAAACACATCCTCAAATAAACAGAGACACCAAATACCCATGGAGGCAACTCTGACAGATAAAATTCATCCAAGTTTTTCTCTCTCCCTCAGTATGGTTCAAGCTCTGGCTAAGCGGTTCAGAGGCTTAGGGTTTCACACAGCAGCTGTGGCACTCACTGGAAGTAGTTCCATTGGAGCACCTCTTTCTCCCCTGGCCTGGACAAAGCAAGCTCATGTTTAACCTGCCCTCACAGAGGAACCCTGGACACACGGATAGGGACTTCAGCTGCTGGCACTACTGGCCTGTGCAACAGCCTGGGAAAGCAAGGGATGGGAGTTGTATTACTCCTCTGAAGCTACAAAAGCAGGCAAAATGTAATTATAATCACCCAAACTGGAGTTCTGCCAGGACATCAGGGCTAATGGTCTTGCTCTTGCAAGAAGTGCCATGGGATTTTTCTAATGATCACAAGTGGTCAGGACCTCAGTTTCACATCTCATTTGGAAGATAATGAAGAACTCTCCCATTTATTTTTGGTCCAAAGGGAGGTAAGGACAAATTGACTGTGTCAAAGGGCACGAGGACTTAGAGATGTAGATTCTTTTGCTCAAGATATCACTGGGAGCTCTGACAGCCAGGAGGGATAGCAGAGGGAAAACAAGAAGCAAGGAAGAAGCGTGTGTGATTTCATATGACTCCTGTTAGTGTTTCAACTTTTTCTGAATCTGCTGTGACTCCACTGACATTGCTGAAAGGAAGGTGAATCTTTTTTCATATGAGTTATTCCCACTGTAAAATATATTTGGAGGGAATGAGTTTATAAAGCTATCTTCAAGATAATTGGCAAGGATACTCCACTCTCCCATGAAGGTTATGAGCAGGTTACAAGATGGTCTTCACTTTAAACTCAGAGCAATGAGAAATTAATAGATCTTTCAGTGTCAGTCCCAAGGCACAGGATCATGATAAACTGGAAACAGGCAGAGAGACTCTTTTTAAGTTATGAAGCGAGAGAAGAGAGACGTATCAAACTCCCGGGAGTTACAGGAATTCAGACTGATACCTCTGCTGAGCACAAGCGTGGTGATTGCCAATAAAAGGTCAGTGCAATTGGAGAGGACAAATATTGCCTTATACTCCGAGGAGATGCAAGCATAACATCTCCAGAGACCCTGCCTGTTGCTTCCCTGGAACAGGGAGCTCTGCCCTGGGAAGCTGCACCACAATCAGCAGACACAAGTGCTGCCTTTTAAAGTGAAAGCTGCTGTGATACAGAGAATGATTTCCCTCTTTCCAGACATGATTATTTCCATACCTAAAACCTTTGCAGAGCCTGCATCACCCCTCTTTTTCTGCTCTGAGCACAAAAGAAAGTGATCACAACCTAGAAAGCTGTAGAAAAGGGTTTGGACAAGAGGAAGAATTGGAAAAGGCTGTTCTGGAAGGTCATTACGTGGGTATTGGCTGTTGTATAGATGGAGCTGCTGGAGTGGAGAAAGAACTGGCTGTGATATTGATGAGAATGAGTGGTTAAATGAGAGCAGTTTGGGTTGCAAAATATAGACTGCCATTGCAATCAGCACTGGAATCAGTTTAATTAATTTATATGATCAATAACCTGGAAGGGTGAAGGCACAGACTAGCAATGCAATTTGTTCTTGGTACAAAACAATCACAAAGGAGCTATCAAAAGGTGGGATGATGCTCTCACCTTGGAGAGGGTCAAGGTGCATGCAGAGAGCACATGAAATGCTGGTAGGGACAGCAACCAGAGTCAGGGTGTGTCTCAGTGATCTCACACAACAAAACAGAGATGAATAACGAGCAAAGCTCAGCCCTCAAGCGCAGCGCTCGGATGCAGGGAGCACGAAAGGCACATTGCAAGGGTGTGCCAAAGGGACTTCAGACAAAGTGGGGGAAGGTGGGCTGGTGACAGCAGAGAAATGGGCAAATCCTGCTGCTCTGTGGACTTTGATTCTTGCACATAGGGAAGAGTACAAATCACACAGCAAAGGTAAAGAGAGCTCACATTTAGATGTGTTCGCATGGAGCAGAGGCTGAGCTGGCACTGGTGGAGGAGAAGGAGGGAGAACTGGGCTTCATGCTCCTCCTTTGGGTCCAAGAACATCTGATTTCAGCCTTCAGGTGAGCATGACGTGGTGTAAGGTGAAAGCACCAGCATCAGGGCTGGCTCTGGCTGCATTGCAGGAACTGCAGGTGAGCCCTACAGAGAAGGGCTGTTGCTGGTTAGGCTGATTCCTCAAAAGACTTTGGATAAAATTCTGATAAAACAAGTTTTCTCTTTTTTTTTTTTTTGTTTCCTCTTCCTCCTCACCCCCTGGAGGGAACAGCACATCTTTTCCTGACTCTGGAAGAGCCATATGCACATCTCACCTGCCTGCACTGGACATGAGTCCTGCAGGGCTGGAGCCCACCCTGGAGCCAGCTGAGCTGTGCAGAGATGGAACAGGGTTCTCACAAACCCCCCTCCCATTGCTGGGGCTGGCAGAGAGGGGAACACGCCTCAGCCGTGGGCAGGGGTCACCCAGGAGGGTCCTGGGTCAAAGGAAAGGGAGACAGTGTACAGGAGTGTAAGCACATAAATGTCAGTCCTTGGGGAGAGAGGCTGAGAATTCCCCCGTGTTTGCTGATCTGCAAACCTTGTCAGAGGCTTTCGATTCTCTTGGAGCAGAGAAAGAAAGAGACAGATGCTGAGATAATTACTACCCTGGCAGAGAACTTATTCTTGCATCCAGAAGGAGAATTACGGCCTCACAGCTGTCTTCAGGATAGAGTGAAAGCATTTTCTCCATGGTACATTGCAATGGCAATTAATTTTCTTGATAAGCTTAAACTAACCTTTATTTTAAAAAGGAAGATAACTTGTTGTGTGAAGCATCTTCTAATCTGGCATTTACCAAGGGCAACGGGATAGTAATTTGAAAAGCAATTAAAGGTACCTTTTTTCAAGCTTTCCAGTGCCTTTTTAAGGTGCTGCAGAGCCTATGGCCCCTCTTGCTTAGGATGACTCAGTGCTTCTCCTTCCACGGCACATTTCCAAATGCGCAGAGCCCAGACTTTGGAACCAAACTTTGGTGCGCAGACTCTCTAAAATAGGCAACAATTTATCCTGAAGGTTTGATCAGAATGTTGGACCATTTTCTTACATAGCAGGCATGTGAAACATGGGAAGTTCTTCTAAAATATTAGTTGGAAAGCCTTTTTGAAGTGTTCCAGTGTTTCAGCAGGTGGTGATAAAATGTTAAATCCTGAGAGCTGTCCCCCCTGACCCCAGTGCTCTCTTCCAGTTTTTATAGAAGACCTTTTCCCTAGATTAACATTGCTAAAGTGCTTTGAAGAGAAAGAATGCCACATAAAGGCTCAGCAGCATTCTATTATAGTAAATAATCCCTTCATCTTAGTGGAAACAATATTTGGACTACTTTAAATAATGCATTCTAGACTTTCAATCAACAGAACCTTCATAATAATACACATGTAATTATTGCCAAGAGCATGAGAATATCTCATTCTTTACTAAAATGGAGGAGGCAGCAATAAACTGAAAGGTACAGTTCATGCAAAAACTATCAGCTTGGTCTCGCTGGTGCTTTTCTTATGAAGCATCTAGTCAGGATCTAGCATACAAATGTGACTAGCTCCAAAATCAAAGAAGGCATCTCCACAAGAGCATTGAGGTGGAGACCTTTGGGTCTGGCACTATGCACGTTGCAATTAAGCTGCTGCAGGGAAGCTCTCCCCAGAACCAGCCATTAGGAAGGATTTCAGCCAGGGACTTCACACTTCTTCTTTGTTCCTGTGAGTGGAAATGAACTCATGGCTGAAGGAAACTTGGTGCAGGTGAGAGAGAGCAAAGCTGCCCAGTACATGGGTACATGTCCCACTTGGGCCTGGGTCTGAGGGCCCTGGGATGAACTCAGCTTTTTTCTGTCTTTTTCTGAACTGGCTTGGGTCCAGAGGTGAGTGTCCCAGCCCTGGGAGCTCCAGGTGATGGAGAATGATTCTCATTCCATCCCTACAGGGATGTACCTGGCCTGGACACCATAAATTGCGAAGCTCCTTGACTCACCTGACCTGCTCCATCTGCCCTGTCCAGCAGCACTGCTGAAGTGAAAACAAGTGAACAAAATATTGCCGTGAGGGTGGAAATACATTTGACTCTCAGTGCCAGGGAGCACAGGGTGTGCCAGCAAGGAGAGAGCCAGAGCCACTGCAGTAAGGCTGGAGTGTAGCAGTGTGCCAAAGTGGGACACCAAGGCAAATTCAGTCTAAGATTTCAGGAAACTTACTTGCTGCATTTTGCAGCCCCAGGTGCATTTAGTCCAAATTCTGCTGTCACTAAAAGGATTTTCCTAAATAATTTGCTGTAGCTAAAAGCAGATGGGCAGAATTTATGAGAGGCACAACCTGGGCTTGTACGAGTCAGTCTCCATCCTGGGAGGGGGAGGAGGAAGGGAAGGTGTCAGACAGGTTACCCCAGCAGCAACTGCTAGCCCTGAAAGCATTGTTTATTTACAAGTTTTCTTACCGTGGTGTCTTTGACGTGTAGCACACACAACCACATGATAAAATATCTCCAGTCCCTCCTAATCGTTTTGTGGGATGACCTGTCAAAGCATAATTAGATCATTCCATGCATTGTTGTTATGGGGAAGCTTTGTGATCCTTGAATGTCAAGCTGCGACAGAGATAACCTAACCTTTGAAATACCAGTGTGTTAAAACCAGGAGTTATTTATTATTGGCAATGCTCTTTATAAGATTTTAGTGCAGAAGCACTGTAAGGGAACGGCAAACTAAAAACCCAAGGCTTAATAATGACCATATGCAGCAACAATTACAAACATGCAGCAAAAAGGAATCTGATATTGCGGTCTCTGTGCAAGTCAGCAGCACTGCAGAGAGCTTCAGAAGCCCTTGTGGAACATCGTACTGCACCCTGACCTATCTGTTTTAATATTTGATCTCTTGTACTGCTCCAGCACGGTATCTTGGTGCTTCAGATCTCCTAAAACTATACTGCTGGATTTTAGATTAGTATGGAAAGTCTGGATAAGACTACCTACCAGGGGGAATTAGGTTACAATATTGCTTCAGGCAGAGAGACCTCAGGGAACAACCTATGGGTTGTTTTATACAAATAACTCCTTCAAAAATGTAAGGTGGGCCTGGGATGAATTGATAAGAGAAAGCAAATTGCATACAAACAGATATTTTAACAGCTAAAAATACCTAGGAGTCAAATCAGCCCATGAAGGGGCCAGAGTGGGGGAGGCTGATGTGCACTTAAGGAAGCACACACCAGGGGCTGATCCCAGCCACACCATCCCACTTCCCAGAGAACCTGCCTGTGTCCCTCTGCCTGTACCTCCCAGCTGCCTTCCTCCAACACATTCACTGATGGTAATTCAAAGCACTCCCGAACCTTCAGTTTATAAATTAAATGAGACAACTCCCATAAACTCCACGGGGCCGCTTCTCAACCCTCTGATCATCCTTCTGTCTCTCCTGCAACATTTTGCAAGTTTTCTCCGTACTTTCTGAAACGTGGACACCCAAAATGAGCACAGCACCCAGCAGCTGTGCCAAACCCGGAGGTAATACAACCTCCCTACTCCTACTGCCTACTATACTTAGCCATATATCTAGGGAATCTTACTGGTCCTTCAGCTGCAGCCACAAGCAGGAACTCATATGCATTTAATTTTCCACAATCCCTTTCCTGAGTTTCTCCTTCCTGAGACAACCTCCTCCTCACAAGCCTGACCCACATTCCTTGTTTCTAAGTGCTTGACCTTGCATTTGCATGTCTTCAAAAGAATATTTGCCTGCTTGTCCTTGGCTTAGTGAGCTGCCCAGGTTGTGTATCAGTGAATCTCTCTTCGTTTACCACATTTCCAATCTTCAAATCACTTGGGAATCTTATCAGTACTTTCAGAATATTTTTTTCCATTCTGTAGATAAAAACATTACAAAAAGCATAGGAACAGGAGTTGATATTTAGGAATAAGAAATTAGGTAAACAACTTTCATTTTTGGTGTTGGCTGGTCACTCATTAAACCATGTAATGTGTGCCCTAATGACTAAACATCCTTCTTGATCAATAGTAAGAATTTGCGAAATCATAAATGCTTACAGACATCTACGTACACTAGGTCAATACTATTGCTTTTATTGATCCCAGGAATAATCTAATGAGAAAACAAAATCATGTTAATGTTCTCACAGCCCTGCATTGACTGATATGAATTATCTCACCTTCCTTCAGCATTTTATTCACCAGAATCTACCCTTTCATTACATTCTGACTACAAATGTCAGCCCCAGCCCATGTGACTCACCTTCCCTGGGCACTGGGCTGATGAAAGCTTTTCTCCAGGGTCCTCAAATTGTCCCTGACTTTTAAGATTAATCATTTCTGTTCAGCCTAATGAATCAGGACACTTTTGGAGGAAATTGCAAAATACAACTGCTTTTAGGACCCTTCATCAGAGTGGGAGGTAACTTCCAAGCATCCCAGCTCCTCCACTACAATCTCACTCTGTGATAATCAGGAGTGCCATATTGAAGATATCTATATGAAAACATCCCTCCTAAATTTGGATCAGCACAGTGACACCACAACAGCCTCTGGTGGCCCTGCCTGCACTGCAAAATTAAACAGCCAGTCATGCAATGGTCTCCTCCTGAAAGCTGGCCTGGTAGATAACCTGCACCATCTCACTGCCTGCTTGTTTCTCACAGAACAGCCTTTGACCACTTCTTAGAAGAGAATTCCCTATTTGCCCTGCCCTGTGTGGTGCTTAGCTGCCAGCTGGGGTTAAACCACGCAAGCCTCATTTTTAACAGGGAAGGTCATCACCAGCCAGCTCAAAGGCTGTGGTGAGTCCCTAACACTCGGACCTTCTACCTCAAGAGATGTCAAGTAAAAGGCATGGCCTTGGCCAAGCACAAGAAATATGATTTAATGCAAGACTCAGTGGAAGGACCCTTCCTCTCCCTGCGATTTCCAGAGCAAACCAAACTATCAAGAGGGGTCTCATCAAAAGCCCAGGCATTTCTCACCCTTACCCATCTATTGAAAAGGGCTTGCAGACAGCTCACATCAAGCCATGCTGTGTTCTTGCATCCCTCGTATGTTGTATTCCTTCTAAACTTCAGTTTGCACAGGGTCAGCGGTTTTGCTTGCCTCCTATGACGCTTGAGTGTGCGTGACCTACGGGATGATCTGCAGCTGGTGTTTCTCTTGCCCTTTGCATACCCAGCAACAAAAAAGGCTATGACTTTGTGCCATGTTTTTCATCCAGGAGGTTATTGATATTTATAGCAGTGATATAGCAGATCATTTGGACATGGAAAAGAGACAGGAAATCAATTAACATCGATACACGTCTCCAGACTGTTAACTTGCTCATACAAATACAAACGACCTTCCCTCTCGTCACCCCGTGGTGCTCAGGAGGGGAACAGACCCTGAGCATTCTCCAAAGGGGTTCAGAAATCAGGAGGAAACACAGATGGGGACTTCTGGAAGAAAATAGCAATTTCTTTGCACACACTAAGGAGTGTGATGGCCTCACTAAGCACTGAGCAGAACTAACAAAGCGCCAGCAGAATAACAACAGAGTGAAAACTCTAAAACAGAGCCATAAAAGCGACATTATTGACTCACGTGGCAAGCACAGCTTTTCTGCCTCCCTTCTGCTTGGTCAGGGATGCACACAGCGGGCAAAACACAACACCACACCTGGCTGTTCTAACCCCATTGCAGCCAAACTCACTGTAACCACTGTACTGAGCCTCAGGCCCAGGAAAGGCAAAATTTCACCTGGAACCCAGAATCATGAGATAAAACTCTTGTATGATGAAGGGGAGGGCTGAGAAGGTGGTAGGATCACTGCTACACAGGCACTGGGAGATGCTGTATCTCCCTGGATGCCCCTTGCCATCATGCTGCACATTGTGGGTATGACACATGTGGTCACCTCTGCTGCCATGGCACGGCAGTGCTTTGCATCCAGACACCCCAAGAGGCTTTTTGATAGAAAATATTCCGATCTGTCAGAGTAAGGGGGCGAGATATACTGCTTGAAGATAAATCTAGTCTTTCTAGAAGCTGTAAATCCCAGCAGCTAAGCTCAGGGAGCTGCAAAAAGCAAACCACCAAGGAGCTGCGTGATATGATATGAAACCAGTTCCTTCTGAATATCACTTAAGAGTGAGAACATTCCCACTGGAGCTAGGCATAGATGGAGCACCCTGGTCCATATGGGAGGCAGAAGCACAGCAGAACAAGCAAACAACACCCCCATGCTGTGACACCCACCGATGTCACTGGGCTGCGTCAGCACCCCATCCCTGCACCTCGAGCTGGAAGGAGTATGGGCAGTCTGAGCAGAGCATGGCCCAGGGCTCTCTTCTCTATGGGGGCACCCAGCAGGTGTTGAGATCAACCAACAGCCATGGCAATTTGGAGGTCACCTTCCAGCCGTGGGTTTGCACCTTAGAAAGTCGCTCCCTGCTTCTCTGAGATTCTTTCCTTTGTGAGCAAAATTTCTCATCTTAGGTGAGGCACCTCACAGCCCCCATGGGAAAGGCCATGCTTGCACATCCTCACTAAATCCTCTTCACTTGGAAGCCAAGGCAGAGCCCAGCAGGAGCCTTGGCAAGACACAGGCATGTGCTGCTGAGCTCTGTGCTGCCGGGCTTCCCCGGGGCAGAGACGCATCCATCCCACAGGGCTGAGTCACTGGAGACACGTTCGTGTCTGCTGATTCCTGCCTTGGCTCTTGCTCTCCAAAGCCCTTGTGAGGTCCTAGTCACACTGAGTCCCCCACTCCTAGATGCAGGCGGTGGCATGGAGCCGCACTGTTTGGTCTGGAGCAAAAAGAGGGCAGAGTCCTGGCAGGAATACAGCTGTTGGGTGTGCAGGGGCACCGTGCTGCTCTGCACACACCAAGCAGCTCAGGGATGGATGAGATGTTCCTTTTTCCTGAGCTTTTTCAGGCCGTATTGCTCCTGGCATCATCATCAAGTGCTGGGACTTGCACCCAAGCCACTTCTGCTCCCCTCCCTGCGGGCACTGCATCCACACATTTCAGACAGGCTGTTCTTCGAAGTCCTCTGAAACTGTGGTGCAGCCACCTGTCCTCAAGCCAGCAGGCTGTGAAAAAATTAATAAAAAGATAAACATTTTTAAAAACTAGGAAAAGAGCTTCCTGCAAACATCTGAAGGATACTGTATTATCCAGGACCAAAACCCTTATGGTTTTCTTCCTACACCAAACCCCTTCAGGGCTCTACAACCCCCTTCAACTGAGCATCTCATCACTCTGAGCATGTGGTGATTCACCAGCCTGAGCGCACGCAAGGCAATTCTGCATATGTCTGCTGTTCCTGTCAATCTGTCTCCTTGTGTACTGACAGAGAGAGAGAGCAGAGATCTCTGACAGTGGGCAGATTAATAATACATTTATTTTCTCCATGCATCATGAGGAAGAGGAAGAGCCATAATTCAAGAGCCTCCCTGAGAGCTTCACAAATTCCTCACAATAGGATACAAGAGAAGGAAAGGTGCTTTTGCGCTTCAACTCCTTAAAGCTGGTGGCACTCTGTATTTTAATGCAACGTTAAAAAGGCGCAGAAAGAACTGTGTGTACTATAAATACAAAGTGAAAATATTAAACCAGTCAATATGACCAGGGCATCATTTTTCATAAGCTCTCAGGATCAGGGCATAGCAGCAAAATGGGGGTCTCTGTCACATTGACGGCTCCTCAATACCTCTAAGGAGGAGTGTGTTGAGCACCCAGAGGGAGTCCAAATCCTATGGAGCACGTCTCCATTGGGAAACACCATGGCACAGAGAACAAGGTTGGTCTGTGACACCAGGGAAGGTCTGGCTGCCCTGCGCTGTCCTTTACATGGAGATGCATCTGCTTGGCAAGTGAAACATGAGCTTTGTTTAAGGAGAAGTGCTGGGTCTAAACACACAAGGTGGAAATCTGGCAATGCCAGCAATGATTGGCATTATTTCAAAGCTTACAGGAGCATGGCAGCTCCTGCCTGCCTGTGCAGTGCCCTCTCCTGCCTTTCCCAGCAGCCAGGTGCTCCGTTACGCCTCCCAGCTCTCCCTTCCAAGATGGGTTTCTGCCCCATCTCCTCTTTCCCTCTTCACCTTCCTAAAGTTTCCTCAGAGCCTGGATGAAAAACATGAGGCAACAAGGGGGCACAATGCATTTCTTGTCCGCTTAAACACTGGCATTCCCATTTTGGAGAAGGAAATTGTCATTTAAAAAACCAAAGCTATTTCTTACAGTGCTTTTGTACGTATACCTGGCTTATACATTCACCTACTTTCAAACAAAGGGAAGAAGAAGATGAGATTTTCTGATACTGGCGTTACTTTACATATCTGACAGGTAGGTACAAAACAGGCAGATAATGAAGGCATGTTGGTGTGTATTCATCAGAAACACACACGGAAAGGCACAGGCTGAGACTAGTAATTTATATGTCTCTTTCTTCACAGTTGCTTTTTTTTTTTTTTAAACATCAGGAAGAGATAAATGTAGAGATATCAGAATAAAAATTAGTGTTAGATGTCTGCATTTCAGAGAGCAGATCTGAGCAGGTCTCCCCAAGTGTGCCAGCCCTGCAAGATCCTGGTTTCCTCAGGGCTGTGCAAACTGGAGCAAAACCAGCAAACTAGAACAAAAACTCAAAATAAGATATGCAGACCAGGATAAGTTGGGAAATGCTGAGCTCCTGGCTTGGCTCAGAGGCCCTCAAGCTAACTTGACTGAGAAACTGTCTTTCAAATACACAATTTGGCTGAGAGGTTGAGCAGGGCAGTATAAACAGCACTCTTGTCTTTCCTAAAAGCCAGCTACTCACTTGGGACCGCAGACATTGTCTGTATAAGTACTAAAATCACTTTTCTTTTTAAAAGTCCTGATAAAAATGACAGCACAGGATAATGCTGCTCCCAATAAGAAGTATAAGCCATGCCAAGTGCCTCCCAAAGACGAGCCTGCAGCACGTGTGACCTCATGAGACACTCCGAGTCCTTACAGAGTCATGCAGAAACCAGATGCCATAAAGACTGTGAAAAACTATGTTAATGAAACTGAATTTAGGTAAGAGTATAACCCACAGTTTTCAAACTGCCGTTATTATCAAGAACTCTTATGATCCTGGCAGCATTATGCAGCTTCATATATGCTTGTGTTAGACACTGTTAGGTCGTCGTTTGAGTCAGTAGAGCTGCTGTTCCATCTGCGTTTGAATTACAAAACTCTTTTGCAGAGATTAGTAACATAGCCCATGGTTTAAGGCAAGAAGCAATTTTTTTCCCCTTAAAATTTCATTAAAGTCTGCTGATATAGCAAAAAGCACAGTAACTTTTTTGTAGTTTCAGACACTACTTCTACACTCTCTCACTATAAAGAAATTTTGCTCCAGGCAATTAGTTCTTTGCTGGAACTGGTCGTTCCTGACCTCTAACACTCCATAGCTAACATAGCCCAAACACCACTGCAAGAAGCTTGTGCAGCAGCAGCAATTCTTCCACTATAGCAGTGGCTATAGCCTATACAACAGACCTGTATGTATGTATTATTCTCAATATTGACCACGTCTCATGCTGGATAAAGCCAATTCCCAGTGAAACAGCACTTGAAGCCTTAATTTTGCAAATGCCAGTATGTGTGTTTATAGACATGAACACTGTGTAGTTGGATGGGTCCCATGTGCTACTCCAGAGCACGTCAGAACATTGCATTCCCTGCCTGTTTTCCATCAAAGGAATGGCTACAGACCATGAGAAAACACATTGTCACCCCACTTCACTTCAGTCCATTATTCCAACCAAGCATCGCTGTGATTTACTACCCACACACTGTGTTCAAAACAATGGAAAGAAAACATCATTCCTGAGAAAGATCATTCTAGTGAATTGTGAAAGCAGTGTCTGGAGCCATGTCAGGGAATTGCCTCCCGGGCTGTCCCCACAATCCCTTCTTCCCAAAGCCTCCTCCATACACAGGCCAGGCTTCTAGGGGTCCAGCTCCACATGGGATAACCCTTGTCCAGCAGACAGGAAGCAGCAGGGACTGGGTTAAAGCCTAATCTCATCTAACACGTGTGTGCAGCCCTTTACAGAAGCCACCAAACTCAGGGAGATGCCACCAGCATTACATCCAAACTCTACTGCTTTGCACTAAAGGTCTGCTCTTCCTTAAAGACGTACCTGTGCCTCTTCCAAACCCAATTTATCAGGTGGATTTGTAATATCATCCAAAATTTTATTTTTCCCTTCAGCTCTGTGTCTTCTCTCCCTCCAAGTCTTTTCCTGGGCTTCAGTAAGCCAAGCAGCAGGACTGCAGAAACAATCATATTTGTCCGAAAAGAAATTGAATCATAACATTATAGGATTTCCATCTCTAAGCATTCAGTTCTCAATTTCAGCATGTTTTGTCTTGCTTTCCCTTAATGGTCAATAGAAAGATTCCCTAAGACCTTGATAGGATAAAAGAAAACTTGTTAACATAATAAGAACATCTCAAGGATTTAATTTCAAAGCCACCAAGGGCTTTCTGCTCCTTCCAATCTGCCTCAGAGGCTTAGCCCCAAGTGCTGCTGGCAAAGATCACATCTCATTCTTCCAACAGGATCCTGGAGGACTTTGTTTCAGAGCCACCTGTAAATTAGAATTTCACATTATTAGGTGAAAAGACGGCTGCATATGCACAAAAATACACCTGTTCCTGTTATTAGAAAAAAATCAACAAACCACAGCGTACAAGGAGGTTGTAGATGGGTATGAGTCAGTCTATTCACCCAGGTAACAAGTGATAGGACAAGAGGAAATGGCTTCAAGTTACACCAGGAAAGGTATAGTTTGGATATAAGGAAAAGTTCTTCACTGAAAGGGTGGCCATGCATTGGAACAGGCTGCCCACTGTTCCTGGAAGTGTTAGAAAACCTGCGGATGCTTAGGGACGTGGTTTAGTAGTGGACCTGACCGCGTTAGGTTAATGACTGGACTCAATGATCTTAGAGGTATTTTCCAACCTTAATGATTCTATGATTCTAAGATGCTGACTCCAGGACAGGGAGTTTAGGCTTGTCTTTTGCTGGCTGTTTCACGTGGACTCTGGAAAAGAGCCATACACCTCCAGAGGGTGGCCTGAAAAATCCCATCAGCCACAGCCCTTCCTCCTGACGTCTGCGAGAGCAACATGGGCACAGCAAAGGATGCTGAACACCAAGAGCACAAACTTCCCTCTTTTTTTGATGAGAAGCCTCAAGCAGAGAGCCAGCAGCTCCACTAGGGTTTGCCACAGGCCACAACATGGCTCAGTGTCCTGCAAGGCTGACATGGGACACGGCCAGCTCAGCAGTGTCACTCATGGTCCAACTGGATCCACAGCCTGTGCGGAGCAATTCAGCCCAGCTTTAGAAAAGACAAAACCACGCCATTAAATCTCAACCTGAGTGTACTTTAAAAAGTACAGTAGCTAGTTGTTTGGTTAATTAAACTATTAAATTATGCTGGAAAATAAACATTTGGAAGTTTGAAGCAAGGCCAAGCCGTGAATACTAAGAACTCCCCAACTTAGCGTGATTGATTACACAAACAAACCATATGTATTGAAGAAATGTTACGGAAAACCATTGCTTTCATCAAATTTTAAGTGAACAGTTGTACAGTGGGGAGGGGGAAATTAATTAATTACACCCTGAAACATTTTACTGATTGAATCCATGACCCCAGCACTTGTAAGGTCATCAAATGATAGATTAGCGCTGCACGGAGTATCACAAATGGCATTTGCGCTGGGAAGCTCATTATATGAGATGTCAGGTCATGTAAATCATAGGAAACAAATACAAACATCCATCAGAAAAATGCAGATAGTCATTACAGGCAGCAGAGAGGAGTTGAATTATTATGCAAAATTTATTTTGACTATTAAAATACAAAGAGGTGACACAAAATTGTCCTTTAAGCGAACATAAACTACAAGCACTCTGACAGGAGGCTTTGTTTATAAATGTTTCATCTTTTCAGTATTCCATGTCTGTAAACATTACCTGAAAAACAAAGAAATGGGGGGAAAAAACAAAAAAAATAAAAGCAGTGATCTAATGTTTGGGTCTTCAGAGCCTTTTTTTATTCAAGAGAGAACTATTCTTTCCACATCTGAATAATCAATGCAAGATAGGCAGAAATAGACTGTAATTATTGCATGTGAGTCATTTGTTACAGATCCTGTCTGCTCCAAGAGAGCAGAAGCAAGCACTGCTTCTTGACAAGCAATTTTTTTTTTTTTTTTAGGGAGATGCACTAAACAATTTGGGAGAAATATGTGGGTGCTCAAGAAGAGAAAACCGAGCAGCAGGAGATACTAAACCAGAGGGGCTATTAGCACTCTCCAAATGGCCCAACAGGAGCCCAGCCACCTGTTCCAAACACCATCCATGACTCCAGGAGATGGACTGGCTTCTGCTGGAGTTCATTTCCTTGCTCATTAAAATAAACCCGTGGGTGCTCTCACTATTTCTTTTTAATTTGCTTGGTGAAGCCCAATTCATACATGTTAACAGGACAGATGATTTTTGGTTTGGATTAAGAAAGTAAGTTCTTTCTTAAGTCCAGATGCAGCAGCTAAGCACTCAAGCCATAATTAATACTGATAATTTTGAAGCACTGTAAATTACAACCAAGGTATATTTTCTCCATGTTGATGAGACATAAAAATATCTTTATCATTTTGAAAATCTCAGTGACACAATATTCAAAGGACACTATTTTACAGCAAAATCGTGAAGAAGACCAGGGGGTTGGAAAGGAGTTTTGGGAGCTGTCAGTCTAAATTTCTTGGTTGATTCTACAGAAGATAAAATCAGGGCTGGCAGGTTTTTTGGGTCATATTTTCAGTGCTGAAAGCCCTCAAAGATACATCTAAATCCCCTAGACTGCTTTGGAAAATCGCAGCACATCTTTCTGAGCGAAGCGGGCTCCTTCCAACAGCCTCAGGATTATGTCTAATGAGTCACATCTCCTCTTAGTCTTGTTCCATCTCTCACTATTGTAAATCACTCTAATCTCGTTTTATGAACACTGCATAAGAAGGCAGGCACTGAAAATTACAAATAATAGGTCAAACTGTGATTTGTGAATAGCGAATGCAATATCCCTTCCATTACCTGGAAGTTGTTTGTATGATGGAAAGGAAGAACTGGACTTCACAATGAAACAGAATAAAGCAGATTTATTGGATCTTTTACCATCTTAAAAAATGTTTACAGTGTTACTAACGTAAGACTGATTGAAACCATCTGTACAGTTCTTCTATTGCTGCTCCGTGGTGGGATAAATTAGTATGCTCTGAACTTTCCTTGGGTAACAAGCCGTGAGTGCCCGAGCACTGCCAATCTCAGTACATTCAGTGCTGCCAATATAAATTGCTTAGTCCCTTTGCCACCAGACAAATGGAGTGCAATTCCAGTAAAATAAATACAATTCCAGCACTGAAAGAAATTGCATCTGCTGGTGATGCCTTTTCTACTGATGTACAAAGGGGGTTGTGACAAGGAGCTAAACACAGTTGTTAAAGATGCAGTGAGTGGCTCTCCAATTCACCCAGAGACAGAGAAGAAAAATAATACTGTAGGATCCAGTTCCTCCTGGCAACATTTTTGGAAAATGTTGACTACAGCTTTTGCAGGGAGCCTTGTTAGCACCTGGGAAAGCCCCTGGCCTGGTGAGCAGTGAGACCAGCAAGCCTGAGCCAGCACCTGCAGGTGTATATGATGCTCCTGCAGAAATGCTGAGAAAGTCACAAGGATAAAATAGAAATGGGAAGGTTGGGGGTGGAGGATATTTAAAATCAATGCCATCAGCTGCTGTGCTATTTCGTATCAGGAAAGGCTCCTGACCTTCTTAGAGATGGTGACCTTGAAAAACCACTGGTAAAGGTGGCTTAGTGGGACAAAACATTTCCAGCCTCTAAAGGAGGGTAGGTTCCTAAAGGTCTTGTTACATGCTGGATATTTCAGTTGCCAGACCTACATCTGAACCTCCCGGTGCAGGACCACGGCAGGGAGTGCTTGTGCCTCAGGGCGGTGTATAGGATTAAGTCTCCACAGAGGCTCTGGCAAGAGAGCAGATAGCGTGATCTGCCTGTGGGAAGCATGGCAAAGCCTTTGCTGCGGAGCCAGCACAGCCCCAGCTGTGCCCAGTGCCCCCAGCATCCCATGGCTTAGCACTGGCACAGACATCCCTGCACACCTGCGATGCTCGGCTTGGGGCTGCAGAGTCTCGATGCTACGTCATGGTGTGGCTTAATATATAATCCTAAAGGAGCTCACCTGGTGACATCTTTATCTTGAAAGAAGCAGCAGCCGGTGTGTGCTATTTTCAGCCTTGCAGGCTTGTTTTGAGCATCTCTCCTGCTGTTTCTTGAGTTGAAGCCCCAGACAAGTTCATCCCAAAGGGAAAAACAGCGCTGCCTCGGGTGAGCACACAGGAATGTGTTCAGAGCAGGGAAGGAGCCTGCTGGTCTGTCCTGACACATTGCCAAACACCAGCTGGGAGACCAGCAGCTCACCTGGTCCAGCAGCCCTCATCCCTCTGGGCAGGCTGGGGTTGTCCCTTTTATGGTAGAGATAACACCAGGCTTGGAACTGGAGACACCGTGCCCCACACCCTCTCCTCTTGCCTCGGACAGGCACTAGTGATAAACTATTGTCGTTTCATTTTAAATAGGGGAGGTTTATTAGCATCTCCTGTAAATCAGGCCTGAAATTACCACTGTGGTTTTGCAATAAGCCTGAGTCCTGCTGAACGGCTCATGCAGCTTCTGCTTGAAATTCCCATTCTAAAAGCACTTTTGCGGCTCCCCCATGAAGGCAGCTCGATTTGTAGCTGTACACCAGGACGCAGCACGGCCTGCCAAGCTGGGAGAGGCTCTTTCCCTTTAATGACAGCCATCTGCAGGTTCCTATAACTTAGCAATGTTCCCAGCTATGATTTATGGAGGGTGCTTAGCTTTACGGTAAAATCTTTACTATTTTACAGGGTTCCTTTTTTTTCTCAGTTAAATGTTGTTTTCTGAATAATTCCAAGCTGCCAGTAGGTTTACAGAGGAGAAAACTGGAATGAATCTCTCCTTGCTTTTATTTACTCCTATTTGAGTACTGTGTTTCTGCATCCATTTTGGAGATTTACAATGGTATTAAGGTTGCTTCCCTCATCCTCATTTTATAGATTTCTGCTGCAATCATTTTGAAAACCAGAAAGCTGACAGGAAAATTAGGAAATTAGATATCATGTTCCTGTTCCCTCCAGTGCCCTCATGAAGAAGGGGAGAAGAAAAATCAACGGAAGGCATAATAAATAACACTATATATATCCTGGAGTCCTCTCAGTGATGCTGGCACCTCCTCTAGGCATCCCACTGCATCCCATCCCGCCAGCACTGCTCTGACCCCAGGAACGTTGGGCTGTACCTGCGGCTGTTGAGGCAGAAGTTATCCAAGTGCCAAGTTCACAGGCTAATTGCTCATCTAATTTTAATTGCTAATGGTGGCCCATGGAGCAGCAGCTCCCTGTGCTGAAGTTATCTCAGCCTATTGTTCAAGTTTATTGAAAATAATAAAGAGAAAGATGATGATGGTGACCAGCAGCTCTGGGGATGATGGTGTGGTGGCTTACCATATATGACTTGAAACACCATCTCCATCACAATCAACATCTGAGGGCAGAGGAGGCTGATAAGCGTATGGAGGACAAGAGCCAGAGGCCCTCCTGCAGCTCGCTGCACACAGGAGTTGCACTAGCTTGCTCCAGTACCACCAGCTCTCCAGAAAAACAACCTCTAAATCAACCTTTCAATCATTCATGTGATTGTGTGGGCCAAGCATAGGCCTTTCCAGTCAAAATGAGCATGCTGAGCCTTTCACAAAAGAGTGGCTTATCTAGTTATGAGCAAAGGCTGTTTATCTCATGGAAGCTTGTACCACCAGCAGCCAGAGACAATCCACAGCACAGGCAAAATTCACCTAGGGGAAGGTTTCTACTGTGTGTGTTTGTTACCACAGGCAAAGCAAAAATTTTGGAAATCGTTCTATGTCACAAAGTGACCTATTTCTTCTGATTTCTTCCCATCTTGGGTTACAAAGACAGGTATATTACATCGTTTTTCTCCCACCTGCACCAGTGATGTGATGACTCGTGAAAGGGTTTTCCTTGCTCACTTTACCTCAGATATGGGATTTCCCACCTGTCTTTAAAGTCTACCTCATCATTTTCTGCAACACATTACCCTTGATACAGGTTCAGAACAGGTATTTTGTATTTTCATTTAAACAGAGAGAACACCCGTTCTGTCTTTCCTGTTCTTTATGGAAACATCTGTGTAACGAAGCAACTGAACACTGCAAAATGTTGAAATTGCCCAGGGAGTGAAATTCTGAAATTGCATCCTACAAAAATGCCATTTCCATTTAGCCCAGTGAGTTAGAAAGAGATTTAAATATAAAGTATCATTTTGGATTTGTGGGTTCAACCTTTGTACATCAGAAAATATGACTTTGTGTTAATATATTATATGGTATGATATACAAATAAATCCAAACCTAACTTTTTACTGTATGTATTCTTTATATTCGTATGTTTTTCTACCTTAAAATGCATTAAAAACTCATTTAAAATATAATATAAATTATTCTCATCGAGTGACTTGCACTTTGATTTGACACCTGATGTTCTGATAGGCACCAGGGGATTTTTTAATGCTGTAACTGCACTGGAAATAAAATATAAGATGAAAACGTAGGGAAAAAATGCAGTATAAATAGAACAATGGTTGAGTAAAGAAAAATCAAATGGGCTGCTGGCTGCAGTGCAGGGGCCCAGCTGTCCCAGGGAAGCAGCCAGCTGGGCAGCAGGCAAGGAGGCCAGGCAGATGTCTGGCTTCTGCTGTCAGCTTTGATGGCATTGATGTGTTCCCACAGAGCATCTTGATACCATCGAATCAGCATTTTCCAGCAGAAAGGAGCTGGGAAAACTATCCTGCTGGAAAATTGTTGACTGGCTTTACTGGCTGCTGATCGTAGAATCGGGGAATAATTCCACAGAATATTAGAAGGGACCATAAGGATCATCGAGTTCAATGCCTGCTCCTTGCAGGACTATCTAACACTGAATCATACGACGTAGAGCATCTTCCAAACTCTCGTGAGCTCTGACAGGCCTGGTGCTGTGAGAGCCTGTTCCAGGGACTGGCTACTCTCTCAGTGAAGAAACCTTTCCTAATATCCAGTCTGAACCTCCCCTGACTCAACTTCACCCCGTTTCCTCCTGCCCTATCCCTGGTCAGCAGCTCTCCCTCTGCTAAAGAAGCTGTGGATTGTGGTGAGGTCTCCCTCAGCCTTCTCTTCTCCAAGCTGAGCAAAACAAGTGACCTTAGATGCTCCTCCAAGTCTTGCCCTCGAAGCTTTTCATCATCTTGGTTTCCTTTGTCTGAACACACTTTGATCTGAGTGCTGCACTTCCAAATAAAATCAGAAATAAATAAACAAGCCCTCTTCTCCCCAAACAGGAGTTTGGCCCACTTCCTCTTGCATTGCAAGCAATGTTCACCACTATCCACCTTCACATCACTCAGCATGGCGCAGGCCTTTCCCCTTCAGTCACGGCTTTTCCAAGCAAGAGCCCTGAACATATGGACCTTTTGCTGTCATAGAGGCTGGCTCCTATGTCCAAGATTTGTTGCCTTCCATGTTTCTTCTCAGGAATCCCTGCAGCCTTACTGCAAAGGGCAACCAGACCTGCATGCCGGACCAGAGGTGTGGGTGTGCAGGGATTTAACCTTGGCACGGTGATGCTCCTCATTCTTGGAGCCTTCTTCCATCCTCTCCATGGCCATGAGGATGGTGCCAGCCTCTGGAGAGGAGCAGCTTCAAAGGCTCCACCACATTTTCCTGCTTAAGGGCAAGTGCTAATTCAAAGCCCATCATTCTGTGTATGTAGGCAGATCTGTTTTAACAAGGGCATTCATTTGCGCTTATCAGCACTGAATTTCACCTGCCAGTTCATATCACCCAGACACTTATTTCTGTAAGATCCTTCTGCAAACCTCTGCTTCAGGTCTGGCTACTCTGGACAAATCTGTGTCACCTGCAAACTTTACCATCTCACCACTCATCTCTTTGTTCCAGGTCATTTCAGAATATGCTGACAGTGTCCAACACAGGCACCTGCAGAATTGTTACTCTAATTTCCACACACTGTTAAAATTGATACAGGACTTTTTTCCTAGCCCTTGTTTCCTACATATAATCAGTCCACAGGAGATTAATCTTGTGAAAATCTAGTCTCATTAAGCCCTTTCAGTGATTCTCTTCTGTGCCTTAGCCCTGCTGGCTGCTTCCTGGTGCATTTGCCTGCTTTTGGAAGCATTAAATAAGTAATCTCTGCTTGTAAGTAGTATAGTAAAGGTCACTTGTCTTGGTTTATTTTAAACTTTTTAATTTAATCCCTTCCAATTTCATCTTAATCTGTTTCCTCATTCTCCTCTAGCTTCTTCGTTTAAAATGAAATATAGCTGTGGTAGGATGGTTTTTCCATAGGGATGTTGAATTTGATAGCAACAGACAGTACTAGAGCAGCTCATGGGCCTCAGGAATAAATCAAGAACTGATTCTCCTCACCTGGGCTCTCTAGTTGCTCCTTCCCTCCCCCCAAAAAAGGGACACTTATGGTACTTCCAAACCTGGTCTGTGTGTAATCACCCCCTAAGACATGACCAACCATGGTGAAAACAGAAGTCTCCCTTTCAGGGAGGGACACTTCCTTTGCACAGATTCTGAAAGTCTGCAGGATTCAAAAGACCCTCAGAAGAGCCTTGGCATGAGGAAGCTGTGACGGAGACCTCAAACTCACCTCGGCAAAGCCAAGCCGCCGCCACACCGGGGCAGGTGGGCAGAACTGTCCCACAGGTGACTGTGCAGCATTCCCCTCCCAACCAGTCTGTTAATCCTTTTGGCTCACCAAATGGTTGCATTACTTTCTTCTCTGGCTGCTTGCAAGCTCCTTGGCAAAGCTGGATCTTACTCTGCTGAGTGTTCGGCTGTGTCCAGAGTTCGTGTTAGTGAGCTGAGAGAGATGGGAAGGGGCTATGGCACTGGGAAACAGGCAGTGAAATACTATACAAATCCTTTCTAGTAAATCAGATTTAATACTTTTATGCTATTACAAGCTCCATTGAAAATAGTGCAAAAACTCTTAGTAAATCTGTCCCCTAGGTGCCTTATGTCTGTATTTATTCTGTCTTTTGAAATTTGTCCATTTACCCAGTTCAGTTTTTGCTTCTGGGTGTTAGTTTTTATCCAACATGATTTAATTTTATACTGGGGATTGGGTTTAAAGCTTGCACCATGATATCTAAATAAGTTCATTAAATGCTCTAAGTTTCTCTGGTTTCAAGTATAAATTCATCAGCATAGAAATAATGACATCTTAAACCTATTAAATTTAAAATATCTTTATGCTCAACCCCAGAGCTCAGATATGCCAGCCAATGATAATCAAATGCCACCCGACCACTCAAAAATTCCAGAGAAGAGAAAATGAGCTGGTTTGAGGATGCCTGAGAGGCAAATCAGGCTGTCAAAATCCTATCATTCTTGGGAGTAATTTACATAGCTCATATTAAACTCACCAGAGCGACTGGAAACCTGGAGTAATTAAATGCTGGGGGGGTGGAGGTGGGATGCTGAATGTGCCTTAGCCAGGATGCCCCTGCAAAAGGAGGAGGTTCAGGAGAGCTCCCCAAGGAATCAGGGTGCCCTGGGGACTGGGGAAGCTCTGAGCTGGGAGCTGTGAAGGAGAGAGCAGCCTTTTGTGGTCAGGGTGGTGAGTGGGTGGATGGATGTCCAAGAGAGAAAGGCAGAAATCCCTCTGGCTGTAGGAAAACCCCTTGGATTCCCACCCAGCACCCTGATTCCTCCCCTTGCATGGGCTGACAGGGCTTTACCTCCTCCCTCCTGTCCTGCTGCCTTGCAGCCTGGCTCTCTGCACGCACATTGATCCCAGCTTTCAGAAAGAAAACATTCTGCTTTATTTCCATAAGGAGAACTGGGAGCTACTCCCAGCCCCCTGGTTTGCTCCTTGCTCCATGGCAGATGGCCCTGGCTCCAGCCCCCCGTGGCACAGGAGCAGGTGAGCCAGGGAGGCTGGAGGCAGAGACCATCACTGATTTGCACAGGCATCCCTGGGCTGCAATAAACGAGGGCAGAAGCAGCTGCCCCTGTCCAAATCCCCGGTCCCCAGCCACAGGGCACAACTGCACTGCAGGCTGTTCAGGCTTTTGTTTCACAGAGGCTGGCAGCAGATAGACTCTGTCGCTGCACCAAGTGTGAGGGACCTTAATCCTCCTCTTATTGACATGACATATCGTAATGGCTTCTTTGGTTACCTATCAAGTCACTGTGTACTTAGAAAGCTTTAATCTGTAGATTATTTACTCAATAGACTGTAAAGGCCTCACATAATAGCACACAACATCTTTCAGCAGTTACAGCCTGTTGTGTCACCGGGAGTTGGTGTTGATTCCCCGCCCTAAATCTAACACAAGGCATCAAAGATAATATATAGTATTGTGCTGGCCTAAGAAGAACTGCCCAAATTCTCCTTTTGTTTCTTTCCTTTTTATTTTTTTTTTTTAACTTTTAAAAGACAATATTGAGAATAGGGTTTATTTTCCAAAAACAGCAAGAAGAAGAAGAAGAAGAAGAAGAAGAAGAAGAAGAAGAAGAAGAAGAAGAAAAACCTCTTTCCTCCACAAACTAGAGAACTGGATTGCATTCATCACCCACCCCTTGCATCTCACTGTGCTCCATCTCCCTTCAGTGCAGGCACTCCTTTGGACTCCCTCCCTGTCCCAGTTGTGGATTTTCACACCTGTTGGAATTATACAAACCTTGACATTTTTCCTCACTACCCAAAGTGGCTCAAATTGGGCAGGAATCTCACAGATAAGCTGAGTGTACAATACCCACAACCCAGTTGTGTTCAGCAAACACATTAAACCCACTTAAATTCCCACCTTCCTTGCCTGGTAGTGCCAGTGCTGTATTGCACCAGGAACAATTGCAGTAAGAGAAAACAATATATTCACGATTCTACATGCCAGGTTTGGCATGGGCAGTGCATGTCTAGAAGATGCTGTATAAACGTTGGTTGTAGCAGACAGAGCCTAAAAGGCTCTGATTTAGCTATACTGTTGTTCTAGAAATGACAGTAATGCCAGATCATCAGAATACTGGACATTCTCTGAGTAAAGAGAACCATGTGGGTGCAATTTCCTAGAGGCATTTTTAATTTTCATTGTCTTTAAGATGTTCAGAATTTAAAGGATATTCCCCACCAGGTGAAAACAACATTAATTTCGAGCCTAACAGCTCCAAATTGATTCGATTTCATTTAAAACATAGCTAATTAATTAAAACCACTCAACAATGCCCCTTTAATGTTTAACCAAAGAGCATACCCTACTCCAGCTGAGCTGCTAAATGTTTATGTCTTATTAGCAGGCTTCCCAAAGCTTAGAGAAAAGGATTTCCATGCAAGTTCTCACTCCCATCTTTTAATTACACCTAAACAACTCAGCTCATTATAATTCTACTACAAACATTGCTTTCAAAAGCATCCTGCAACATGCATTTAGCAGGTACCACCAATACTTACTCCTACACCCATGCTCGCATGTATTTCTCCAGTTTTAAGTGGCAATTCCTCAGCGGAAGATCCCAGAAAGCCACCCTGCTCCATTGCTGGCGCAGTGAGCACTTTGGAATTAATTGCCAATATGAAATAAATACAGTGTGAAGACGTGCATTAAAACCAAGTTATAATTAAGCAATATGGAGATTTGTCCCTGGTAATCAATAAGCTCAGGGAACTTGGAAGTATCTGGAGCTGTGGGCGGCGTGGGGAAAGGGTGTGAAGGGCTCTCTCTTGTGGGGTGTTTCACCATCTGCTCCCCACTGTTTTCCCCCGTAGAAGTTGTCCCTGCCAGCTGAAAGCTGGCTGGGTGCTGTGGTACCCCACAGAGCTTGCCTTTTTCAGCCACCTCCTGCCTTTGGCTGTCTGTCCCCATGCCAGCGCCCTGCCCAGCCCGCCCTGGCATCACCCCACACCCACAGCCCCCATGCAGCTCCCACTCAGGGGGTCAAAGCAGGGAGCAGAGCCCTTAGAGCCACATTTCTGCATCTCTCTGGCTGCAGGGGCGAGAAGGTGCCAGTACTGCTCTGCTAGACAAGGGCGTAGCTGGGCTTCGAGCATCTCCCGTGGTATTTTTCCACAGTAGTAGATTCCTCCCAGCTTACAGATGGTTAGTCATGCAAAGCAGAAATAACACCGAATTCAAGCTTCAGGAGTCATCAGATTGGACCTCGCTTCTTAACTCAGCCTGGGGACTGGGATGATAATTTGCCTGAGCTTAAGGAGTCATTTTTGAAAACGTAAACAACATCTTGCCATGTGCTGGCCTTTTTCTGTTTCCAGGGTTTCATTTCACGCCTAAAAAACCAGTCCGTTGCAACATCCTGGCGGAGGGATTCTGCAAGAAAGTCTTGGCTGAGCGAGGAAAATCACTAATGCCAGCTCAGAAGTCATAATTGCCCCAAATGAATTACAAGCTAAAATAGTTTGGCCCAGTTACTAGCAACCATCATACCCATAAGAGTTTGGCATGGCAGCACAGAGGGAAGGCTGCATGCGAGACACCGTTCTCCACCCTCTCCCTCTCCCTGTTGCTTTTCTAAACATCTCCATTAGGATTTATACTGTCGATGGGGGATTATTTCCTATACTTCTATTTCTCTTTCGAATGTATAGAAATTAATTTTCTGGTCATAATTTCAGTACCTCTGGGACATTAGCAGGCTGGAAGTAAAAATAGAACGTCATTACAGTGTCAGGTAATGCGGATGAGTGTGACTAATAACCTGAGTGTCATTGATTTAATAATCTAATAATGTCTCTGCACACTCAGCGCTCAGACTCACTGAGTGAAGATAAAGATTTAAGCCCAGCTGAAGCTGCAGATAAGAATCAGCATCTCGGCTTTAGGGATCAGAACCAGTGATAAGCAACACACGGCTGGTATCCAAAAAATTAAAGCAGAGGAAGGAGCCGGCTGGTGTCTGCAGCTCAGGCTGCACAGGAGGCAGGTTTTCCATTCCCTGGGTTGACAGCAGCAGGAGGTCACAGGTCCCCACAGGAGACATTTCCCAAGCTCAAAGAAAGATGCTCATCATCTAGCAAAGGTCTGGCAGCTCTCAAATAGCTGCTGGCCTGCCAACAGCTTGGTCTGTGGCTGTCTAAAATGCAAAGGAAAAGCCCATTAATGTCAGCTACAACATCAGCCTGGGAAAGTCTGGTCCACAGCCTGGAAACGGGAGGTGGAGTGAAGTGAGTGGGCTTTTGACTGGGACACAAATCTTCTGACTCTGTATAATCAGGGTTATTCATTCAGAGAAAAGCTGCCATGACAGCCACCAAGCTCCTTACAGAAAGCTGCAGAAAGGACCTCATTCCCTCTAGAGCATCGCTTTAGCCAGGCCCATCCTCCGCCTGCTCTGATCAGCGGTGCCAGGCCTGGCCCCCCCATGCTGCTGATGGATGGTGGTGAAGCTGTTGCTTCACCCTGGCAGCGCCTGGATGAGCTGGGAGATAGATCTCACCCACAGAGTACAAAACCACACAGAAATGCCTGCTAATGAGACATGACACCAGGTTTATTATAATTTGGTTGGAACAGGGACAATCGATCTTCTCAAACTGCCTGTGAAAATCCCATTCCCCAGCAAGGCACCTCCAGGCTTGGCCGGTTTGAGCTCCATATGCTTTATTGGTAATGCAGCAAAATTTTCCTGTACCTGGGACTGTGCTGGCACAACAGAGGGCAAATCTACTTTAGGCAAAATCTTTGACTGCAGGAGCTTCAGTGAGGGAGGTTCTGCAAATAATTCAGCTTTTTTTCAGATCATGCTCTGAAGGCCTCATCAGTCTTCCCCAACACCACTTCATCTCAAGTATATTTACTTGTTTCCAGTTAACTTCACCCAGATAACAGGAAAACTCCCTAGGGAGTTGCTATAGAAACACCCAATGGAGACAAGGCAAGATTGGGGCAGCAGAGCCCAAAGATACTGTTAAGGGAGATTTTAACTCCCTTTCTTTTATTATTCCCCCAGAAATGTTGCAAACATAGGAGTTAAAATGGAAAACATCCTGCATGGTTTGTGATGGGGTGACTACTGATAACTCCACTCCCCCAAGGAGATTCACCACTATGAAGCAGCGGAAAAAGCTTTCCAGGGATCCTCTCTGAAGGTTTCCATCCTCAGTGAGACTCTGTTTACTTTCAGAAGAACACACGAATCCCATCTGCAAAAAGGCAGCTGAAATAATCCCAGATCTTTTCCAATGCCTGGTGACATTGATCACCCTTTACGCAAAGCAGTGTCCTTCTGCATAATGGTCTGAGAAAGATTAAATGCAAGAAAGAAATATAACAAGGAGTCAAGGAGCTACCTACCATTAGCAGCTATTTGAGTGTCAGGTAGTCTTGTTTCGGGTGATTTACCAATGCTTTTGTCCATGCCATTCATCCCACAAAACACCATTATGAAAATAGATGTCATTAGAAGCACTTTTCAATACATAAAAAAGTCTTTCTCTTTGCAATTCAACTGTGTACAGAATTCAATTTTTCTATTACATTCTCTTACACTATCTAGAGTTCAGAAAGCCCCAACAACAAGAACCTGGTGTTCTGATCTTCTGCATAAGCCAAATTTTTGGGACAGTTACTGTCCCTTCTCTTATTTGATGCTCACACACGCAAATACTGAGGGTCATTAGAAATGAATTATCCTTGACGGTAAAATAGAAGGGGATTCATCAACTATATTGATTTTTCTCATCTCTGTGTATACATGTAGCTCCTTTGGCAATTAGTCATTAACTAAACCACTGATTCATTCCTGTGAACCAAATTTTAGTTGCAGCTTCCTTCATTGTAACTGCAAGCTTTTCTTTGCACTGTTTTTCCTCGTGTGGATTATCAGCCTGGATTTGCAGGGGTATTTCTTTTACAGCCAGCAGGGTTGTTGATTAACATGTGCTCCATTAGCCAAAGGGGGAGCTGATGGGGGAGCCTAAAGAAAACAGGATATTCATCAGGAATGGATGTGTGCCTGCCTGGGAGCTTGTGGACAGACAGCTCTTAGCTAAAAACACATACGAAATTACAAAACTCCTAAGGCAAAGAAAAAAACAGTCGGTGCACACCAAACACCTTAAAATTTAGAAGAAAAAAAAGGAAAAGAAACCTCAGTAATTTTATAGAAAAGACAAAGACTATAGCCAAATACACACCTCTCATACTAATTATCATCCAGGAGATTGGCTGGGCTGAGTGGAATCTGTTGGGGGTTTGTGAGCATGTTTATCTTAATTGCATTCATGTAGTTGTGGGGTTATTTGATTTGATCTTGAGATATCTGACACCTGATTTTTATGTGCATTTCTGACAGGTTTGAATGGATTGTGCCTATGCATGGAGTTGTGGAAAATGTTCTTAAGGCCAAGACAAAGTCAGGTGTTAAATCTCATAAAGAAACAGGCAAATTCTGTATCTAATGACTTAGCACGAAAACTTGTAGTGAAAGGAGGTGATATCAATTTCTGTGTTTTTTAAGCACCACAGAGACACTCCATAAAAGGAAGAATAATATGATTAAAATGAATGTAAAACCCCATAGGAAACATAACTTTTAAGCTTCAGTTTTTCAATACTGGGACTTCTAGAACTACTTAGAATACAATAATTTTAAAGCATATTGCTTTCCACTGTAACTACACACACAGACAAGAATGCTCCTAGAAACTAGCATTTTCCTGAACAACAGAAATGTAATTGATCACCAACCAGCTTCATCACATGAGGAAACCCTCAGTTGAATCACTCAGCTGCTCCAGGTTCATTGCTCAGTGTGCTAATGCCCTATGCAATAAACACAACAAATGAAATATGGAATTACTCTAACCACAAATCATTACTAATTGGTACAGCAAGATTCAAGGAAAAACTATGACTTGGAATAGCTTCCTGCAGAGTTATCCCTCGATAAGTTCTTCAGGTCTGCATCCTCCCAGCCACAGAGGAGTGGGAGCTCAGTGAGGTCTCTCAGAATGTTCTTCCTATTTATCACATCTCATCCATCCTAAGCTCTATCATTCCATGCTATTCCCAGTAAATTCAATTTCAGTGAACTTCATTGCAAAATTTTATCTTGATTTTATTTCCCAATAGCTTATTTGTCCTCAAATTCCATGCTGATCCATGATGAAAACAGGATGCAGCCGAACTTTTCAACTCTGCATTGACTGAACACCACATATTATCATGGAAAACACAGCTTAACAATACTTAAGTTATTCTAATTAACCCATTTACAGGTTATCTCATTTTTACCTAAGTTTTCTTATTACATGCGAAAGAGCCTGAGGATTTAATAAGTTGTTTCCAGTTTACATTCCGTTCAGGTTGTGCCCATCTCATGTATGCACAGACCCTGCCACACAGATCATTTAATCATTTTGAGGATGAGATGGTTGCACCAGTGTCCTCTGAGGGCTTGTGGAGCAACACATCACATCTGCAAACCCCTGTGTCTTCTCTACAGTTGAGAGTCCCCAAACCTGCTGTTACGTATTTTGAAATGGCACTTTGTGCCTGCCATCAGAGTTGTTATTTAATTTCCAACTGGATTTAAATTTATTAATCAAACATTTAATTCTGAAGAAGGAATCAGCCTCTTCGCAAAATTGCAGCATGGCCTGTGTGAAACTCTCCTGGCTGTGCTCACAAAACAGGAGCAGATCTTTTTACCATCTCAGACATGCTCAGAGGATAATGAAGACAAAGCCCTAGAGAAGAACATGTATAGGGCAAAAAATTTCTTCCACGTATTAGCTATAAAAATTCAGCTTACATAGTGCAGTGTTCCAATGAAGTTGACTTACCAGCAGTCTTAATCTTGGGGTGAAGTGTCCTAATGTCAAGAATATAAAAGGAGAAATTAGCCATACACCTGTGTGGGCAGGATATTGGAGCCTGGCTCGACAGGGCAGTGTATAATTCTCCCATTCTCAACGAAGGGTAAAAAGCTTCATATTACAGCTCATCCAGGAATTGCTGTCAGAATTTCATCTCTTTTTCCTGCTCTACTTATTCTCGAGGTAGGAAAAAGAAAAAATGAGTGGAAGGGTTAAAGTGGAAACCTTTCCCAGTGATGTACAAGAACTGGGTGACTGTTGCAGCACAAAGGGTAGTGGCCCTGCAGGGGCACAGTCCTGCCAGCACAGCCCAAGGAAAGCACACAGGACTCCTGGTCTAATCTCTCTGGACCACCCAGGCAAATCCCTAACCACCAGGGCCCATGGTTTTCTCTCTCTCCTTTTAAAAATATATTTCCTTATGGTAATATTTTAATTACTTTTGTTTTTTTCATCTGTTACCCACTTGATGTGTTCCTCACGTGAACACTGACTGCCATCCCCTCTGGATTTCAGATTTAAAAGGCACAAACAGAGGCTGCTAGCTCAGCACTGTTATTCCAACACAACATTTTCCTTAGGGAAACATCAACACACAAGGTAAAAAACAACCCTTAGAAATGTGTGGCCTTTGATTAAGCCTTTTCCTTGTCAGACCATACAAAGAGCTCTGCAGCTGCATCCCAGCATTCCCAGTCCAGAGTGTTCCAGTATCGCCGAGCTCAGCACAAGCCTGTTCCCCCATGCCAAAGACGGATATCTCAAGAGCAGAGAAATCTTGTGGAAACTGCTGTTATATTTCAATTTACCAAAGCAGCTGGTGCTGGTCCTCTGCCATGGGATAAATGGTTGCCCTGAGGGTCTGCCAGGCCCAGGGTCTCCAGGTGCTGCTCCAGCCCCTGGAGCCATCGTGCTGGCTGATAAAGTTGTCCCCATCACAGCTCTCACTTAGTGAAGTGTCAAGTGTCACATACATCTCTCTTCTCCCTGCCAGGACCACTGAGAGCTGGTTTTGGAAACACAGAGTGAAAATCCACGGTTAGTGCAGTTCCCCAGAAGAGCACAGAGCCCCACACAGTCCAAATTAGAATAATATCAAATCACAACGTGTTTGGGATTTGCATGCACCTGGATTTATGGATGATCATCAACCCTAAATAGAGGCATGGGACATTGCATTTGACTGATTTCAGCTGCAATCTGATTTAGTGTTTAGGAGGGTCAAAAAAATCCCAAGACCTTTATCCTCATAAACATTCTGGATTTAATAGTGACAATGTCTACTGGATTAATTAAGCAAGTCAATTTTATAGCAAAGGCAAGACAAATCTGCTATAATTTATTCAAATTAACACACCCACAAGTTCTTGAAGCCTGTCATTGGTGAGGTGTCGCTTCAGGGACAACTGCAGAAACATCCAAACACAAGTCATCATCAATAACTTTAAGACTAAACATTTCCTAGGAAACCAAAAGTAACCTGCACAAAAGCAGGCTGGATTACAGAAACCCAGGTGTTCTCTTCCTGCAGAACTTTATTATTAACATGGTCAACAAAGCAAAACAGTTTCCTGTGAATATGATTCTTTAACATTACTTTTATCTGCTCAATATGAAGCCTCTATGGAGAACTACTGGAGTGTATCCCATAGTACACATGGGCTGTGATAGGAAACGATACCTCTGAAACTCTGAGCAGCACAATGCCATGCAGGAAATGAGAAAGGAATGTGGTTTGCATTTGCAACCTTCACTATTTTTCCTTTTCTTTTAGCAAAGCACAGAGTCCAGCATGGATATTTAACATGATCGGGTATTTGTGAGAGAAAATATCAAAGCAGCAGCTCGAAAGCCAAAAATCCTTATCCTTAGACAACAAAATTATTATTTAGATGTAGAAAAGTACAATTTTGACATTACAGTGAAACATGGCCCAATTGCTTCTGGGGAATGCTGCTGGAAATGGAGGCCAGGGAGAGATTTTGGAACGTTAGGTTATGGAAGGTGCTTGTAGACCATCATTTGAGTACAATCAAGCTTTTCTGAGCTGTCAAATGCTAAATAGTTAATGGTACAGGGAGGAAGAATAGCCAGAGAAAATCTCCTAGGTGCAGAAGAGGATATTGCTGGATGAATGCTGCACACACTACCCTGATACAATCATGGACTGAGCTGGGGGAGACCCTGTCTGCAGCCCAGCATGGATGCTTGACTTGTTGCTGCAAGAAGATTGGTTTGTCTTTGGTGTTCATGTGAGAATTATACTTCTAATACAAAAAAAATGGCCACATTTGCCACTATACAAAAAGAGATTTGGCTTCATTTGGTGACAAAGTCATGCTAGAAGCCCAGAGGGGCTGTAGACAGAAGTGAAATTGGATGGAGAGTGTCCAGAGAGCCCAACGACTGGTTAGAACCAGGAAACTTTGCCAGCAGGAAAAGCACAACAGCCACCACAGATGTTACTGGCCTTTGCTCCCCTGGAAGAAACTGGCTATTTGAGCAGCGATCCACAGGAGAAAAACACTCTGGTGTGTTGAGGCTGGAGACCCAGCTCTGCTCTGGGCCAGCCTGCACCAGCCACTGGTTCTCCTCCACATCCCCATCCCTGGGGCAGAAACCAGTGGATCAGCAATAGCAGGAGGATTCTCCCGTTCAGCTTAAGCCTCTCTGTGCTGACACTCCAGCCAGCCATGGAGGAGGCAGGTTTCCTTGGGCTGGGCGAACCGAAGCTGCTCTGGAGATGCTTTGCATGAAATGCGCTCCACAGGCATCAAAATACCCACCGACACAGCAGGACTGGGCAGGCAGACAGTGTGACAGGGCAGGGGAGCTGAGCAGAAAGGGACCTGATTTCTACAGGCTCTTTTCAGACTTAACTGGCACTTCCGTGAGCGATGCTAAACGACACCACCCTCACTCCACCCCTCACTCCCAGTTGCCTACTTATATTAGCATTTGCCAGCTGTCAAGCTCTTGCTCAATTCCAGTGAAATCTCCTGGATTTTCTCTGATTTTGGTGATTATGTTGAACTGCTGGGATCAGCTCCTGGTGACACTGGAATTGCTAAATAACCCTCTGCTTTTTTATCTTTCTACCCTTTTCTCCTCAGTAACGTGAGCCAGTGCAGGGCCCAGCACAGACACAATGCTCTCCAGCAGCACACAGGAGTGACTGCCAGCCTCCTCAGGACTGTCTCCTAACAGAGAGCTGCGGTTCTTTATAGGAGCAGCAGCTCTCAGACACACTGAGAGTTCACATCACTTATCCAAGAGATCCTACAGACGTCACATCTTCAAGAGTTGTCTAAAGCCATCTCCTTCTGCTTTATGAGAATGGCCATGCTGGCTCTGATCACCAGTCCCTCTAGCCCAGCACCCTGTCTCTAAGACCAAATAGCTGTGGATGTCTTCAGAAAAGCACAGGACCAGGACAAACACACAGTAATTGCCTGGGGTGCTTTGATGGGCCCCAGTAGCCTGGGTTTAGAGACTTTCTGCAGTCTCCTGGTGTGCAACAGCCCTTGCTGCATCTCTCTGCCGTGAACTCATCTAATTGTTTTTTGCGCTAAATAAGCACCATTTGGCCAGCTCAGCCTCCCACAGCAATGAGTGCCACAGTGAAACACCATGATGGGAGAGGGAACAGCTCACTGGTTTGTGCTGGTGAGGCCCCCAGCTACAGCTGAATTTAGTCTCTTCTGCATAACCCCTGTGCACTCGGCCAAGGCACCCCTTGTCTTGCTGCTCTCCAAGCTCCAGAGAAAGCCCAGCCTTGTGGCCTCACATGTATCTACCAGCCCCAGCACAACTTTAGGGCAGAAAAATTTGTTAGAGGGCAGAATGAGACCAGAACCTCAACTTGACGGATATTAATGTTAACGACTACTGATTAGGCATGGTTCAGGTTCTACTTTCTCCTGGACCCCACAGCTCAGCTGCCGCCTGTGGACAAACCTTTTAACATCTGTCTTATCTGAAAATCTCTGAGCCACTTCGGGCCTTAGGATTGGAAAATTTTAGCAAAAAAAAGCAGACGTGTAGATGTGAGATGTATGTAGGCTTGTAGACACCCCTCCGTTCCACTCTTCTTTCAAATCATTTTCTCCTAAAACCCAATTTAGAAACCACAGCAGAGACTTGATGTTTTTATGCAAATTCTCAAATTTACAGAAGTGCTGAGCTGAACTGGGATTTGAAGGGAAGGTTTCCTTGCTGTTCCTCCTGCCATTTAAACACCAAGCAGTGATATACTGGTAGAGGTGGCCAGAAATAGATCCAAAACTTCAAAAGTGTCAAAACTGAATTCTGAAGAATAGGGGATTGAGAAAGAGTCAGCCAGTGCAGCCTGGGTCTCAGAAATCTGAGCACTCACACAGGGCTTCAGAAAATCAGGTTTAGACAACAAACATGGCTGGTGAATGCCTTAACCTTTGCAGGAGCTTGAATTCCCTGCCAAAAGTGGTGGGCCAGATAAACTAATATTTTCAGATGAGAAATTGTTTTGCTGAAAGTTTCTGGCTATTCCTCCATATCACATAGCACCCAGATGTGGGATCACAGCCTTTGCCAGATAAAACATTCCTGCTCTGTGACACTCAGCCCAGGCCAGGCTGCAAAAGTTAATTTACTGTAAGTTACTGATAGTGTCACTGATGGTTTATCATTCCCAGGTTGGTATGTCTTTACTCTGATTTAAACTAGTAACAGCTTGGATCTCATTTGTAATTGCACTTTGAGTCTGGCTGCCTGGTTATTGTGTAGGCAAAACTATTGGTGTGCAAATCAGGTCATAAACCACCACTCAGCCAGGTCATTTAGAGGAACAGCTAAAATGTCATGTATGTTACTGTCACAAGCATCACTCCTAATAATTGTGTACTCCCTTAAATAGCTTTTTTAGCAAGTTGTGTTTAAAAACCAGATTGCAGTTCTGATATGTCCTGACAACAAGGTATTTAACAGAGCTGCGCTGGCTCTAATGCCCCTCTTTTGCATCCGTTCAGGAACAAGAATAGATTCATCACCATCGTGACATTAGAAAACGTGGAGATTGCAGAGACTACATGAAATAAATTGGGGATGGCAGGATAAGTACTTGAATTGACAATGCAGGAACTGCTGGGCCTGTCACACCATTGCTGGGAGAATTGACAAAGCACCTCATCAGCTGTGCGGCTGTGCGAGCTGGGATTAGAGCTGCAGCCTCACCTCCACACAGCCCAGCTCAGGCCAAATTAAGAAACTTCAGCCATGCCTTGATGGGTGTGCTACAGCCCTGCTGCCACTCAGCCTGCAGTATACTTCCCCTGCCATTTAAATGTGCATTTTCTCTGTAAAAACCTCGAATGCTGGAGCATCATCCTGTCAGAGTGCCTTCATGAACAGAATGACCTGCCAGCCAAAAATCTCTTGACTTGACCTTGATCTTGATGCAAGAATGGTAGAAACAACCCAACAAGAAAAAGGTTACCTATTACTAAAAATAAAGTATGTAAAAATAATTACTTAATTTAAACAAGAAACTGAATAAATAGGCAACCTATTAATGTGTTTCTAATCTAGAGGTCAGGAAGGGAGTGACATTTCCAGATTTTTTATCTCGGCTGTGACACAAAGTGAACCAGAAGGAAGCACGACCTTGGCATTCAGCAGACAAAGGCTGCAGACCCAGAGCACAGTCTCCTCCACCATCACCCCTAACCTGCCAACCCACCTTCTCTGCGGTGAGAGAAGCAGGCTCTGAGGTTCACCCAGGAGCACCATTCTCTGGGTTTCCAGGGAGGATGATGCCCCAGGACACAAACCCAGGGCACAAACCATTGCCTGGAAAAAGACCAGGTAAAACAATCAAACATTACGTGTGCAGTCTGGCAATAAGAAGGTAGGAAACGACCAGCAGAATTCCCAAGCAAATCACGGCAAACCAATTTGTCAGAATAATTAGCATAGTGGTAAAGGGGAGAGGCAGATGTGATACATCTTGGCTCAGGGAGGCTTGTGACACCATCCCATTTAACTTTCACATGAGCAAAATGAGGAAATGGAAGCTAAGTGAAAATTTATCACAAAACTACACTCTCAAAATTATTGTCTGCTGCTCGGTGTCAACCACAGCCCTGTCCCTCAGCCCATCGTTCTGCTGTCAGGGTGGATAGTTCACCTACAAAACTGCAAATGCATGGCTGAAAGGGGCACATCAGTCTGGGTAACAGCATCACAGCTCAAGATGACCTCCCCAGAGAGGAATACTCATCCAACATCCCCATGGTGAAGGTCAATAAATCCACCTGTGGAGCATCACAACTCAACAAGTAGCTTGAGGCTCCTTAAAGTCATCGCTTTTCTGCATGGAAGATGAGGCAGTTCCTCTCCTTGTGAAACCTTCTGCTGAGCCTGCCTTGAAAGATTCTCCCCGCAATTAAAACTCAGAGAGCTTTTCCAGCCACAGCTGGGTTTCATCTATGCCTCATTTCTGGATAGATGGTGCTTTGCCTCACTCCTGGCCCTGTGCTGCTGGCTCCCGAGGGACCTGGGTGCTTACCTTCATCCCCAGACTTGGGCCACAAAACTTTTGCAAGTGAGACTGAGTCTTATAAAAATCAAAGCACTTTCTCAAATTATAACCCTACCCCTCCTTTCTTTCATGTTTGGTGAGTGTATTTTTTTACCTTTTAGCATGATATTGCCTTTAAAATACCATAAACAAGATTTCAATAGATAAATAATTTAAAGAAAAGCAAATAGGTGCTTTACAAGAGTACCCAGCTGCTCAGCCATCCAGCAGGGCCTGTAGACTGGGGATAGTGGAGGCCTGATTGCCCATTAAAGAGGCCCACATTCCACGAAGCCACAATCAAAGCTCTCTGGAGAATCGAGCATTGTGCCCACGTGTAATATGTCAGTTATTTGGCAGCAGGGGAAACACTGTAAGAAGTGAATGAGTTTTACTCTGTTCAGTGACATTGCTAATGACTCATGCAGGATTATGGGTAACAAACCTTTGAAATGAGAGGTTGAGTTGTACACTACATTATACATCTGAATTTCATGGTATATTAGTGACAGTGATTGGTAATACAATATGATGGGGAATTGCTAACATCATAGAGAAGTTAATATGATGCACTGCAATTTCTCAGAGAGTCCCATACTTTTTCTAGCGCCACCCATAATCTGCTCATTATGGTTTGGCAAAGAGCAATCCCTCTCGTGGAGCGAGCGGCACCAGCGCCCTGACAGCTGCTCATAAATTTGAATGGAAGATACGCAATCCGAAATGTTCATGTTTCCATGGATCGTTACCCAGTTGTATCTCCCCTAAGAAGCAGGTGATTTTTTAACATGCTGCCACAGTTTGTTTCTGCTGGTATTTTCTCTCTCCAGATAAATCTGATGCCAGCTTGTGTCTTAGAGCATTTCTTCCCCATCTTGTTCTATTGAAAGGGCTGATACAGTCTACACACACATTGACTGAATGCCAGTTAATGGAGCATAACTAAGAAGAATTAATATATTTACCCCAAAGAAAGGTATTTCTGGACCATTAAAATCAGAGTCAAATGTCTCACGTAAGGCATTAAAATTATAAATGCAAACACAAATTTATGTTTACAGACTCTGGCAAATCCCATGGCCATGTGTCCCCTCAGTCCCTCCTGTAGCAAACAGCATAACCAAATGTTTAAACTGTTTATGTGACAGTAACCTGGAATATTCTGTGGCTGTTTAATAAGGCTGGTAAATACCATCTGACATTCTCCCCTTGTAGAAGATTTTGCATTTCCTGCAGAAAGAGCCCATGAATAGAGAAGAGTCCTGGAGTGATGACCTTGAAGACCCAACCCCACACACCCACAAAGCAGAAGCACCAAGAGCATAACCTCCCCAAGGAACTTGAAATGGGAGTCATTCCTAGGATAAGGAAGTCCATTGAAAACCACAGCCGAGGAGGAACTGGATGGTAATGATGATGAGTAAATGGAAGAAAGTATCTCCCTCCAGCATTAAATTCAAGCCCTGACCTTTTCCAATGTAATGACTAACTCAACCTTTACATAATAATGTGGGTGATATTTGGAGAGTATAACATATGTGTCATTTTAATTAATTGAACAGAAATAGATTCACAGAAGAAAAATTATTTAACCAATCAGCAATCACCTTTCTATCTATTTGATGTCAGAATAATTAGTTTATTCTCGTAATCTCTTGACCCCTCTAGAAATCATAACCTTGCTGACCTCCTTGAGAATGGTAGCTCATTTGAATAGCACCATAATTGTGCTCTGGGTGCATTATCATCTAGTTTCAATTTTATTAAGGTAATCTTACCCCTTATTATTATCTCTCTCTTTGAAAGGCTGACCCAAACCCTGGGAAAGAGTGCAGGACTCAGCTCAGTAAAACCAGTGTAGTTTGGCCAGCAGAATCTTTCCTCCTGGAAGGTGGGCTAGTTTTGTTAGCTGGAGGATCAGCAATAATTTTACCACTGTTGTCTGTGGACAGCAGTATCCCCACATACATCCTGATGCTGGCAGTTGCAGACTGTTACCAACTAGCAAATGCTTAAACAAAATCACAATTTGTTCCAGAATGATAAAATGACCCTACAAAGTGAATTACACTGTGAAAAATAAATGTAAAACACAGTGTAGATGCACAAATGATTATTTCATTATCTGGCCAATGTAAGAACGACAGATACAAATTGTTCCAATCATAGAGTGATGAAAGAGTAATGAACAATGGGTTCTTGAATGAGCACAGGAACAAAATAATGAATTGCAGTTTAAATGAAATCAGGAGTCAATGGACTGGATCACAGACTGTCCTTCAGACATAGGAATTCCGCATTAGTTAAACACTGTCATTTGGAGAAACGTCCTTTAAGAGGAAGGAATCTAAATGGGTCAGAGAGAGACAAATATGATGAGCTTGGACACGGGCTGGCTTTTAGTAAACTGGACTGGTGCGTCCCCATTCCTGAGGCTTTGATAATTGATCTACTGCAAATTAGCAGCTTCTACTCTGCAAAGTTAGCAGACCATTGTTACTTTTCCCTGTTTTAACCTCGCTCTTCCTCTGCTGCTGAGTCACTTTGATGCAACATCTGCCAATATCTCCACGCAGATTTTGGGCACAGAATGAAGACCAAGACACAAAAGCTTCTGTAAAGGAAGTGTCAGTTATGTAAAAATAACACACATGGCAAAAGCTCTACTTACTTTTTTGTTGGAAAACTCTGTAACAGGTGGATTTATATTCTTTTCTTTTGTTTCATACCAATAAGCCAAGGATTTCTAATCTTATTGCCAAAGAAACATGTCACATATCATGTATCATAGCTATCCATCACACTGCACAGCATCTTGTTAGCTCTGTGCTGGAGCTATGTTTCACTCGAGAGTGCAAGATTTCCGACCATTTTATCTCGCTGTACAGAATTTCTTTACACTCTATGAAGACACCTTAGAAATGAGCAGGAACGAGCTGGTGTCACAGGCAGGGCTCAAAGAGCCTCACACACCAGCTCACCCCTCCTGCTGCTCTGCCCCTGCCGCGGCCAGGGCAGCACCTGCCCCCTGCCCCTCGCACAATACCAGGTACAAAAGAAAGGCAGCACTTGGTGCCTTGTGTGCCTCAGCAAAGGACATGGTGCCCTGGGATGAGCATCCCCAAGGGAAAGGTCATCTTTCATCCCTTGGTGCTCAGTAGCCTCAAGACATTTGAAAACTAGAAAGTCCCAAATCCAGCAAGCAAAAGCACTTTCAAAAGCCACAGAGTGATGGCAACAAAGGGAAAAGCAGGGAAAAGCAGGTTTTGCTTGCATTGTGGACAGAAATAAATATTTATTGGAGAAAAAAAACTACAGGAGAGAGGTGGCATCTCTGCTATAGAAGTGACTGAAAAGCCACTTGCTTCTGCCCTAATTCAATGACATCTTCTACAAAGGGTCTCTGCTCTGCAAGGTCAGGTAATTGTCATGTGCCTGCCATGTACACGTGAGCCAACATCCATTAAACAGTGCCTGTCACTGCATGTGGGCAGCCTGTCCAGGCAGAATCAGACCACAACCGGACGTAGCACTTACAGCCCCTCAGTCCCCCTCTAATCAGATTTATGCTTCAACAGATCCTGATGCTAAGCACACCAGACCCTCAGCAAACGTCCCCACAACTCCATCAGGGTGCCCAGGTGCGCTGAGACAGGCCAAGACAACCAGCACATCTCACCACAGGCACCTTTAATGTATAGAGAGCAGGGATAAATACCTTCCTTCCTTGGGATTTCTCCTGGATATTCAAAACTGCCTTGTTGACTCAGAGAGACAGAACTCTCCTCATGTGACAGCTGAATTTTACAAAACACGATGAGGTTTGCAAACTCCAGAGTATTTTGGCTCCCTCTGCAAGCCTGATACACGGAAAAAACTGTGCTGCAGTTCCATGCAGTGGGAGAGAGCACTGAGGATGGGCTCTTCTCTCCCACTGTACTGTCTCTGAAGAGGTGCTCTAAGGCACAGGCACCTCCTCATGCCCCTGCCAGGGAACTTTTCCACTTACAGCTCTGTCCCTGACAAAAGCTCCAAATCAAGAAGACCCCACCCAGCCCAGAGCACACCTCTTGTGTTGCTCAGACTCAGGAGAAAGTTGATAAAAACTGTGAGTCTCACAGCCAGACACTCAATCCCACCAGTCTCCCTGACTGGCCAAATTCTCCTGTGTGTGGTGCTTGCCAGCTCGAGAAACATCTCAACAGGCAGGAGCTGCTTGCCAAAGGTCTGGTCACCCTCCTCACCCACCTCCATCATTACAGATTTTGGGAATAACCACAAATGCCTCCTTTGCTTGCTGACAGTGAGTGCGGCACCAGGGGGGCTGCCAAGAGCAGCAAGGTGACAGTGCAGGCTGCAAAACCATACGGGAGGGAGGGGGTGAGCTCCAGGAGCCAACCTCTTCACTAGAGCAATCCGCTGCAGGAAAACACGTGGAAAAGAACTCACTCTATGTTATCCAGAAGAAAACCCTTTGGTCCACAGGGTGAAAAGCGCAGCACTGCTCTTGCCAGGCTGTGCAGGGAGCAGGGAATGCTGGCAATGGGGAGGTTTGCACGGAGCCACACAGCTGTGCCTGTGCACTGCAGGGCTCTCTGTGGGTGCAGCTTTGCTGGGCTGTCCTTGCTGGGTGTGCATAGCTGCACAAGGAATGGATGTGCCTATTAACACCCAGCCAGTGCATTTGTCTCTGTAGCTGGCAGAAAGGATCCTCACCTCAGCTGCGTTTCTCTGTGTCTGTTCTGAACGCTCCACACGCTCAGTTCTGTGTTTTTAGACTCGGAGGCAGATGCATTGGATTGATTTCTAATGTAACTCTCATAATCACCTACACTTTGGAATGGTCTCAATATAAATACGAGGCACAGACTTTGTTGTGTTAAACCGTGGCTCTCATTTACTTAATGTGGTTGCAGAGCACCGTGCCTCATTCTGGCTCAATATTTGAGCTTCAGTTACCCAATTGTGCATCAAAGGACAAATGCATGGTCAGTAAGTGAGCACAGCTTCACTGAAGCCATCACTGGTTACATCGCAATGACTTATTTTTCAGTGTTACATTTGATTTACTATCTTGCTCAAAGTTGGCTTGTTGCCAAAAAAAATTTGCATGAGATTCCAAAATTTCATCCAAAAAGAAAAAAAAAAAATGCCCTTCTCACAGTGCTCCGTGAGGGGTCCAGCATGGGCCTCGTCATCTGAAGGGCTGTTAGTGCAGAGCTTAGAGATGATCAGAGTGGTCAGAGTGCTTGGTATTTCCTGAATCCTACATCTTTGTTTTTCCTTTCTCATCATTACATTATTTTTGTGCTATGGAATATTTATGTGGCACACCACATGCTTAATGGATTTCCTCGTTTATTTGCAGCTAGCCTGCATTAATACAAGACTCACAGTATTCAATCTGAAATCCATCAAGGATTCCCAGGCTTAATATCGCCACCACTTTTAATGAGAAAGGAAATCTGTAAATCCAACCTGCAAAAGTAAAATTAAAACCGTATGGGAGCAGCACAAGCTGTCAAACTGCATCCTTCACTTTAAAAGTATCTGGAAGTAAACTTCTGTTAATTGAAGAAATTCTAAAGCTGTGAATTACAAAGTAACTCTCTGCACTAAATCTTAGCCATATTCCCCCAAAATAGATGCCCATGTTCTATGGTGCATTCCTCTCCCTACTGCCTCTCCTGCAGTGTGGGGATCCACAAGCAAGGTGGAGGTCAGGTGGATTAGAGCTGGCCATGGGACTCCAGTGGTACCCAAACCACTCATATTTATGTACTCTTGTGGGAGCTGAAGATCAGGCATCCACTATGATATACATGTTTGGATCTCTCTTGCTGGGCAGCAGCTGCTTGGCCTTGTGCTGTTGGCACTGTTAGATGTAGGTGAATCCTCACCATTCCTTAACCGTGTCATGTCTCAGGGCACCAACAAACTCTGAGCATGTGTATGGCAAAAGGGGTTGTGTCTCTGGGGCAATATGGGCCTTCCTCAGCAAGGGAATGCTCTGCCTGATGTGCTGGATCAGCCATTGCTGCCAGCTGACTTGATCTCTAAGAGTTTCCCAAGATGTTTGTGTTTGTACAAGTCATTCTTCTATATCAACATTTCCTCAGTATTCTCTCCCCCTCACACACATGCACAAAAATTAACCCTGAGTATTAACAGAGGACTCAAACCTCGCTACTGATTAGAGCACTGCAACCCCGTATAAATCAATCCAACTGCATGAAGTAACAGCCCAACATTTAGTGCCATTTAGCCGGGAGACATGCACTGAAAATAAGTATGAAGGTGCAAAAACAAACGGATACTTTGACAATTAAAAAAAAAAATTAAATCAGTAGGCTGTATTTTCCTGGAAGCTTCTAAGGCCAGACTTTCTTGGATACACATGAAAGCAAACCCAGTGGGGTCAGCAGAACACCTCAAAATTTTCTAGCAGAAGGTCTGAGTCTGTGTATTCATCCTCTCTTCATCGTGAGTGTTCCTGAGCTTGTGTCTGGAAAGGAACCGCAGCACCAGCCCCTGTGTGCACCCACTGCTCCAGCTGCTTACAGAAGAGTCTCAGCACTCATAACACTTCGTATTCCTTCTGTTGCCAGGCTCTGTTTGAGCAAGGGACCTCAGGATATGCCTAACTTCCAGCTACAGCTCCTTGCCTTTCAAGACAATAGCGCAATCACACATGTAAGTTAGATGTCTCTTCCTCTCTTGGGAAAAGCAGTCCTTAATACCTCTGAGTTTAAAGACAATTTGGCAATATTTCTGTTCACCATCATGCAAAAGAAAGAAGTTGCAGATTTAAGAGTGGAAGGCAATTTCCCCTTCTGTGCTCAGCGACAGAGAATAGTGCCGTAGGCTTTCCAACAGCCAATCCTTTTGGTACTTCACTGACAAGGTTGAAACAGTCAGAAATTTATTGTGTCACCCTTGGAATAGAGTGGTTTTTTCTCATATGTAACTAATTTCTTCTGAGATGTTGGTTAAAGAAAAAGCATTTGATAATCTCAATTTGCAATCAATGACACAGTCACCAGGTGGGAAACAGAAGAAATTCAAACATGGGCTAAATTGTTCTTTGCCAAGCATTTGATTTCCAAGGAAATGAACACATTCAGCAAAACAAGGGGAACCTGACAGTGCAGGAGAAGACCTTGAGGAGAGCACATTGCTCCTGGGGTGTGTTCACAAGAGAAAAGGAGATTAAGGAGATGTCATGGTCTGGAGACAATCTACCTCTCCAGAGAGAGGCGAGGTAGACAGCTCCCCTCTCCTCTCCAAATCCTGGGTGCACAACTGGCCAGAAATGGGGTGCCATCCCCTCTAAAAGCATATCCCAAACAACTCTAGCTCTCTGCTTACCTGGATGCCTTCAGGTTGTCTCGGCAGAGCTACCACTGCCTGTTTCACTGATGGGGAGCAGCACCCAGCATCTGACTGTATCTAGATGGGAGCCTGAGATAAACTACAGAGGAAACCTCATGTCTGAATCAGCACATGAAAAGAAGTAAGCAGAAATAAATAGATTAGTCTGCTTTACAGTGTTTCTGTTCAAAAATAGGAAAAGCTGCTGCAAACTTAGACTGCAGGTGAGAGGAAAAGCCCTTAGGAAAGCAGAGGGGCTCAAGATCATCACCTAGAATGGGCCCTGCTGCTCCATAAATAAAACATGCCATGTTTTGAGGGAAAGCAGCTCCAGTAGAATGTATTTTGGCAGCACAGGCTGTCCAGCAGCACACTGTGAGGAGTCCCCTGCCAGCACCACACTGCCCTCATCCAGTGCTTGGCTCTGACCATCTTGCAGCATCTGCACAGCACAGATAATGCTCCCACAGCTGCCTGCCCAGCACTTTGAACCCAAGGCTTATGGCTCTACAAAGTACCTCACACACAGGGACCTCCATGGAGCCATCCCCAGTGTGCCAGCATCATCCCCCTGAGGCGCAGGTACCTCCCACTGCACCTGGATGTGCTGCAACCCATCCCAGTCCCCTGCCAAGGCTATCCCACAGGCACTGCTGCTGCTCCCGGGCAGCCTGGAAGCAGCACAAGTTTGTGCTGGAAACATTCAGCTTCTGAAGACAGCAATATCCAAATCTCATGGATCCCTGATCCCCTCTGGGGGAGCCCAGCTCACACGCCTGGGCACATCTTGCACATTCAGCCAAGCTTTTGTCTTGCATTACTTAATTTTTCCAAAAACATCACATTTGGAACAAGGTTATTTTTCCTATTCTCCTTCCCCTCCAAAGGGTAAATACTGATAGTATTGGAAATGGACAGGCTCAAAGGTGAAAGCATGGTCATTTGGTGAGACCTTTGGGAAAAAATAGTAGGAAATAGCAGCCTGGGAAGAATTTGAAAATCCTGGCCCCTTTGGGGCTGCCTGTGGTAATTAGGTCATATGGGGCAGTCACCCCATGTGTAACTTACCCCAGGGAAACAAGGTGCAGTGGTGGTGGGAAGGGGAGGAAGGGGTGACAGAGCCTGTTGGATGGGTATTGACCCCATAAAGAGTGTGTAAGATCCACCAGCAAGCCTAGAGCAGAAGGTTACCTCCTGCTAAGAGTGTATCCTGTGTGCCAGCATCTGGAAGTGGTGAGACATTCAAGAGAGCGAGCTCAATCCTGTGCTGGGAAAAGAAAAGAGGTAAAACAAGCCTCACAAAGGTTCTGGGTTGGCACAGGTCCCAGGGCAAAATGAGGCAGGTTTGGTGCTGCCACCTCCCCACAGAACTTCCCACACAAAGATGCTCTGGGAAGAGGGAAATCACACCAGGTGAGGGAATGCTCAGGACTACCCCAAGAAATCCTGTGCAAGGGGACACCCTGACCCACCCCACACCTGTTTAGGTTCACTGCTCTGGCTCATCATGGGTCTGTCAGGGACAGCGTTGCTGTGTGCCAGACATCTTCCATCCACGCTGCTGTCAGCTGCACTGCAGCATCTCCAGGGTCCTGTCATGGAGGTAGACTGGGAGCTGCCACTCTGACTTCAAGATTGATGTTGCATGACTTAAGCACAAATTAAGTGTGGAACAGAAAAACCATATGCAGAAGCAACATTCACAGCCCTGAATACAGGCTGGTCTTGGTTGAAATTCAGCAGATCAACAGCATCAGATTTTGTTGGTGTCTGAGACAGAAGCCCCCTGGCATTTTTAGATGACTTTGTGATAGTTATCTTCCCTTTCTACTATTTGCTTTACACTTGGAAAAAAAAAGTTATCTCAGGAGTCCTTTGAACATTAAAATTTATGCCATGCATGCTACTTTCTTCAAATATTTTAAAATATTCGAAATGTAAGAACCTTGGCACAGTGCCCAGGATCCTGTCTTTTTGGATAAAAGTTTCAGATAACTGACACTTCCAATTACTGTTTCTCCCTGAAGAGGTCATCTCTGCTTCGGCTCCCGAGCAGAGCAGTGGAGGCACTGGAGGTCCCCGAATTTCACAAAAGGTTAAAAAATCTGCACGGGTGCTAATTAAAACCAACGCACTCGGTGTTTGACCTAGTTCTGCTTTGCTTTCAGGAGGCTTTACCTGAGTATCTTTCAAACCACTTAAAAATTAAAATGGTTAATAATGCATCAGAGCCAAACGTTACCCAGGGGCTGGCTACGTGGGGAAGCTCGGTTTTGCTTGTGGATGGCATCGTTTGTAGTTACTGGGGGTAAGGAGCACTGCCAGCCTGATTCCCTGCACTTACTCCCACCCTGTACACCTTCATGCACTTATTGATGTCCCAAACCTTTTTTGCGTGGTTTCTGTAAATGTTCACTATCACGCTGGCCAAATCAGGAGGGAGAAGTTGGCTGAACTGTTCATCTGGTCCCCACTGCACCCATCTGCAGTCAGGTTCTCCTGTACACTCAGCTTCCCTGGGTGTATTCCTACAACATCTGTATCTCTGTCTCCTCCCAAGGTTTAATTTCCCATGATAAACAGCAGGGCACTGCCGAGCTGAGGAATGCGGGCTTAGAAATGTTCCTTTCTGCTTCTGCACCTTGCATCGACATTTATTCAGGAAAGTTTCATTTTACCATGTTTTTTACTCGGCTGCCACTTAGTGGCGATGCAAAGTCATAGCTCGGGCAAACCCACAGCCTGCAAATCCATCTGTTATTCCAGTGACTCTTCCCAGGGCTGTGGGAATTACTTGTTCAGTAACTCACTTTTCACCCAACACCCTTTCCATAGGTTATGAGCAACGTTACAAAACCCCATCTCACCAGAAAACGCATTAAAAATATCACAGACACTACGAAGGCAGCATCCTCCCCGCAGAGTTTTTCATACATAAAAGAAAGTTGGTGGAGTCCAGCACAGCCTGCAGGGTCAGATTGGAGGCGATCACAGGGCCCTCAGCCCCTGGTAAGGCAGATTGGGTCACTGCAGGTCTGCTGCGGTCACCCCCCATGAGAAGGGTCTGTGTTCTGGGAGGAAATAAACAGGTGCTTTTGCTGGAAAACCAAACTTGTGCCAAGAGAAGTGAACTTGTGCCAAGTTTCATAAACCCCAGCACCATTTCTCATGGGGGTTCCCAGTGTGAGGTGAGGACACATCCAAGCTCCCCCTTGCCTACAGTGTTGTGGCTGCTCCTCTGAAGAAAAGCAGCTGCACTTTCAAGTTCCTACTGAAATGTCAACATTTCCTGTGGAAACGGTGAAAATAAATCATGGCATTGTGACTTTACAGGGGGCATTAGAAGCAACAGAATCCTAAAAACCCAAGTGAGACTTTCAAGAGAGGGGACTTGCATGTTTTCTGCAGAGGCTCTGTGCTCAAAGTCTGGCATCCCTAAGACACACCAACTTTCATTTCCATAAGTTTCATTTCTATCTCCATAATTGCACTGGAGATATCAAAAAAGAACTATTTTTTTTTTGTATTCTCCATGGAGGTGAAAGAGAAGGAGCTGAAATTACAGAGTATTGGAGCCTTCACATTGCAAATGCTTGAAGTTTCTCTTTTTTTCTTTTCTTTTATAACCTGCATTGATTACTGTCAAGACAAATTTCTTGCTGTGAAATAGAGGTAAGTCCCTGTAACCAAACCCTGAACTCAAAGTGACAGTCACGTTTTCTAATTAAAAAAAAAAAA
>VZRN01001189.1:1646639-1734047 GCA_013397935.1 Dasyornis broadbenti
ACCAAACAACAAAAAACAACAACAAAAGTCCCAATTGTACTTTTTTTGAACTGCAGTTCTTCTCTTCCAGACCCAGGGAGACTATTGCAACAGACCCTTATTAAGCTCCTGTTTGAGGTTGCTCATTTACCTTGTTCTTAAGCTCTTTGCCATGTTCTACCACTGGGACCTCCTGAAATATTAAGCTGAACATCTTTCAAAAAGTGTCATGCTTCTCTGTCACCTTGACTTACAGATCCTGGGGAGACAAAGAATAAAAGCAGGTTTCTTTGGAAAAAAAGGGACTATTTCCATAAAGCTCTGCATTAATTGAATTCAATCTTTTAATTCTTTACTAATTGACTCTGGGGCCACATTTGCCATTACTTAGCACAGGACAAATGCCAGGCTAACCAACGCTGGCTTGCAGAGCATCCTCCAGCCTTTCCTGTGCCACACTGCTCTGGATTTGTGATGTGCTCTCATTAATTCTCAGCCATGTACATATAGGTGTTACATATATGTATATGAATAAATATAAATATAAAATTAAGAACTCCTTAATTTTCTTCTTCTTCAGTCCTTCACCTTGAGTTTCTCCAGGCTGATTTTTTTCCTGCTAAACACTGCCCTGTTATAGTCCAGCTGTTTATTGTTTCATTGACGTTAGAAGTTCTTTGCTACAGTCCTGCAGTCTTTTCTGCAGAGGAATATGGTTCAGAAACACAAGTGCTCCAGATTTCCATGGGGCATGGATATCTGGCACCAAGCCAGGATCTGTTTCCCTGCTGAAAGCCCACAGCCATGGATCCAAGTCTGCTCAGCATTTTACCACCCAGAAGCACCATGGGGTCCCTGCCTGCTCAGGCACAGGGACCTTTACTGGAGCTGCCAGCTGTTACCAGACAACTTTGAATCGATAATTGCCAAAGGGAACTGCACTTTTTGGTAAGTCCAGTAGGCAATGGAGAGGACACCGCTGGGACTGAGGATTCGTTAATGAAAGGATCAAGGGTTTGTTAATCCTGCACAACTCCCTCAGGGTCTCCCTTTCTGGCAGCCCAGGATGTGGAGCCTCTGGCCAGACCCTGAGCACCTTCCCCAAAGGGTCTGCAATGGCATCAAAGCTCTTTGCAGCCAGAGGCTCTGGAGCAGCGGCTACTTAGGGAGGTGCCACTGGGGTGACAAGGATGCTCCGGGTGCCTGAGCAAATGCAGTGCAGGGGCAGGGAGGGGCTCTCTTGGTGCCTGCCATGGGTGAGTGCAGCCCCCACACCGCAGCCACTTCATTTCTAAGGTCTGAGCAAGGTCAAGAAGACACCAACTAGGACATTATTTTCTTCTTGCTTCTGGGGAGAGGAGGCTATATTTTCATTTCAGTCTCATTATTTATGAGACTTAATTACTTTTACTTTTTCAGAAGACTCTAAGGCAAATAGCCACCTTGCAAACAAAAAGGCAGCAGATTCAGAGAGTTGCCACAAAATTACTTCTATAACCTCCTGTCCCGTTTCATGGAGGCCTTGGGAGAACCCAGCACAATGAGAAGTAAAGCTACACTTCGCAGGGCTTCAGTGGCAATTTCCTCCCCATATGTTTCTCAAGACACTCTGTTAATTTAGTTTGTGTATAATGAATTCTGTCATTATTCCAAACATCCATTCTCATGACCTAGTCTTATAGCATATCACCACCAAGTATCTTTTTTTGGCTATACAATCTCCCTGGGGAACTGAAAATTGTCTCCGTCTGCAGCACAACTATGCTGGGGAGCAGCCTGGAAAACAGATCCGAGATTATTCCTTTCTGTGTCAGTCATTTAAGCCTCTTTGTGTTAAAGTTGACATTTGTCTCGATGCTGTCTCAATAGGCCCCGCTGGCTGGGTTTCATTCAGTGCTCTGAGCCGGGGGGAGAACTTGCCTCTTGTTTTACTTTCAGGCCATTATTGTGCCAAAGCGTGAAGGGAGGGAGCTGAATAACCACAAACAGGTGAGGCAGGGAGGGCTTTCTGTCTCTGCTCTCAGCTTGCAAGAGCTGAGCTCTTTGGATGCCTTTCAAAGCCAGGAGAAGCCAAAAGCAATAATCCTCACTATGGGAGCAGGCAGGAAGGAAGGGTATCTGGTGTTGGCCAGAGATGTCCCAGCACAGGGGAAGCGCATTCTCGCGCGGTGACATCGCAGTGAGCCAGAGCAGCCTCTGCGGGGCCAGAAACGCAGAATTTGAACAATCTCCAAGCTCCACACCCACCCTGACTGGAGCTGCAGTAGAATGGGGCAGCAAGGAAGGCTTTTTAAAGTCTGTGCATGTGAAACGGCTGCTAAGAGTAAGGGGCCTTTTCCTCAGCCAGTGCTGCCTCTGCCTGCCCCTGTTTGCAATCTATAGGTGCCAGATGTAGCATTTTTGGCAAACCACAGCCATTTTCCCTCCTTTCTACCCACTACCCCTTGCTTTCATTTAGTCAGCCTTGCAAAAAGAGCTGTTGTTTTCACCTGACCTTCTCATGGCTGCAGGCTGGCTGGCAGTGGATGGGTGCCAATGAGAAGCACAGGGAGCATCCTCCATGCAGGGATTGGATGTGGAGCTTCTGCCGCTCATGATCTTCCCTTCCCCCTCCAATGCTTCCATATCCATGCTTTCCATGCCAGAAGGTGGCATTTTCCTGAGGCATCCCAAAAGTGCCCTCTCCAAACCATAACCAGAACCTCTCAAAAGTCCCAAGGAGCAGGCAAAGCACAGGCATGCTCTTGGAGGTGAACAGGATCAGCTGTTATTCTCTCTGCTATTCCATCCACCTTGGATTTCCAGTGACAGAAGGTTTGGTTCATTCAGTCCCCCCATGCAGGAAGGCTCTCCAAGCCACGGCAAAGCACATGGCAAAGCATCCCCCCTTTGGAGGAGCACAGTCAGGCACCTGTAGGAACGCTCCAGCAATATCTCCATCCCTGCCCCAGACGGCTCCCTGGCTCCATCCCAGCCCACACTCGCTCCCTTCAGGCTCCACATCCTGGGGAAATGTAAGATGTTACGCCAGCACGGCCCTATAAAGAGAGAGAGGAAACAAGGGTGCGTTGTTTGGTAGCACCAGGCTTTAGCTCCCGCAATTGTGTGAGCTAATCAGAGGCATTACATGCATGTCCTTGTGCGGCTTCAGACATCTCATCCCAAAAGCTCCAGTAACAAGGGATTAGGGGAGAGGCTGGGGAAGTCAAAAACTCTCCACTGGAAATTTGTTTCAAGATGTTTACAGACAGCTTCTGAAAAGAGGTTGCTTTGTCTGCATTTTACTTCAGGAGCCCAAGGGCTGTGGGTGCTCAGGATGTGCTGCTGTCCTGCTCTCCCCAAACAGCCCCGCAAAGACCAAAGCAACTGGCAGGATTGTGGTACCCCAGGCTGAACCCGTGCCAGAGTGAGGACGAAGCATCTGTACATGTTCCCTCATGGTAAAAGTCCTGGTTTAATTCAGACACTTGCACAGGCATGCAGGATCCCTCTGCAGCAGCAACACCACTCAGAACAGCTTGTGTGATGGAAACGAGCCCATGCCCATTGAAATATCCAGGGGCCATGGTCCTGATGAGGGGCATTGGGGGGAATATCCCTGTCTAGGCTCAAAGGCATACACTCGCCCATGCCCAGCCCAAAATCAAAGTATTGCATGAAGCAGAATGAATATCCAGGGTTTCAGTGAAAAGGTGAACATTTTCGAAAAAGTGAAGAAAATATCCACAAAAGCCATTCACATCATGGTGATCCAACTTCCCTGTAGGAGCTGTATGGGCAGATAACCCAAGCAGCCCAGCATCTGTGCTGGCCCATACTGGCTCAGAGCCTTCACTCAGCATCGCTCATGGCTGAAGACCCCAAGCCCTTGAGGATCCTCATCCAGCCCTTTCTCAGCACCTCTTATCTTGTCTCTGAAGAGTTTGAAGTCTCTGGGACAGAGGACTCATGGCACCCCAAGCACTGGCACTCTCTGCCCGGCTGCTCATCCATCCCATGAGAGCGCACAGCAGAACACCAGCACTCCCAGCCAGGACCACCTGGTCACAAATGCCTGTGGTAGAAACAGCAGTTTCTCTTCTCAGGACCCAGTTTGGAGCAATGCATGAAAGGAAAGGTTTCCCAGCCAACATTAGCTGGCAGAGCTGGTTCGTAATCAGGCAGGACAGATGGGAACACACAATGCCTTGAACCCAATCAAGAAAACATCCCAGGAATGCCTGTTAATGCAAACCTTTGGAGGGATAAAATGGTCATTCAAATCAGAGCAGGATGATTGATTCCAACCTTAGAGAAGAGCACAAATCAGACTGATTCCTATCTGGGGGAAAAAACCAGTTTGATCTGACGTAAGGCTTGACAGCAAATGAATTCAAATTTTTTCAGCTTCCTAGAGAAAATAATACAATGGAGATCTGAATGTACAGGCACTGAGGAAAGCTGTGTTAGCACGTTCCATTTAGGTATTTTGTGAAACTAACAGAGGGGTAACACTCAAACTGCCATGGGCATTGCTTTCCTCCTAGGAATCATCCTTAACTTCCCATCTTTACCTGTCAACCACATTTATCCCTCCGTGTGTGACTGTAGCAGACAATTGGCACCATGTCTTTAGAAGAGCTTGGGCAGCAGCTCCAGTTCAGGCTAGAGGTCCCCTCCTCTTCTTAAAATTTCCCTCCAATACAGAATTATAATCTTATGTGTCAGTATGAATTTTGGTTTATAAAACAGGCATGCAACACATCTAGAAGAAAAATTGCACCTGTCAAATGCCCTGCCCCATGATATAAACCTGTGCAATTTCACTTTTCACCTAGTAAATACCCAAGCACTCTCCAGAGCAGCCCTTTCCAGTATTCAAATCTGTTTCCATTAATATTAGAAGCTAGGAGGGTTTGGGAGAAAAGGAAGGAATTGATTAAAAGCAGATGGTATTCATTATCTTGCTAATCACAATCCTACAAGGATTTTTACAAAGAAAAAAGAGAAAGAAAAAGCAACATCAAGAGAAGGTCATGCTAGTACTTTTCAAATAAAACTTTAGAAAAATAACACTTCCAAGGATTTACTCCCCTCTCATGAGAAAATCAGCTTGTTTCATATCACAGCCCAGCCACGCTGGGAAAATGTCTTTGTGATACAGTCATCATTCTCACATTTTGTGCTGGGACTGCAAACTTTTGCAGAACGTCTGAGAAAAAAACCTGTTGAAAGCACCATTACCACGTGCACCATCCCACAGCCTCCGGTGGCACTGCTGTTCTTTCTTTTCCCCAAAGGGAAGTCACAAATAAGCAAACAAAGCAAACAAAACCAAACAGAACTAAAACAAATGGGCAGTTTATTAGCCAGAACCAGCGTAGTGGGAAAACTCAAGGATGGATTCTGTTTGAGCTGACTGGCTCGAGTTCACACAGAACAATTTTCTTAGGAGGATTTTCACTCTTGGTATCTGATCCTGCGCCAATTAAAGCCAATGGAGATATAGTTATTAGCAATCCATAGCACTGCAAGAGGCTGAGATGCCTATATCAAAGGCCTTGGCACTTTTCTGTGTTAAAAAGTCACCAAATTAAAATGGGTCATATTCAGCCTTGCTTTGGGACAGCAGAACAGGACGCCAGTCAGCAGGAGGAAGCTTGCAAAAGAAAATCCCAGTGGTATTTCCAACTGCAGGAGCATAACTGTTAGCTTGTTCACCACTACACTCTCCTCTGGCTTTTCAAAACCCACCAATCCTTCACAAAAACTACCAAGAAAGTGCTTTAAACCCATCCTGGAGTGCTCCTGCTCACCTCCGGGTATCCAGGGCAGGTGGCACTGGTCTGCACAAGGCAACAGCATCTTGGGGTGGGTTCAGCAGAGACAGGAAAAATCCAGTTAGGATATGCTCAGCCTCCTGGAATGAAAGGCACTAGGAAACCACCAGCACTTGTCACTGACAATAGACTTTATTCTTTTCCTATAATACTCTTTTTAAAATAGGAAGTGGTTTTACAACACACAGCCAAAATATTCCACAAGTAGACATGGTGGTACATAAGCCAAAAGAGCTACGCACTGGTGAGATTTTGTGGTCTTCAGGCTGAGATTCCTAAGCAGCTATTTATATGATAATTTATTTTTTAAACCACAATGACTCAAGGCTGCCCTGAATGGCAGCAGATTCATTGTTAACAGTCTTTCTGTGCCATCTCACAAGGTACTAAATAGCTCAGAGACAAGTGAATCCCAAATATGCCTCCACACCACCCTGCTCCCTGTCTGGGAATGTTCAGCACACCCATGACGATATTTAGACTTGACCTAAGGTTTTCCTCCAGCTATTCCCAGCTTCTCCTGCAGTCATTTATTTACCCCTGAGTCCCTTTGCGAGGCAGTGGTCTTGCCTGCTACACATCCCATTTTCAAGATGAGGTGAAAATGTGTGAAAATGGAAAGAGAGAAAGAGAGATGCAGGCCTGTTTGCAGGCACGTGTACAAGAGAAACAAGGGGACCAGTGAACAGTTAAACTTGGGAAACCCAGTTCTCTGCAGCTTTCACCTGTGGGTTTTCTGAAGGCAATTCAGGTGGAGACTCATGCTATAGCCTTCTACACCAAGGGTCCAGCCTGAGCCCTTCTCCATGATTCTTCTACTTGTTTTTACGAAATTTAGAAAAGCTTGATCTCTTTAGGATAACAGCCCACATGTCAAACAGGGCTGGAATCAGGCAATTGGGCTAAAAACTTTTCTTTTTTTGTCTAACCACTGTTTTCTTATGAAAAAACAAATGAGACTCCATGTCCATTTCTTGGACACATGAGGAGGCAGCACACGGTATCTTCATGGGGTTATGGCTGGGCTCTGGATCCTGTGCGCACGCAGAGCTGCTATACCTACCTTAGGTACAGTGCAAAAGTCTGTCCCTGCTGCAGTGAAGAGCACCAGGAGCTGGGCACCACTGGGGTTTGGCTCTCATTGGGAAGTGCGTGCTTTGGAAGGCAGGGGACACCCACACCTTTCCAGACCTGTGACTCACTGCTCATATCAAGGCCTGATTGTATTTCATGTTAATAAAACGCAACGTTGCATTTAATGCCATTTTTTTCAGGCCTAAGCTCTGAGCATTCCCAATGGAAATAAACCCAGAGCACAGCTGAGGCAGTATGAGAATCACTGAGAAGAAAATACACGGCTACAGCACCTCCTCAAGGAGCTTGGCAGTACTCAGAGCCGGCTTCCCCAATATCCCCATATTGCAAGAATCTGGTCCCCAGCCCAGAGGGTTAAACCCAACTGTGCCTGCACCAGGACATTGCAGGAGAGAGCTCAGCATTCCCCCAAGCTTCACTTTGCCCGTTATCTCGCCTGCAAGCCCAAGCCTCTGCGGTATTTGCGAGAGGGAAGCTGGAAAGCGTGTATTTCTGGTTAGCAGTCATTAAATAAAAAGATCCCAGATAAAAGAAAGGAGCACTGTACTAACGCAGACACTCTGAAAGACAAACAGCAGCCTGGAGTCCTTGGGGGCTCCAAGTTATCTGGTTAAATAAACGGCCCCACCCCACGTGCCGAGAACAAAGTGGGGTTCGCCGTCCTGGGGGCTGCGCAGTGACCGCCCAACGCTGAGCTCAGCCTGATGGCCCGCCAAGAGAGACCACCACACCCAGGAGAAGCAAAACCCTGCAGGAAACATGATTCTCCTTCACTTCAATTTTTGTTTTAATAATTAGATTTTGTTTCCATTTAGCTTCCCTGCCCTGCGAGAAATGCTGTGAGGTAAATCTTCTATTTGCTCAAAGCCACTGGCCAAAAGATCTTTCTTCTCTCTCACTCCTCCCTCTAAATCTATAGATTTATTTAAAGAAGGGAAAAAAAAACTCCATAGCACAAGATATCTTTCATTTTAACTTCATTGTCAGCATCCCACACAGCTATTCTGGAAAAGCACAAGGGAATACCCTGCTCTTCATACCATGGCCACTGGACCCCCCTTCCACCCTGCCCCAGCTGAACACCATGAGCTGCCAGAGTCACACAATGTGCCACAATCCTTCAGTGGAGCCAAAAAGGAACATGGGTAGAAGTGGAGGAATCGCAAAATATCCCAGTCTGGCTGGGCTTTCGGGACAGGGACTGGTGCCCGAGCTCAGCAAGCTCCCTGATGGTCCCAGCTGCAAACCTTCCAATGCATCAGTCTTTCTCCCTCACCCAGTACTTTTGGCTGGATTTGGACTGTAATCTTTTGGGTTAGAACTAAATACAGCAAAACTTCAGCCCCAAAGGCCAGCTTCTCACAGCAAAGCACACTTGCCAGGTTGTCACAGAGGGAGAAAGGACATTCATCCATCACCCACAGTGAGGCCATCAAAATCTGGCCAAAGGGTGTTTCTTTCGCTGGAGAGACAAAGTATGTGCTCAGCATAGTGCTTGCAATATTTTTTAAACTTTTCTTCTTTCTTTTTTAGACATGGCAATTTTGAGGCATGGGGAAGCTTTGCTGGTCAAGGTCCCTGGGGACTTTAGCCCTGGGAATCTGCCCTCATTATTCCTGCACATGTGGCACAACACAGCCACATTATCTGCACCCAGGAGAGCACCTCTGAGCCTGGAGTGCACAGAGCACAGGAGCAGCCATGGGAACTTCCAGCAGCTCCCTGGGCCTTGGGAGAATGGCTTCTCAGGAAAGGCTCCAGCTGAGCACACAAGATTTTCCTCAAGACAAAATGCCTTTCTTCTTTTTTTTTCCCCCCCTCCTCACTGAGTTGATGGGAAACTGTTTGCAAAACTAGAAATATCCCCTATGGAAAAGTCTGCAAGAATTCAAAATGAGCGAAACAGCTGCATTCTTTAAAAGTCACTGGAGTGGAATTTGATGGAAGGTAAGATCTACACCATAGTGTTTTCTAATGCCTTTAAGAATTCGGTGGCAGAGATCTAATTTTCTGTTAAGTTCCACAAGGAGGTTATGAACAAAATCCATCGAGATAAAACTCTCTGTTCAGTACCATATGCTTAAGGTTTTTTTTCTTTCTTTCTTTCTTCCTAGATAATCAAACCTTCACCTAGATTCTAAACTGCAGAGGTTTAGCTGTAATTCTAAGATAGAGCTCGCACACTGAAAGACAGATCATGTCTTGAGCATATTCTGAAACATACTTTTAGGTATTAATTCTGTTATGAAAGCACTAACATCAACCCCCAACTTCAAATGGAGCTGGCTCTCACAACAGAGTTAATCACGCTGATACATGTGGAAAAAACACAGAAAAGAAATACCTGCTCCAGGCATAGGGCACCAGGAACCTCTGACTGTCAGTGTGCAAGCTGGACTTGCAGGTTTGCTTGTCACCGGGATAATTTTGGAAGTTATTACCTCATTTTTGGTGATTGCTTTTAGAAATTGATAGCTTGTGATCAGGCCTCTTTTGTCTTTAATTTTAGTGCCAGAAGGGCACAGATCTGCTCTAGTTCCTCCATTCAGAAACCCTGCCTCTAAGGGTGGGAGGGATGGGGGGACATATTGTTTAGCAGTAAATGGACACTATCCCTCAACACAAAATCATCTCCACAGCAAAGACAGTGAAGACTTTTTTATCTTCTGAGAAAGACGCTGTTTTACACCTTTTGAGAACAGCAGAAATGTAATGGATCACTAAAAATCAGTACAAATAAGCCTATGCTGCTATTCCTGAACAGCGGTTCTGACTGACAAAGACCTTACTGGGAATTGCCTCAGTTAAACAGGAAGCTTAGGGTCAGACCTTTGGGAAGAGTTTCTAACCTGCTTTTCCAAATGAAGTCACATGTGGTCCTGCCAGCTCCAAGGCGAGTCTTGTCAAGAGATTTTCTCAAGCTGTTGACGATGAGTAACGTGCAATGAAAGTCCAGCTGGGCAGAGTGAGGGCCAGCTAAACACTCAGGCAATTTCAATTGTAAATATGAGTACCTCATTTGTTATTTACCTGGCAGATGAACACCACTCGGGGTGTCTGTAGTAATCAGAATGTCTGGAGACTGGCATTCCAAGTCATGCGTGCGCATAACCGGCTCCTTTAATAAAGCTGAAGAATGACATGCTCTCCTACCCTCCTTCTCCAATCACTTATGCTCAGAGTAGTCTCTAGGATTGTGTCCATACACATTCTTCCTAGTTCATCCCAATAAGAAGGACATTACAGATGCTGCTCGTTTATTTTCATTGTCTCAAAGATCCAGGCTGCACTGCTGGAGGCCTGGGTTTTGCACAGGGAACATCATTGGTTTGAGATCACATAAATCTAATGAGATTTCTTTCCTATGTGAGCAGTAAAAACACACATTTCCTGTCCACCTCACAGTCACTGGTGCAGATGTTTGGTTCTCTCACTGTGTCCCATCACACAGGTCTGCAGCAATACCAAAGAGTGAATTGCATTTCAGGTTAGTCAAAAGGGTTGGCGACAGCAAATTTATATACATTGTGGGATGGCAGCATTTTTGGCTCCTAAAACAATGTTTGTCTAGAAGAGAAACAAAAATTAAATTCAGCTCAATGTTGTAATATGAACCATCAATTTTTTTGCTCAGCATCCCGAGCATGAGACCCGGCACACAAGGGTGGCTCACATTGACAGGAGAATGGCCATAATCCACCACAAATGTCAACATGGCACTGGTGGGGCCATGGTGCAGGGCAGTAAATCAGGGGTTAATGGGAGCAGAGAGTCCTGCAGCAGCACTTCCAGCTCGCAGCTATCTTAGTTCTCTGTGTTTTATGTCTGTACCTCTGAGGGGGTAAAAGAGACAGAGAAGAGACTTGCCAAAGATCCTACAAAATACCTCGTACAAAACAAGGCATGAGACCAAGAATTGCTGACTGACAGTGCTGTGATGGCCCAAACAACACACTCGGGCCAAGCCCTCTTTCCAGGAGGCTCAACTGTGCACAAATGCTTCATTTTCTAAGAGCAGCTCTACTCCAAGCCTTGCATCTCCCAGGCAGGAAAGGCAGCCAGGTCCCTCTCCATGGAAACTTGAATGCCCAAAGTGGTGTGAGCAGCTCTCCCCACAAACAAACTCTTAGTTACATGCAGAGAAAAGTATTCTGCAAGAAAAGTGTTGCATCATGAAGTCTCCCACATCACTAGTTTTTAAAGGGTTCCAGAGGAATCAGGGGAGATTTATCCCAAATACTTTTCATGAGCATTTCCGCAGTGCCAACACTGATCACGCAGCCGAACAGCATGGAAAGTCACAGGGATACTTTGAGATGCTAACACAACACAAATAATACTTTTGTTGATCATTAGATCTGTTGGCAGCCACACACCAATGCCCTGAAGGACACCCCAGGCAACCAAGGGGAACTCTAAATGAAAAACAAGCCATCAACCCGCCTGAGGACACAAGCTGGAGACAGCAGACGTTTCTAGGGGAGCATGTTCCTCACTGGCTGCCATCTGGGAAAGCAGGAACCCTGTTTTACTTGAATGTTACCCAGGATTGAGTTTTCAAGAGAAACTGCGAGGCAGGATAACGAACAATGACACATTTGTCCCAGTGAAGCCTTGGGGCTGACACTGGCAGGGCAGGAGGTGCTCACAGTCTTGGAGCACAAACAGTCAGGAGGGGCACCGAGCAACCCTGGCTGCTTGTTCCCACACTGTTCAGCATTCCAGAGATGCACATGGGGGTAGATGCCCTGGAGAACCTGCCCTGGGGTGACCCTGCTTTCAGGGATGTGACTGTGCTGCAGATCCAACACAGGCACTCCTTGATTTTATTGACTTGGTTTTCTCTCTGCAAATGCATGTAGGGATATTAAAAAACCAGCAATGTACCTTTGGCCTTTAAAAAGCAGCTTAGAGTTAAAGGAGCAAGTGACAGTTTAGGAAGGCTCTCAGGATTACAATTCCTCCATTTTTGGCATGCTTTCATGTTTCTCAGGCATTCAGTGCCAGCTGCTGTACACAAGGAACCGGGTCACAACCCCTCAGGTGCACCCTCTTCCCACAGCTTTCTGTTCAGCTTCAGTGCCACTGATCCTAGCCCAGCATGCACAACCAGGGGAGAAACTGGGACAGGGAGGACAGGGGCAAGGCTCTCACTGGAGAAAACAAAAGGGAATAAACAGCCTGAATGGGGAATCAAGAGGTGCTGCTGAACTCGTGATGTCTCTGGTATTCAGGTTTCTCCTTCAGATCCCACTGACCTGGCCTTTCTCATATTTGTCCACCTCACCTGTAGGGGTTGTTGGCAGCAGCAAAGACCATTTCTTGCTGTGCCAAAAGCAGGGCCAGAGGCTGGAGCTCAGCTGCTCAGCACAAGCACAACCTGTGCTCCAGCTGCAGCCACTGCCACAGCAGCACCCTGAGCTGCCCATGCCAGGCACAGCAGCTGCACCATGCTCTGCCTCATAGAGAGAACTTCAAAAGTAAAAAATCACAAATGATCATCAGCAGCACTGCTGATACTCCCTGCCAGAGCCCACTGGGAACCCACGGTCCCTGTAGCCAAGTTGGCAATGCCATCTAGTGCATACAGGCAGAAATAGCACAGAGCCACAGGTGGGCAGGTGTGCACGGCTCCAGATGTGCAGCCCAGATGTGCCCTCAGCCAGGGTGATGGCACCAGGGCACCCCTGCCCTGGCCATTCCCTGACCCGGATTTTTCCCACCCAGAAAGAGCCTGACCTTATCCAGAAATCCCACTTGCCTGGAGAGGGAGGGGAAATCCTCCCCTTTCCCCAAGGGCTCCCAGCTGAAATTTTCCAGCTACATCAGCCTGTGGTCATTACTGCCAATACAGCTTCACATTTTGGCTCTCTGGCGTCACTCAAATGTAAAACATCTCCCACACAAACATTTTTTTTTTAGCAAGGCAACTTCTCTCTCAGTAACTAGAACCATTTCTCTTAAACATGAATAAAGGGTGAGGTTTCTTCAGACAAAGGAGTTGAAGGTTTCCTTTTAATGAGAGCATTCTCTGACGCAGACTGAAATATTTGGCGTTCTGGATTTTTTCCCCCTGCGTGCCTACTTTAAAAATAAATATATATCTGGGCTGATCATAATTTTCCTCTTGTGCAACTTTTCTGTAATTTCACCAGTGATTTAAAACTTTTTGCTTTTTAAAAAGGGGAATAATTTGGCCTTTAAAGATATTTTTAATAAAAAAAAGATACATCTTTCACTAAGAATGTGTGATCTCTGCAAGCAAAATATTTCAACAGCTATTGAAAACAGATATTTTGTTAAGAAAATGATGAGTTATGAACTTTTTGTTTTGTTGAAAAACGGGTCAATTTCTAGCTCTGTAAGATACAGCTCATTCTCTGTTATTTTAAGTTGTTCTTCACCCTGATTTAAAGGAAAGAAATTTTTTCTCAAAGCTTTCCATATTTTCCATACCGTTAACAAAACATTCAAGAAGACTCTGTTCCTCATTACAAACCTTCTGCCTTCTAAGTGCTTTATACATTTAATAGGCACAAAAGTCAGAGAAAGAGGGGGAAATGGGTCTACCTGGGCTTAATTTAGAAATAGAATTTAATACATAGACCAGGTCCAACCCACTCACTGTTGCTGGGTGTAGGAGCCAAGGCTGGCTCGCACTGCAATGTGTAGGTAGAGCAGAGGGGATGTTTCGGTGGCTACTGGTGTGCTCCAGGGGTTAAATCCACCCTGGCCATGCAGGGACAGGCAAAGCCTCTCTGTAACTGAAGCTGAAGCCGCTGGGGCTGGATGAAGCAGGAGCAGAGCAGGCTCAATCCGACTGCTGCTGGAGTCAGCGGGAGTCACTCTGCAGGCTTGGAGCTAAGTCAGAGCTTAAATAGGAACTGGAAGGATAAAAGCTTGTGGGATCAGGCCTTAAACCAACAGCTCCCGACTCGCTACAGCCTCAGAGAATATCTAAAATAACCAGTACTGTTACGGGCCCGCATGTTAAAATAAATGAAAATCAATAATGTTAATAGACATTAATTTATGCTAATAGAATCACTGCTCCAAAAAGCAGAGTTAATAAGCCCAGTTAGACCACTACCACTGGCTACATATTAAAAAGATCCAAAAGATTTAAATATTGACCACATTCCTTTGAAATTAATAGTATTTCCTTTGGATTACACATTGATCTTGGCTGAGCCATGCTTGACATCTGGAGCAGTTAAAATAGCAACCTGAACAGCCATAGTCTGCCACTAATTTTTAAAAGTAAAATCCCCCAATTTTAACTTTTGTGCTCTCATTAAAACCACTCTGCTCTCTCAGAGCAGGGCCCAGAAGAGGAGAGCCATGAATACACTGTGCAGGGATTAGCTGAGGCACTGCCAGTGCTGGAGGTGGCTGTACCACCACAGCCCCACTTGTCCCCAGGTTAAGCCCTGGGGCTGCTTACACGGGTCCTGGAAATCCCTGCTTTCCTGGAGGAAAAGGACTTCGCACAGAGCCTGGATTCTCACACTCATGGTGGAGACATCGTTTCACTGCTCACTTTCACAGGAGTCTGGGTTAATCACAGCCAGGGCTGTTCCTGTGCTCAGCTCAAAGCCATGGTCCTCTCTGCTCCTGGGAATGTGCAGCCCCAATGCAAACCTTCACCGCGGGTGGGGCTAGAGGGGTTTTGGGTGTTGGTGGGCTTTTTTCTCCCTTTAATGCTTTTGAAAACCAAGGGTGGGATCCATTGCTTCCTCCATTCATTGAAATACGACAAATAAATAGGTTTGGTCATGGTTTTACTCATGTTGTCCATGCACCTGACAATTGCATGGGTTAAGCAGCTCCTCGCAGCTGGTATTCCTGCTTCTTAATGCTCTGGGTGTAAGCAGAAAGGGCAGGACACCGAGGAAGGCAACAAACCACCCTTTGCAATGCAATGGGGTCAAAATCGTAATGGGAGAGGTTTTTATCTTCCAGAGGCCTCAAATTAATTTCTGATTCCCGTGAACGTTTGTAGAGTGCAGTGCAAAACCCACATACAAACCTGGCTCCTGCGGCTGGCTGCCACCTGCATCTCTCTCCCATCCAGGTTCCAAAAAAACTGCTCTGCTCTCACCCTGCATCAGGATTAAAACACTCTGAAAAAAGCCCTACGGGGTGAGCATGGCTCTGTTGGGAGGGTGACCAGCAAGCATCTCTGCAATGCTGGGTTATAAAGGTGGTCCAAAAGCTGCAACCCCCACTGTCTTTTGATAGAGAAAACCAGCTCGGGAATGTGGGGCAAATGATGCTCTCACCAGTCCCTCTCGGGAAAGGAGCTGCTAATACAACACCAGGAGACTGATCTCCATCTAATGCACTTTAAATAACAACAGAGTGAAAGAAAGGACAGGAAACAAGGAAGTGGCAGTGATGCAGCTCAAGTGCTGCTCAAGGCACTCCTCTCCTTTCTCACTCTCATTTCCAGCCATCACCTCTCAGTGCAGTCCCACAATGCTGGGTGCTCCTGGATGAGCCCCATACCATGCCTGCACCAATTTGATGGAGCACATCTTCATGGAATGGAATTTTTACCGGTTTTAATCACCAGTTTGCAGTCAAACATGCCCTCTGTGGCAGGACATGCTTGCACTGGGAAGCAAGAGGGCAGCTCTGCCCACCCACCCCACGGGGGGACTGGCCCCCATCCCTCTGGTCAGCACAAGGTTCCCGACAGCTTCTCCTGTTATTTTCTGTACAAAGAAGAGCCCCCATCTTCTCCATGGGTGCCCCCTCCCAGTGAGAAAGGATGAGCTGAGGTATCTCTGTATGTTATCCCTCTCCCTAGGAAGCCAAATGTCGGAATTATTTAGCATGGAGCACACCTAATTTATCTGGCTAATTATTTTCAGACAACTAGGCTCTGAAGACCTCTGGCAAAGACAACAGCTTCTTTGTAATGCTGACTCTACTGGCCCCGGGCTTGCTGAGAAGCCCTCACTCACCCACCCAAACACTGACCCCAACTCTTCCTGCTCAAAACTGAAAATCCCACCACTATTTCATAGCACAAATTCCTGTTCAATACTGGAGTGGTTTTGAATGTGCAACCATCCAAAGAATTTAACAATTAATAAAGAGTGATGATGGTTTTGGGGTTTTTTCCCAAATTTGGATTGCTTTTTCTATGAGAAAAACAAAGGAAGAAAGCTATGACACACCAGCCGAAGTCCCCACTTGCCTGAAAACATGAAAGGCCCTGGAGCTACCCAAGTCATCACCTTGTCTCATTCTGTGAGGCATTTTACTTGAAGTACCCTTCTGAAAAGCAGCATGGCCCATGTTAGTCCACAGGAAATTCAGAGCAAACAACAAAGTCACTTAGGACTGTTCACATGAGAGCCACTTACTCTCTTACTCCACTACCCATTCATGAGGGTGCCCAGCTTCTCACCTGCAAATAAAGCAGGGTGTCTGCTGTCCCAAAATTAGAGGGGTGGTGGGAAGACATTCATTGAGAGCTGCCTCCAAAGCCCTGCCACACAGGAATGGATACATTTAGGATTGCACATACCAGCTCCAATACAAACACACTCTGTTATGAGGACAGAAATGAAGGCAGCCATAAAAAAAAAAAAAAAAAACCAACAAAAAAACAAAAAAAAACCAAAAAGACTTTCTGCAGCAGGGATCCAGGGGATATGTACCTGCGACCTTGCTTCCATTAAAAGGTCCTTGGAAATGCAGATGCACCTCCTGTTAAAATCAGTGAAATGCCTCCTGTGGACTTCAATGCCCTCAGATCTGCGTCTTGCACAAGACAGCAAGCAGTGTGTGGTAGTGGCGTGGGGGAAATGGCTGAACATGTACAACAATTAGCTTTAAAAATGTAAGATTCCGGTTATTGTTTCAGTTGCCTGTCCCTGGGGATCCTCAGCATTACTGTGTTATTGGTGATGCTAAATGGGGTTTTCAACAAAGCTGGTCTGAAGGCTCGTGAATGCCAAAACAGCATTTCAACCCATTAAACTTCACAGACGAAACAATTTCTTCTAAAAATAATCATCAGTTCTTCCCACCAGAAAAAATACAAGTCTAGCCAATTCCTACCGTGCCAAGTTTTCAGGCAGGCCTGATTTTTATGCCTGAGCTTATTAAGCTCTGAAGAAAAGCAGATTAATAATGGAAACAACCAACAGAGCCGAGTTACAGGTGAAGAGCAGCCACCCTACACAACAGCGCTGCCAGCAACTGCTGGCAAATGCATTCCACCTTGCTAATCCTGAATTTTCCTGTTCAGAGGAAAAGATGAGATGTCTTAGCTCCTGCTAACATCCTTGCCATTATGCCTATGCAAATACAGTCACGAGGCAATTACCAGCCCAGCCAAGGGCCAGCCATTGTGGGGCTGACAATAGCTTGTCAGAGGAGAAACAAATGCCCTCAACCTTCTCCAAGATTTTAAGTCTCATTAGTATAACTCAGTAACCCAATTAATGAGTGGTTTAGCATATTGATTTGCATCGGATTACACGAATTAATAACACATGTAGAGGGAGACAGTGTGGCAGGATATGCTGGGGAGAGGAGCAGCTCTGCAGGGGAATTGTATTGCTGCAATAGATGAATGAGGGGCACAGGCACCCCGGATTTTGTGACAAGGATGAAGCTGCTCCTGCACAGCTCCTACGAAACCATCAGGGAGACAGACAATACCTGGCTGTTGAAATGCATCATAGAATCATTAAGGCTGGAAAAGACCTCTAAGAATATCAAGTTCAACTCTTAACCTAGGAATGCCAGGTCCACCACTGAACCGTGCCAATGACCAACAACTGGAGCAGATTTATAAATGCAAGTCAGAGCTGCTTTTTAAATCAAAACTTCTGTTTTAGCAGTTGCAGCATCTCTGGCTGGTGTTGAGTGGAGATGGTGTGAAGGGGAGACCACCAAGGTCCATGGGTGAGACACAATTCCTGCTGGGACACAGCGAACACACAAGAGGAACCACCACAAAGAGCAAAGGGAAAAAGGAAAAAGGAGCCAGGGCAGCAAGGAACCATGGGGGAAAATCACAGTGAGCAGGCTAAAAGGAGACCAAGAGTCTCCTTTTCGTCATGGCAAAGCAGATTCAGGGAGAAAAAGCATCTCCAGCAGTTACCCACCCAAGTGCATGAGGACAGTAACCAGAGGAAGGCAATACCCCATCAGGACACGTCATCAGCATCCCCCAAAACCTTCCAGTTTTAGCAAAAGCCTCTTTGCCACAGCCGCCTGCTCCTTCTGCACCCAGTTGTGCCAGGCTGTCCAGCCCCAGGCATCATGAAAAGGGCAGTCCTTCCTTCCAGAGGAGAGGGACAAAGGGACTGGCCATGCCCAGGATGCCGTCCCTTCCTCCCACGGCGGGCAGCCCCTCCTTGCTCCAACAGTTATAAAAGGGCTCTCAATCCATGTAATCCATTAGATACAAATTACAGCAATTTGAGCACACTTAACCCAGAATTACAGCAAACTCATAAAGAGCTGTGTCTTCCCAGGCAATTTGCACTGTTACAAGCCCTCAAACAAACCACAGCAGAGGATTAAGCAACAAGAAAAGCAAACCAAGCCCAGAAAACTTGATGCCTGAAACAGAATTATCAAGAAATGAAAACTATTACTAGGGTTAGTTCACACTCTGGTGGTCCCAAAACCACTTCTAACCAGCTCGAGTCTTCCAGAGACCTTAAACTATTAAATCCCAGCAATTTGAAAGATGCCATGAAGCACAGCACTACTTCACCATTTCGGATCAGGATTGCAGTGTTTCTGGACCATTTTTCACCCCCTTCTACACATTTTTAAATTTGTTTTTAAATTACCACAAGTCCTAGAGAACATTCTGAGGAAGAGAAACAGCAGCGGTCAGACAACCCTCCTGCCAGCCTGGCAGGAACTGCAATGTTGGCTTACGGAACACTGCAGGCAGGTGTCCCTTGGACATCACATCTGGCAGAGACACTGCAGTTATCCCAGTCAGTGGAGCTTACATGGAAAAAGAAAGCCATCAGCATTAAAAAAAACCCCAAAAGTGCCAGTTGTTTTCCTCCAACAAACGGGCAGATTTATCCAGGCTCAGATTTCCTGCAGCAGCAATGCCCAGCAGCTTACACACACCCCTATCCTCGGTTCTCAGGGTCTCCAGGATGCTCCAGGCTTGTCTGTGCTGGCAGGACCTGGGTGTCAGCCACTCCAGGCTGTGGCGATTTGCCAATGGCATGGGCTTCTCCAGGGACAAGAGAAAATGCTGTGGTTTTGTGCTGATAAGTGAAGAGTACAAGCAGCAGCTCCCGGCGCTGGCTGTCACTGATCTGGTTACTGCTGTCACCAGCAGCAACACTGCCACATTCACACAGTGGGCTGTGGGCAGGAGGGAAGAGAGGGACTTTGTGAGAAAGGTGACAAATGGGGCTGGCAATTACTGTGGGACACATGATAATTAAAAGCACTGAAACAGAAGGAAGAGAATTTTATGTGCCATGCTCTGAGATGCCCAATATCAAATGCTACCATGAAGAAGGAGCCAGGACCACCGCAGAGGGCTTTCCTGGTCCAGGCCAGGCATTCAGCAAAGCAATTAGGGGATGGTGATGGAAACATCAGCACCATTTGGTCTCAGAAATGACCACTGCTCTGAGAGGTTGCCCCCTGCAGGATTAATACACCACCTTGACTGTGAGGAAAAACCCAGGCTGGCTCAGCCGGGAGGAGAGGAGCAGGAACCAGCCCTGGAGTGTTGATTCCTCTTGTTGCTCTGGTTGGTTTTCCTGACTTGGGGGGCACCAACACAGCACAAAAAGAGAGACTTGGATCACAGTCCCATTACATGCTCTCCTTTTCCCCCTCCATGTGTCACCTGTGAAGCCACTTCAGGACAGGCACTGAGCTGTTAAAGTGGGTCCTATTAAGGGCTGGATCTTTTCGTTCCAGCTCTCTGGGAGACAGCACCTCCCGTGCTGCCAAGGACACCACCTTTCTGCTTCATTTTGCATTTGATGCACACTTACCAACTCCATTAACTTTAATAATTAATTCTATATGTGGGAATTTTTCTTTGAGTCATGCTCATAATTGCACCGGTTATATGAAAAAAAAAGTATCTGAAAGAGGGGAGCACATGCCTTCCCCGAAGTGAGCAGCATGCCTCATCCCTATCCATACGGTTTAACTTACAAGCTCATGTCAGAGAGCCAATTTTACACACAAATACAAAATAAAAACAGGAACACAACTTTTGATCATCCTACATAGTTGTTTACTCTTGTCTCCTGTAGACCCAGGTGACAAATCTGCCCTTTTATACTGGAAGACCACTGTGCTATTAACAAAGTCAACTGGACATACTTAAAACCGAAGGGAGGTCTTTGCATTGATGGCCTGTACCAAACTAAGGAATGATAATTAGTGAGCAATTAGTTGTAAAATGATAAATATAAATTCAGAAGTGTTTTTCTTTTCTGAGCATAAACGCTCAAAACCAGGAGAATTTACAAGCAACTTTCTTACATACGAACACTTACGCCAAGAAGGGAGATGCTGGAGCAGGCAGCCCCTCTGAACACAAGGGCTTTTGTTCCACCAATCTCTGAGCTCTGAAGAAGTTGGAGTTTTTTATTCTTTTTTTCTTCATTTAACTCTGCTGGCCTGCCAGCTGGGTATGAGCCAGAAGGGTTATCCAGTCAGACCTTACTGTGATATATTTACAATGGTAGTGCATCTAAGGTTTGTTTATTTCAGGATTAAAATTCAAATGGCTAGAACCATTTAAATAATTAAAGGGCAATCAGAAAATGCCATGAAACCAAACAAATCAGGAAAAGTCATGGAAACCATCAGCAATATTTAATTCAGAAATTCTCTTTGTTAGGGAACTTAGCTGAAAGAAAACAGCTGGATGTGGTTCAACGCTCTAAATTAAAAACAATCTAACAAGGTCTATAGGGATAACTCTTTCAGCTACATATTGGAGACCAGATTCACTTCTACCAAGTAAATGCAATAGCACTCAAAGCTAGAAAGGAAATTCCTCAGAACTGAGGTAGTTTCTAAGTATCAGCACATTTTCCAATTCCTTGCAAGGCAACTTAGCTATTTACAATCCATTTTTTCCCACACATAAATTTATAATTTTTTCAATTTTATGGTTCCATGATTTATTTTCTAAAGAAAAATAATCTAGCCAGAATATCCTTAACTCTACTAACATCATGTTTTAATAAATAACTGGCTACTTCTAGTAAAATTAAGCCTCCAGGATTATTTATACCAGCCAAGAATACTCTGTCTTTATAGCTTTGCAGAAATTTGGTGTGAAAATAAAGTTGAGTATAATGCTGACCCTGAGCTAACAAGTAATTAATGCTTCAATATAAAAATAGAAAATTATCCTTTATGACACAAAGGTGGAATAGAGCAAACCTTTGCTCTCTGGATTACTCTACTGGCTGGATCCCTGCATCCAGCCAGACCTAAAGGCTACCGAAAGCAGGAGGAGACGTGCAGAATAATTTTGAGTCTTTCCAAAGACTTTGCTTTTGCTAAACACTTTTAAAAATTATTTCATCTCTTTTCTTAAAAATATACATTTCTTTTATTCATGAGTTGCTGTTCACCACAACACTGCTCCAACTGCAACAGCACAGGTAGCGAGAGGAGGGTGTCTTGGGTAGTGCCAAAAAGCTACAGGCACTGGGCATGAGCTCCCAGGAGACCAAACACACCCAAAATGAGGCATTTTCAGCCCTGCCAGCTCCTGCTCCTACTCCCATGTACCTGCAACAGTGCCTGCTCCTTCCCTTTTGCCCCCATAGGAGAGGAAACAAAACTCTTGTATAAACAAACCCAACCCCTCCCCACCTGCCCTCCCACACAGGATTCCTTAAAACCAGAACCAAAACCATTTAAAAAGTCAATCCAGCATTCACCTAACAAAATTGCAGACAAGACACATGTTGGCATTTGGATCTGTGAGACCACAAGTTGTTTCCAACCGAACAAGTTTAATGCCTCATTCCCATGGGGGATGCATGTTGGGAATGGACCCACAGGAGTTACAGCTAATTGCAAGGATCCCAGGGAACCAACAACAACTCTTCTCAGCGTCTGCAGAATGGGAATTCTCTGTAGTCCCTTCCAATTTAACCAAGCCTCCTGTAAAGCAAGCACAACCTGCTCCTGGCATGGACGCCCTACGCAAACGGCGCCCTTGGCACAATGACCAGCTCTGCCTTCACCTTCTGTTTTACCGCATAATGAAGACAAATGAATTCCACTTCTCTCCAGATAAGGCAACTAACATAATGTGGATAAATGGGAAGTTAACTACATGAAACATTTTCTGCTTGTTGGGCAATTATTCTTTCCCCATAAGATAACATGATAAATAAAACCTGCTTCTGTACAGATATTTCTCATTTCAGAAACACATACTTGTTACAGGCCAAGAGAAGACCCTGGGGTTTTTGTCTTTGTAAGAAATACAGTAAAAGGAAAAAAAAAAAAAAAAAGGAAAAAGAAAAAGTCACCTGCGGGTTTTAAATTAANAGACACAAATGCAGAGCTAACTACAGGCTTGTATATACATTTTTGTTATCCACCTCTAACATGGACTTTTGGTGAACAGGATAGACTGGTAGTTCCCATTCCTGTTATTCCCAGGATAGCAAGGGAAAAAAAATAAATCAGTATCTTAAAACCAGTGGCAACATAGTAAAAACTGTACACTGTTGTCCATTAACTTAAAAAGCAAAGTCTCTAGATGGTATAAAAGTGAAAGCAGGTGCCTTCTACCTTTGATAATAAAAGTCTTTTCCCCTCTCCCTATGCTGCATAATTATCTCCATTGTCTTTGCATGGCCAAGAACAAAATGCTAAGGAGCAAAGCTGCTTGTGATAGGCCTCTCCTGGTGGCAGCAGAAGTGTTCACGGTCTTATCGCTCTTGTTGGAGTTCCCAGTGACCTCGGTGGCATTGAACTCGAACTCCGGGGAGCACTGCTGGAGCTCACAGCCGCTGCCGCTCTCCTCCCCGCTGCTCTCCTCACCTGGGGAGACAAACACACCTGCTGTCCTCCTCTGCTGCCTGCACAAGGCAGCAGGGGGAAAGACAAGAGCATGGCTGTTGTGATGTTTAGAAGAGGTAAGCGTGGGTTCCCTGGTTAATGTGACTTCTGTGTGCATTCATCACATCTGGGCAATGTGTGCTCACAGGCCAGAATCCCAACCCCATCCTAGCCTGCACCAAAAGCACCGTGACCAGCAGGTCAAGGGAGGGGATTCACCCCCTCTACTCCACTCGTGAAACCTCACATGCAATTCTGCATCCAGCTCTGGGGCTCCAAATATAGGAATGATCTGGACCAAGTCCACAGGAGGCCACAGCAATGCTCAGAGGCTGGTACACCTTTCCTATGAGGACAGGCTGAGAGAGCTGGGGTTGTTCAGCCTGGAGAAGAGCAAGCCCTGGTGAGACCTTACTGCAGCCTTTCAGTACTTCAAGAGGCTTATAAAAAAGATGGGGACAAACTTCTCAGCATGGCCTGTTGCAATAAGACAAGGGGTAATGGTTTTAAACTAAAAGAAGGTAGATTTAGATTTGATATAAGGAAGAAATGGCTTTATGATGAGGGTGGTGAAACAGTGGCACAGGTTTCCCAGAGAGGTGTTAGGTTCCCCATATGTGGAAACACCCAAGGTCAAGCTGGATGGATGAGGCTCTGAGCAACCTGATGTAGTAGATGTCCCAGTTCATTGCAGAGGGTCAGATTAGATGATCTTTAAAGGTCCCTTCTAACCCAAACCATTCTGTGGCTTTGTGAGAACACTCCTCTCCTCACATAGCCTGTCAGAGAGGCCGGTTAACACCCGCTTTACTAACACGCTTACCCACAGCTGAAGCTTAACCAGCTACCCGTGTTAGCATGAAATCCAATTAAAAGGGAAAAAAGAAAAGCAAAAGGCAAACAACAGCAAACATACTTATGTCAATGAAGTCGACATCGTTGCCACTGTAGGCATTCTTCAGCTTGTTGGTCATCACCCGCAGAGCCATGATTTGCCGGCGAATCACCATGTCTGGCTTGGTAATGTCGACTTCAACCTCTGGGTTATTCACTTGACTTGCTAAGCCATTTCCAGTCACTGCAAAGTCATACCTGAAAAGAAACCATTCCTGCTGGTACCAGAGCTGCAGCTCAGCAGGGTCGTGTGCCAAAGGGTGACAGCATGGGAACTCTACAATGCCTGCCTCCAGTCTGGGCAATATTCTGAGCCCAACAGGATCCTTCTACGTGCTAAACCTCACATAGCCCTTCACCAGCTTCTTACCCAATCTCCCCTCCCTACAATCTCTGCAGCATGTGGAACGAAGCCCTGTTTTCATTTAGGCTGTGCCACAAGGGCAGGGGAACAACAATTTTCTCCTCAGCTTGAAAAGAAAAGGAAGATCTGGGGTTTATATTAATAATGGCTTTCAACAGCATAAATCAGCTCACTGCAGGCTACAGCGCAAAACAAGGTGTTGAGGTGCCCTGATGCCCAGTTAGATGACACTTTTGGGTCAACAACCTTCAAGACCATAGTTATCCCAAAGAAACCTACAGTAACTGTTGGAGGCAAGGGTATCATTCTGGCTTTGAGTAACGCACCGTAACCATCAAGCTGGGATATTGAATGTGTGCTTGTCACCACACAGACGTGAGATGCAATTTCCCTAATAACCCCAGCAGGAAAAACATCTGTGATGCTGAAGATGAGATCCTGTAGCCCCACACATCAGAGAAGGGGAGAGCCAAGATGCTCAGCTTCACAAGGTGTATATGCTCAGGGTCTGAATACATGTACAGCCTCCTGGTTTAAGAGAGACTGAGCAACAAAACCCAACAGAATACATTTCTTGAAACAGGTATTTGGAGTTATCTTACACAGCAAGGATAGGACACATTTCCCTTTCCTCCAATTACCGGAATTGCTAGAAAAATCAGTTTAACAGAAGAAAACATAACTTTTCTTAGTTATGATGCCAATATCAGTATCACAAGAAAGACCAAAGTAAATTGTCTTGCCCAACCCACAGAGAATATCCAACCTGCCCTGTCTCCTTGCCCAGTGCTGTCAAGTCTCCATTCTCCCCTCAGTACTGGTGCCCACGCACACACTGGGGGTATCGGCTATCAAAAGCCTCTAGAAGCTGCTGATACACAAGACTTCAGGAGGCAGAGCCATTTCTCATCACATAGACCCAAAACATTGCCCTAGTCAAGCATGCCAGAGTTTTAGGCACACACAAAACAGTGCAAAAGATATGAGGTATGACTTAGTTCTGTGGCCCAAAAATATCAAGGGCAAAAACTGATATTACTTAAAAAAACTGCTGGAAAACCCCAGACAACCGCTTTTTTTTTTTTTTTTTAATGGAACATCTTGGATTGTGTTTATTTCCTCAGTAAGCAAACAGAAAAAAACCCCCAAAACGTTTATTTCCAAAATAAAAATTAAACAGTTACATAAACCATATGACAGAAGAACTTTGGCTTACTCATGTATTGGCAATTTCTTCCTTACAAGAAAAAAAAAAATAGTTCTGTAACTCTTTTTTCCATAAAAAGTGTGAATGAAACCACTGGCCCCCTTGTGCCACTGACCTCAGCAGTGGAGAAGGTCTCCACCCTCCATCACCCCTGCCCTTGCTCAACAAAGACACTAGAGTTCCTGGTGGAAACACCAGCTGGGGGCCCTGGAGCAACAGCACTGTCAGATAACACAAGCACCCGTGCTCTGTGGCTGTGATACAGGATTTTGTGCAGATCATCTCCCCAAATCCATGAACAACTAGTAAGGGGCTTAAATCCAAGGAGAGATGCCCTATTTGAGTATCTACACTCTGTTCCCTTCTCTAAAAGGAGCCCCCACACAGAGCTTGGACAACACTTTGGTGCTACATTCCAGCTCTGCCATTTACAAAAACAAAACAGGTAATGGCAGCAGCCTGCCTTGGGTGAGCTAGGATCACTTCTGTAGCAGGAGGTCTCAGGGAGAGGAGCCAGGATGCAGGGAAAGGCTGGGGTGAAAGGGAGAGGGTTAACCAGGGGCAGCAGCATCACCAAACCTGCTCTTGGCGCTCCCATTCCAGCACTCGTTCTCATTGACGTTGCCTACAGACATCTTTTCATCATTGCAAATGTTGCCAGGGAGAGATGACCAAAATTTTTTGGCTTGTTTCAGCTTCTCTTTCACATCAGTAACCTATTAAAAATAATAAAAAACAGGAAACACAAGATATAATCCAGAATACCAAACACTCAGTAAAAGTAAAGTTGAGAAGGTATTTTTTGTCACAACAGACGTGTACAGGCCAGATCTTCAGGGTGCGTGTTTTGATGGTTGATTTACTTTTTTAATACAAAATTAAACACTGCTCCTCAAACACATATTATTCATAAGCTGAGCTTTTAACACAGGCACTTCTCTGACATAGAAGGGTTGAGGTAATTAATGTCTAGAGCCATGGGCAAATTACACCCCTCAGAGAGTTTTAAGACAGCCAAAGAATATTAAGGAACCCTATAAATTAAAAATGGAAAATTATACACTGTGGTACCCGGGTATGAAGCACCTGTGTGGCACCAGCAGGACCAGGCACTCACCAGTCGGTCCAAGCTCGTGCCAGCAGCTGTTGTTGGTCGCTCCTCTGGGTTGTAGGGTCTGAAACGAGCACTGAAACCACCTTCAGAGACAGAGCGAGCAGTCCGGCCTTGGGCAAGCGTTTTTGGCTGGCCACATCCCTGGAAAACCTATGTGAGAGAAGGAAAGGATTTTATGAAATGGGAGGTCACAAGAGCCTCCCTTTTCCAGGCTCCAACCCAGTCCCTGCCCAAAATAACACATCAGTTTTATATATAGTTGAAAGGGCATTCAAGAAAAAACATTGACAAGAATAAGGAAATAAAACACATTAAATAAATAAATCCCAAGTGTCCTCTTGACCCATTTACCTTCTGAGACACCTGCATGCTGTTCTCCTGCATGTTCATAATTGCATCTGAAATTTTCACATCAATGGGGTCCATGACTGACTCAATGTTGAAAGGACCCTCCAGCCTCTCTGCTACGAGCAGCATCGAATCTAACACAGAGAGAAAAAACCAAAGGTTTGTAATGGAGGAGGATCTAACACACAGAGTGGAAAATAAAGGCTTTTAATGGAGGAGCTTCAAGAACAGCAGGTAATAAGGGTAACAGTTTGAGCACATGGACACTAACCACTGCAGTGTCACCTCTGACCAGTACACATGTCCAGGGAACATTTTGCTCTGTTCCCAGAGCCTACACCTTCAGCAGGCACTCCCAGGCTGCCAGCACCAAACCACAGGCTCATGTACATCAAAAGCCATCACAGCCTGCCAACAGCAGCCTGTAATCAGCTCCTCCCATCAGAAAAAGCATTACTAACACCCTCCTTTCCACGCTCATTTATTAAAGGTTGCCTTGTGTCATTTGTTTTTCAAGACTGCTTTCAAAGCCACTGGCTTCCTCATGCTGGTCTTGAGCACAAGGCACCAATGTGCAAGGGTCCAAGACAATCCCTAATAGCATCTTTCCCTTATGGCCAGCTACAGGCTTTTTCCTGCCTGGGGAAGCCAAGAGATTGCACCTCCTAGCATTACACAGACAATTTGCACGAGGGAGGGAGTCTGTGTGAGAGCAGGGTGAATGCTGTGCACACATGATGTATTTGGCACATCTCTAAGCAAGGGGAGACGGAAAGTCCCTCAGCCAACACTGGGTCACTCCTCCTGTGCTGACACGCACGTCCTCATCAAATGCATCATTAAACACAGCAGCTACTGAACATCCACTTCTTCCTCTGGGAAATTATTACTGGCATTAAGGCTTTCACTCTGCACTGCATTTCAGCCCTCTCTCCGGTTCTCCCCTACAAGGTGCCTCCAGGAATACACCTGGCACTAAGGTCTTGTCTCTTCTCACCCATCACAACCTTAATTTACTGTTAGCTTTCACTGTGGTCCCTCAACCCCAGTGCATTTGCTGGTCTCCTCTCCTGGATCATTTCATGATGCTCTGCCACAAACTCATCTTTTTCCAGTTGCATGTAATTCTTCAATTTTTCCTGGCCTGAGTGATGAGGACACAACAGTCCCTCTGGACCCAAGGAGCTCCTCCCTGCTCCTAAGATATGCCTGGTCTCTTCCATTAATGAGAAATGGGTGTTTCACACTCTGTCTATTAATCTTTCTCATGACATTCATCCTCCTCCTAAGTGCAGAAGGTACTTTGCACAAACAGAAAACTTCTGTAGGCTCTGGCTGTCTGTTAAAGTCCTATAAAGAAACTCCCCATACTGAACAATTTAGTAATAGCTCTGCCTTAGTGCCCAAGTCATGTTAAATAAACTACATTTAAAAACCCCAAAACAAGGAAAAATATACAACTAAGCTATTTGTGTATGTGAAGTTATTATTATTAATAATAAAAACAAAAACAAAACACAGCGATAATAATAATCCAACACCATAACCCCCAACATGAACAGCAGATGCCTTCCTAGCCTGTAAATCTACTTTTAAAAAGACAACTCAATATTCTAAAGATTTGTTGGGTGTTAGTTAAAGGACTATCAGTGTATTAACCCCCTCTCACTCACACAGCTCCACCAAGGTGTGGGTGTTTAGGGAGTGAGCCCCGGGAGGAGCTGGAGGCCCCAGGAAAGGCCCTCACTCCACAGGCACACACCACCAGCATCAATGACAGAGTTCTGGCAGGGCATGGCTGGAATTTCGCTGTCAGGGACTACAAACAGGTCTGAACTAAATGCATTTTTAAAAAAAGGAAAAAAAAAGGGAAAAAAAAGGAGAAGGTAATAACAAATGAAACAAAGAGTCTTAGACTGTATTGTGGTGGGCTCCAATAAAGTGATGCTTCAAATCTCTGAGTAATGACTGCTAGCATGAATATACCATTGTGCTGGAGGAGAGAAAAATGCTTTTGATGTGCTACCAAATGGAGACTTTTGTAAACAAGTGGAGCACAACTTAAACGTGTTCATCATTGTCAAAGCTTTTGGGGTTTTTCATGCGCATAAAGAACATCCCGGCGCAGTGTGCAGGAAGCCGCTCATTTCAAATAAAAATATTATGAATAGATAGATAATAATACACACAAAATGCACAGGGGTTTTTTGGTTGTTTTTTTTTTTTTTAGGGAAAAAAAAAAAGAAAAATCATTCCGTTTTGTAACTACTTAATTCTCTGAGTGGCCAGGAAAGGCCACAGATCAATAAAGTGTTTGTGAAAGACTGAAAGGAAACATAAACCCCAATTCTTCTGGCTGTTTGGCATCTTTGTAAACTTTGAGCCGGGCAGGCCATCCACAAGACCATGGGAATGTAGAGCGAATTGGGTCCTTTGTTAGCAGGGGTGCCATGGCGTTCCATGTATCACAGCCCAGGAATGCAGCCTCTGCTTTGACTGCCGATAGAGAAAATGCATTCGGCCTCCAGCAGAGCTGCCAAAGCTGGCGAGAAAAGATAAGGAAAGTAATAATTGGAGTTGGGATTGATACTGGCAAGGAACGATAAACGAAATAAACTTTCATTAGAAAGGGGTGGGGAGGAGAAGGGGCTGAGGATGGGGGGGGCTCTGCCTCATCCATGGTTTTGATTTTGGAGGCATCCTGCAAGCTTTTACCTCCCACCAGGAGCTGGCTGGTGTCCCCACAGCAGTGGTGGTGAGCAGTGGTTCCCTCTGGCAGCCCCATCTGACGTTACTAAGACTGGCTGGGTTTCAGGGCACCACCAGCATCACTGCCCGCAGGAGGGGAGGCTCCTGCTCCAGCTCCAGGAACGAACCTTCTGAGCAACTCATCTCCCAAAAAAAGACTTTTCATTATGGGGAGATAGGAGTCGATTATGAATAACAATTATTTGCTGCAGCTCTTGTGCAAAGTAATTGATATTTATAAGCCATGGTGAGGTGGCTCAGCTTCGCTTCACCAAAAACAAACAAAACCTGGCAGGGTGAAAAATATACCCCGGCCATGTATTACAAACACACAGCATGACAAAGACTGTCTCTCCTCCCTGGGATCGGGAGATAGAAGTGGATTTAGGGGGAAAAAAAAAAAAAACACCAAGCCACACCATCTAGGACCATCCCTTAAAGACCCTTTTCCTCTTGCATACATTTGTCCTTGCTACTGGCATTGAGACAATCCTTGGCAACAAAGCACCTCGCTCTCAATGAAGGAAAGCAATTCTTTCTCATTGTGCCACCAATAATCAGAAACCCACATCTTCAGCCTCACTGTCTGACTTGAAGAACAAAAGGCAGTTTTCAGTCTTAACCCCAAGATCTGATTTAAAAGGGGAAGGAAGGAGGGGGAAGACCTTGACCATTCATTAACAACAATCTTTTTTTTTTTTCTTTTTTTTTAAGGGGGAAAAAAATTCTTTGCACACAAAGTAGTACTCCAGATATGTATATGGAGCCTGAATTCGACATCTTTGAGCAGAGTAAACCTTTGTGGAGAAAAAAAAAAAAAATCATGAAAAGGCACTGGAGATTAACACTGTTCATTCAGGAAAGCTCCAACCCCCCAACAGCCTGTTTGAAACAAAGTATACCCCTGTCTAATTGGTGCACAATTGTGTCAGGAATAGAGGAAGAAATAATTTAGATAGTTAAAGGGGAGAAAAGAGTACAATTCAGTCATTATTTCATACTCCTCAGCTTTAAATGGTACTTTGGAGAAATAAGGAATTACAAGGTCTTCTTGTCTCAAAAAACCTACAAACTTTACATCCCAGCTTTACATAAGTGACTTACTTATAGACCCAGTGGCACACACAAATGTGTATTTCATATACACCCTCATTCATATAGACTTGCAGTACTTGTTGCAAGTTCTCTGATTTTACTATTTTCAAATTGATTTGATAGGTTCAAAATCTGCTTTTGACTCGTAATAAATCACTGCCATAACTTGGCACTTAAACCCACAATGCAAAATCGCATTGAGCCCAGGGAGGTGGGTTTTTGGGATTTTGTGAGGTGGTTTGAGGGGAATTTTTTGGGGTGTTATTTCTCTAATCACTTAAACCTTTAAACATGCACAAAGATATTTGTGGCATATGCCTTGCCCTAAACACCAGGTATATTTAATTTAATTTGTCTCGAGTGGCAAATTGAGAGAGAAACCAAAGTCTGGAACATAACCAGCACCTGTGCACTTATTAAATTGTATAAAGAAAGCACAGCCTAAGTTTTCTATATCTGTACTCCACTGCAACTATCAACCCGCAGTGCAAGAACCAAACAAATCCTGTCAATAAATGTAATGAAGCTTAATACCATATTTAAGTAATGAGTGGGCAAGAAGCCCTTTGGGGAGGAAGCATTGCAAGAAGAAAGCTTTGCTTCTAACCTGGAATCACATATATTTTTTTTGTCTTGTTTAATAATCTTAATTATTGTATGCAGTCCCTGATCAGTCTCGTGTGACAGGGCTCGCCGGCTTCCCCCGAGCTTCGTTTTTAGCCGCATACCACCTACAGCAATTAGCTGCTTGTGCTTTTGTCTGTTTTCTGGCATTATGCCCTTCCCTTTCATGGGATTCCTCTTTTCTACTTGGACTAGATGTTTGCAAGTCTCCTGGCTTTGAGCTATTTCAGCAACAATTGTAGTTGAAATACTTAATATTCTCAAGAGAAAGACGGCTGGGAGGACTGGGGGCGGGGTGTCAGCCTCCCAGAGAATGACTTGGAAACCCAATTTAGTGTCACATTTAGCTCCCTATATGGAATACACACACAAAAAAAACGCCTTCTGAAAGTAACACCCTCCATGCATCCAGTTGGCACAGGCGGCAAAGTGAAAATCCAGTGCACAAAGCACAGGAAAACAAGTTCTAAGATTTAAGTGCCAACTATCAGGAATTTCCTTTTTTTTTTATCTTGCAACTTAGTGAAGAGGAAATCTTTTCTTTCTAACAATCTTTGTTTCCACGAGTGGGATGGGAAGAGTACCGCAGCCTTTTCAGTAGCAGCAGTTATTTTACATGTGCATTTTATCACACATTAACTGGAGTGAAGCGACTGCTCCCAAAGGATGCTCGATCACAGATAAATCAAACCTCCTGGAAAAGGAGCACAAATGAAAATATTTAACATTATCTACTGCCTGTGCCTCAAAACGTGATGCACTGCCAATTCCGATGAGCCTTGACCCAAGGTAGAATTTAACATTTCAGTCTAGATTTCATGAATTGAATGATACCATGTAAAAGCACAGAACACAAATAACCAGGAGGAAGAGGATGGCAAAAGCATTCGCACAGTGTCATGCAAGACCCGCTGACATTGCAAAAGGAACGTGGCCAAGCACCAAATGAGCTGTTTAAAAACAGATTCAGATACATGTCCTATTCAATTTCTTAATGTAAAATTCAGGCCTACAGCTTTTCCCAAAGTTCTTCATGGCCGGCAAGGAGACTCCCAGCCTGCTGAAGAAAACTGGCTGCAGGAAGGACAGCTGTGTGGTGACAATGATGTATAAGAAGTAGTATGGAAAAAACAGCTTGCACACGTGCTTAGTCCAGCAAGATGAAACATTCCAAGCCTACAAGCCCATGGCACCTCCATCCTCCTAAAGCTTCTGCAACAAAGGTCACTGGCATAAGAGTCTCATTTATCTAGAGGTTAATGTGAATGGCAAAAGGTGTGCTGGATGCAGAAGTGTGGCAGGAAAAGATAAGCACCACAGATACCTGAAAAACCAGCTACAGCTCAGCACAGCCACTCACAAAGCTGTTCAGGTGAGGGACACAGAATCAGTGTAGACTTACACACAGTTTTAACCCATATTGCCTTACCCATAAAGATATTCCACTCAGCATCCAAGTCCCCTTGGTTGGCCAAGCAGCCTCTCATGACATTAAAGCAGTAGTTGTAGCAGGGCTTCACCGATACCAGACCTCGGCAGTGCGGGCAGTACATCATTTTCAGCAGAGCTCGTGTGCCCTGTGGCGTGGGATTCACCTTTACGAGCGAAAAAGAGAAAAGAAGAAGAAATTAGCCCTCAGTCACTAAAGCAAAAACCCCCACACATTTACCCCAAAGTGCACGGGACAAAGCTATGCAGAAGAGACGCAGTGGGGTCTGCCATCATCGTCTGGTCCTTGTTTATGTGGTCCAGAGGCGGTCTGGCTCACCTCCTCAGGTGTACCTGCCACTCCAGGGGATATAGACAGCCCCCATCTCTGCAAAACATTATCTGCACCATGCAGTACACCTTGTGTCTTGTGGCATTGTTCCCAGGGCTGCAAGGACAGGCACTCCAAGGGGACAGGCAGCACTCAAGCTCAGGGAAGGCAGTAAAAAGCAACCAAGTCAAAAGATGTCACACAAGGCTGCACTCTCTGAGCCCTGCTGCAAGCACATGCTGAAGATGATGCTGCTGGGATTTCTCAGGAAAAAGTGGAATGTCAAGATGGAATGTCTGACACTATCCCTGTACCAAACCCCTCGGGAATGTGCTCTCCTCCTCAGTGGGGCTGAGGCTCTTCCTGGACAATCGCCCAGCAGGGCTCTCCAGCACAGAGACCAGCTCCTTTATCTCACATTCAAGTCCCTCAACACAGCATTTACATGACAGAGACCCAGGTTCATTTATCCTCAGCACTCATCACGCTCAGTAACACCATTCCCCACACCCGAAGGAGGTGGCAGCTACAACCCTGCAGCTGAGAACAAGCCGGGAGGACCCTTGAAGCCACTGTGCAGCCGCTGGGCGTGCGAGCAGAGCTGTCTGCAGCAGGCACGTCACCCCTGAGCCCTCAACAGGGCTGTTTTCCAAAGTGACTCATGGTCATTCATGTTTGATTCACTCTCTGGCACAGCTTCAAAACATTCATTGAAACCATTTCCACCCAGCCAGTCCAAGGAGCATTAGCTCCATCCCAACCACATGGTGGGTCCATCTGAAGTGTTGAACAGAGAAGCTCCCTCAGGAGTGAGTTTAAGCGTTAATTAGCCACACATGAAAATAGAAAATTAAGATGCAGAGATAAACTGGTAAAACAGAAGCAGCCTCTGGTGTTTCAAACAACGCACCTGAGACTCCTTGTAAGGCATTTAGGGAAGTGTCCTAAAGAGACTGGGATCCAAGACTATGCTGGAGGAGACACACAAAATCCCCGAGAAAGAGGGAAGTCACTCAACACAAATAGCTGGAGATGTGGAGAGCCCTCACAGGAGATTTGGGAACTGACTTCATGGCAGAGAGGACAACAGGACTAAGTGGAGTTGAATGTACATGAGGAAGAGCTGGTACCACACATATGCTGAGGACTTCACTATTTCCCATCTCAGTGCGAGGACTATGGAGAAACTAAGCCTAATCTTCTGGTGCACAAACTTGCTGGCAACACATGAAACTAGGAGGCAACAGATTTTAACAAAAACAAACCAGAAAAGAAAAAAACGCCACATAATCAGACTGGCTTTGTTAATAACATCAGCAAATTTTTAAACCCTCTTTTCTTGTGAAAAGAGATGACAGATAAAGATCTGCTGTGTTTCTGACAACTCCAGAGAAACCATGGTTTCTCTTCAGTAGGCAAGTGAACTGCTGAGAGAGACAGAAGGACAATTTTCCGCAGCTGATGTAGAGCTCAGTGCTGGATTTTGGCTGGCCAGCAGTGATCATCAGACAGCGCTTTACCCTTCTTTTGTCCACAAAGAGCCTGTTTGGCTGAGGCAAAGGAGAATCCATGTAGAAAGCTGTTTGTGGTGGCTGTGGAATCTGATTCAGATGCTTCAGAGCATAGACACATTTTATATTATATATATATATCTGGAAGGCACAGTGGGAGCAGGAGCCCCAGCAGAAAGCTCCCTATTGAGACAGCATGGCTTTAAAGGAGAGCTGGTTCAAACACTAAGAGCTCAAGCAACAGAAACCAAGCTAAAGCAGATGATTTATAGTAGGAAAACTGGAAACAGACAAATGTAAAGGTATCATCTGCTATCCAGATGGTGCAGTCCTTGCATAACGAAAAAAAGGGTGGGTGGGGCCACTAAATAACATCTCGCACCCAGAGACGAGAGCTCCGAAGAACGCTCAAATTTAGTAGTTTAGCTGTTTCTCTGATAAAAATCCCTTCCTGTGTCACTGGGCAGTAGGTGACAGGACCTCCATGCCAAGTCCTCCATGCCAGCCGATCCTGGCCATCCTAGCACTGTTAGCCGTCATAGGAGTGCTCTGCATCCTCCTCAGGAAGAAAAGTTAGGAAAATGTTGATAGCACAAGCCAGGTGCTAGAGCAGTTCAAAGTGGAATGAGGAGCAGGAGAATTCCCCAACCTCACCACAGAAAGCTGCAGCTTTATGAAAGGGATTGCATGGCAGCGTGCTGCAAAAACCCACCCACAGAGCCATGACCCAGGAGGTCCCTTCCCATCTTAGGTTCCTGCCTCACCCCACGAGCGGCTGTAGCCCCGCAGCATCCCCTGCTTTGATATTCCATAGGGGTTGATCTTTACGAATCTCAGCAGATGCAGGGGAAACTGAAGCTGCTTTCCTGCATTCCACAGCAGCCAATATGCGATGGGCACTTGGATTAGGTCCTTTGAACAAAGACACGGGATGATTTTAAAAGCAAACAAGGTTTCACTTCCTTCCCCACGTAGGTTCGAGTCCTGCACAGATCTGAGCAGAGGGTGATCACAAAAAGGGTGATGGAAAAGACAAATCCCAGCCTGCAGTGGCGGCCAAACCAAGCCTTGCTAGTGATGTATGTAATCCATAGGAAAGCAGTTAGTGTGCAATAAAATTGCAGGTGAAAAGGAAGAAAATGGGCAAATTCATCAGTCCAGAATTGGCATTTTATGATGTCAGAAAGCAATAGGAAGGCACAATCAGACGTCACCTCTAAGAGAGAGTTTTGGGGAAGACTACGAGCAATGACACTCGTTACAACAGTGATAAATGCTTAACTGCTGAGTATCACTGCAAGGAGAACCTTAACCCCTGGCATGGGGCCCATACCCGGTCCACACCAGCTCTGGCTCTGTCAGTGGGATGTGCCATATGGTGCACTGGCAATTCTTCATAAGCTTTTAATGTTGGCCCTGCCACACCAGGTGCAAGCTCTTAAAATGCCATTGTATGTAACAGTAAACCCAGATATGCTTTGTTCTGGGGTTGTGTTTATCTTGGAAAGCAACTCAAGTTCATTCAAACTGTACTCTAGAATGACCCTCAAAACCAAGTAATCTCCTTTCTAATAAGGCAGAGTCCCAAAGAAAGCTTTATTTGCTGGAGGGGATTTACTCTGGTAGATCTGAGCTCAGGTAGTAGTAGCTGCAGTGCACATACCCTGTAAAAGCTTCTGATAGAAGTAAATGCACTCCAGTCCCTTCCTTTTATCTTGTGAAATTTATTTCCTTTCCATGGCGTTCCACACCACTGCAACAATCCATCACCCTGCAGTTTCATCAGGTAAATTACAATTTGTCCATAACTATACGCTTTGTCAAACGTGAAGATTAAAAGCTGCTAACAGATGTGTTTTGGCACTAATCTTCACATTCATATCGAACTTGCTCCTTAAAAATACAGATTTGCATACAATTCACAAAAATTAAGTGAAAAGCAAACAACTCAGGGCTTCATGCAAACATTTTGTATCATATTTGTTGGGGTAATGCCCCAACTTATATTGACTTGTAAAGGTAAAAATCACATTCTTGTAAAAATGACATGCTCTTAGCATAATAAAATCTGGTTTTTGTTGGTACCTTGTCATACACATTCCATTTCAGTCTCACATGAGGGAAACTGTTACACCCTTAGCCTTTTCCATCTTGCTGTCAACTGCAGCTTGGATGCATTCCTCTGGTAGAAACATCACCATTAAAGTACGTACCTATCAAGTGCAATGCCTTGTTCACAGCCTACCACAAAACCACCAAAACTCAAGATAAACTGATCTGTGCAAGCAGATAAAGTTCAGAGAAGCAATCAGATTCTTTTCCATCTCCTTCCCAAGGCAAGGAATAGCTGAAGAGGGATGACGGAACTCCAGCCACGGACAGTCCTGCAGGGAGCTCCCACCAGCTGTCAGACAGCCAGAGCTACATTACATGCTCTCACTCTACCCTCAAGTTAACATTAAGAATGTTAATAATAACATTTAAAATCCTGTCAGCTTTAATAACTATTTATAATAACACTGATAACTCAAGCTTTCTTATTTTCCAAGCTTGCACAACAACAGTGTTGCAATGCCAGCAGCACAGCTGCCAGAGAACATAAAAATCCAACAATTTGAAAATAAATGCAGTGAAATTACTTCTGTTTTATACTGTGTTTCCTCTGCAAAAAAAAAAAGAATGACGGCAATACTGGCTAAAGACTGAAGGAGTAACTTCTCAGTGACATTGAAAGACGATTTCAAAAACACACTCTGAAGCTGACTGTGAGATGCTCTAGGTGAGCAGTCAGCTTAGACAACTGAGTTGTCATCGATTTTTGGAACTAACACAACATTACTTGTATCACTTTTTCCTTCTCCCAGTGTTGTGCAAGAGCATCATCTTGGCACACGCTGGTCCAGACATTCAGCTCACTGAGACGCAGAACATCACTTGGGAGGCTCTTCGTTTACTTCCCCACCCCAAATATTCCAATGAAAGTGTTTTGGAATTAACTACGTATTTAACCAATTTTGCTGGCCTGGTGCTAGAACACTAATAATTTAGACAGCATCTGGTTCAACCACAGATTTGGGCCTATGAAGTCCTGCATAAGGGAACATATTTAGGAGTGATATTCGGAAACTGCGTAACTCTGTGTCTCATCAACACTCGCTACCCACAGCAATGTTGCTGCAGCATTATCTTGTGCAAGGAAATGTTCAAGAGTACATTTATGCTCAGTTCCCTACTTACACCTTGCTCCCCTTGCTCCAGATGTGACACTGCCAAGAGGAAAAGCAGAGCTGAAAACCACACCACCAGGCACTCAATTTGCTCAGTCTTAACATTCACGTGCTTGTCTTCCCCAACAGCACCCCCAGCCCCACAAGGGGCGCAGGGGACTTCAGGGTGCCAGCTAAGCGACTGCTTCTCCCTCTAAACACTTACATAGGAATGCCAGGGTCAACATCTCCTGCTCATGGTGTCCTCAGGACCAAAGTGCCTTTCACACCATGCTTGTTCTCTGTAAGACCTGCCTCTCCCTGCCTCAGACACCACAGATCATGAGGAGTGTTCCGTTCGCTTTAATGAGCAAAATAGCAGGGACATTTATCTGAGCATCTACAACAAAACCATCCTCAGTTATTCCTCACATTGTTTTCAAAATTAGCAGCAAAACCACAGTGCGGGGCAGAGAAAGACAAAACCAAAACCACCCCAGTGGTCTGAAGCACTCCTGAATGACACCATTGGCTCCAAAACCACAGTCACATCCACACACTCCCAGCCCTAAACCTGAGCTGACTGCTGCTCCAGCGTGCTTTGAAAGCCTAGCACAGGCCCTCAGAAGGCTGGAGCTGAGGCAGATGCAGTCACATTCTTGGCAGGTCTTCTCAGGGTCATCTTTGATGTGGAGAAGTGCTTGGTATTGTTTTCTGCATTGATGTTTGCCCTTGGTATGTGGCAGGAAATGTCCTTGTGCATGGCAGGCCTCGGTCCAGCCCCATGGCTTGCAACCTGCTGCCTGGACAGCACTGCCTCTTTGGAGGTCCCTCTGCTGCACTAAAAGGGCTCTTTGGCTCCTCTGGCTGTTTCTTAGTTGCCCACATAGCAGAAGTGCTGCCCCCCCTCGTCCCCTCCCAATGCATGCAAGCAACATATTCCATGTATGTCACTTCCCTGGCAAGGTTTGCTCTTGGCCGAAGGCTGCCCAGCTTCATTGGATATAGGAATGTGAAATTCCTCCTGAAAGAGGATTACGGTGGCATTCCCCTTAAGTCAAACCAAGGGCAAAAACTGCACAGAGGGAAGCTGGACTCTGGCTCCCTGACTAAACTTTTAGATCCTCAAATGGTAATTACAAGGGGCTCTTTTACCAAAACCAAATCTCGGTGCCCTATTATTTGTGATGACACAGGCCTTAATTCTTATTCATTCATTATTTTATTATTTTCATCACTGCTTCTCCTAAGCCAATGGCTGGTCTACATTCAGAACCCATACTGAAAAGGGCAGGAGCCACAGTTCAGGCTGCTCATGCAGACCAGCAGATCAACTTGTGCTCCACAGGTGTCTCATTCAATATGAGGCAGCTCAGAGCAAAAGGGGTTAAAAACTCACCAGGCTCCCATTCCAGCTGTGGAGTGCCCATGGGAAGGCAGTCACCTGTCCCCTCTGCAATTCTCTTCATAAACAGTTTGAAAAAAAACTCCCTCCTTGGCTGCTATCATTACACTTCATTAGGACAGAAATGCCAATACCAAGACAGCTGACCTCCTCCACCTGCTGGGAACATCTCCAGCAGCCTCCTCTTGGTTGCTAATGTCTCCAGAGGTTGGCAGATGAGAAAGCAGGTGTAATCCTCATATGAAACTGCATTATTTCATAGGGCTCATAACTGCGCTTCCAAACTAAACACCATTTCTTGCATACAACTTTCAAGCTGCTGCCTTTCCCAGGGTTCCCAAGGATAAGCTGGAAGATCCTTTCCAGCAGCCCAGGTGCTTTGGTGGCAACAACATCTCATGTGGCTTTCAGCACACAAATGCTTGTTGGGGAGATTGAGAGCCTCCTGAGCTCCTTGCAGTTCTGTCTCAAATTACAGGACACAAGGGCAAGAGGGAAAAGTGGTAAAAGAATCCCAAAATAACAGTTTATCAGCATAAGTTTCCTGAGGGGCTCCAGAAAACTCTCACCACCACAGCCAAGTGCAGAAGGTCACATCCACACATCCCGGTCTGCAGAGAGATGGTGACACAGACACAGGGATTCCACGTTGGGTGGCTGCATGCTTCACCCTTCATGAGCCTCTGCTGCTGATCTCCAGCCAGACCTCCCCTCCCAGCTCCTCCTGAACCTACAAAACGGTGTCAGGGAGCCTAACCCTTGATATCACTTCTTCCCCCACAAACAGGGACCTCCACCCCATTCCTGTAACTGACCTGCACCCTACAAGCCCCAGTGCACTTTGCCCTCAAAGGTGTCATGACCTTCGACCATGCTGTGGGTTTAATGGCATGCAACTAATTATGGGAACATCTCAGCAGCTTGAGAACTGCCCAGTTGCAGGTTCCCATCCTTTTTCAGTCACTCAGGGCTCTGGCTTGTATTTGCTCCTTTTTTCCAGCCCTGGCCAGGGCAGGAAATGTCACTGCTGGCAGCAATTTAACCCGGCTGACTTCAGCGCTTGTCCAGGGCTAAGTAGCAGGAGAGTGATTAAGGGACAGGCAGATTTCCGTGTCTCAAAGGCAGGGGCAGGAAGGTCAGGGAGAAAGCACCCAGCATCAGCAGAGGATGGAGGGATGCACTGGAGGCCCCCAGCCCCTTGCAGCCCACCTCAGAGGCAGGGCAGCCAGAAACAGCATCCTGAGTTTTCTGTTCAGATCTGTCGTTCAGGACAGATCAAGAAGATTTTCTACTTTTTGGGTCCAAAGAAGGGAATTTGAGGGGTGAACACTTAAGCATCAAAATTGTGGGGTTTAGACAGTTTGAAAAAGGTCTGTGTTTTCTCTGAGAACCATACAGCTTTCTCTCTGCTGTGTATTCCGGTACAGTGGTACAGCTTTTGATCCATTCAAGGCTGAATTTAAAGTTATTTTCTAGTATTCTGGCTTGGAAATCAAGCATAGTTGCAGCTTTTCAATATTCTCTCTTCTTTTACCCCTCTATTCCCAAACTCACCCAAGAACAATACTCTCCCAAATGCAACTCCCTAGCGAAGATGTAAAAATATCTAGGATCATTAAAAAGCCATCAAGGCCGTTCCACTGTAAAGTGCTCTTTGCTCTCCTGATAGTATCCCAGGAAAGTACACAGCTGGGTCCTGCAGTAGTTTGTATTTCTCCTCATGAAGATTTTCAATTAAACATTTTTAACTTACTTGTTACAAAATGCATTAAAACTAACTTGCATTCCCTTGGACATATTTTCATAAAGAAGAATGAAGATTTATCCCTCAAGTTAATCCCTGGTATAAGCAGTCATTCCACTACAACTCCTGAGTAAAAATAACAAGGAAGCAAAGTCAATGGAGTCATTATATAGAGCTCAGCAAAGCCAGGCTAATCTATATGTAATGTGGGAAGCCCCAAAACACAACCGCAGAGCAGCAGGCACAAAAACATCAGCTTTTAAACCCACATCTAGGATTTCCCATTGTGTCTTGCAGAAAAATGATGTTAGATTCCCACTGAATGAGATTAAAACGCTACAGAAAAGATTATTATTCCTTCTACTGCTGCAACTAAAGCTTAGGTATTCAACAACAAGGACTTTGGTAACTGCTTGGAAAAGTCAATCTGTTGTAGGATTTCCAGTGCAACTTGTGAAATTGAAGTGGAAAGTGGAGTAACTGCAATCGTCCATGGCACGATAGCTATTTTTGCAGCTGCATGGGGCTCTGGGTAGCTTGCCACACTTGAGCAATTAATTCTAGGGTTGAAGGCAACTCTACACTCAAGGATCTTCAAAAGGGAAAGAGAAATCACAACGCCACCCCGGGTTCACAACTGATTCGTAACAGATGCGGGGACCGTAGCCCTTGTGGTTCTGTGTCAAGTCTGGAGATGTTTTGATGAATTCTGAGCAGATGGAGCATAAACACAATCCCTCACCCATGCACATTTACTGCCTATCAAGTAATTGCACATTCCCAAAACTGTACTGGGGCTTAATGGTCAGACCTCCCACCCAAATATTTCATCCACACTCTACAGCAGTGAAAATCCCGTCCCTTGACCACAAGAGTTGCCACACAGCCACAAGCATGGGCCACCAAATCTGAAACTCCAACCAAAAGTCAGCAGGCTTGGCCAGTGGCCTGGCACAGAGACATCACACTTCATCCGGCACCACTCCTCCCTCCCACCAGGACAGCATCCCTGGGGCTGAAAGGTTTTGTGGTCTCATAAGAGTGACCCCACATGTCATACATAGAGCTCCACACACTCATCCTCAACCAGCAGCACACCAGTCTAACTAGAGAGTCGTCTCCATTAGGTGGAGAGTCAAGGTGCCTAAAGAGTCCTAAACCTGCCACTGCCAATGCACAACTCACTCCTGGAGTCTGGGTATTTCAGTAAAGCAGCTCCCTCTTTGTTAATATTCTCTGCCCTGCCATACATGTTCAGGCCTATTGCCGGCTGTTTGCCTCATTTCTCTTCAAGAAAAATTAACATGGAACCAGACTTCTTTTTTCCCTTATCCTCAGAGACAGTATTTTAATATTATCCCCATAAGTCAAAGAAATTTGAATCATTATCTCATTTAAAGATGCTGTTTGTGCTGCCTACAGAACTGCATTCTGCTTCTAATAGTATCTGAACAAGTATTCTTTTGTTTTTTTCCCTGGCACTCAGGGTGATTCAAACTCCTGCCTGCTCTTTCAGCCTCACATTTTATTACTCCATAACCAGGTAGAGAGAAAGTAAACGTCTCTCTTTCCGATTAAATGATTACAATAAATCTTCTACGGCCCACAGGAAATGAGCTGAGTTTGTTAAAAGGAAATCACTAATATTTGTTATCTTACATAATCACTTCAAGGGGATTATTGACTGTTCCCCATATCACATAACTCAGACTAAAATTAAAGACAAATCTCATGCCAAAAAAGAAGTCACCCCACTTAAACAACTCAAAAGTAATTTATATGATGAGGGAGGTAAACATTTAAGTGACCAACACATCACAGCAGTTTTATCCCCCGAAAAAAGTGATTTTACTATAAAAGTCTGAGGTCTAACTTGTGCTCTGTGTGTGGCATCAAGTACAAGTGGCTTCTACCCTGTGTAGATGGCTCTATCTCACTGTTATCACAGAAGTGCTGTTTGCTCATGTGAACTGCCTCTCCCTGTGCCCTGGAGCAGAGAGAAAATCATCTGCTGTTCCATAATAGATGCCTGTAGCATCCATGACTCACTGTAATTTAAAGGCAATATTAAGAAGAAGATATGGCCATTACACAAACAAACATGGTTATTTCCACTGCAGAAGGCATTTAATTTCCTGCTGTTGTTCCCTAGACAGGAGGAAAGCATCCACCTGGGGAACTGGGCTGCAGCCCAGGACGTTGGTGTCCTCAGAACGTGACTACCACACAACAGCACAGCCTTACATAGATGGAGTTGCGTCCCACCTGCACTCAGCTACCACCAACACCTTTAGGAACAGGACAAGGGAAGATGCTGCCCATCATGGGTCCAAGGGACACGGGGACAAACAACCAGGGGACAGAGCTCACCGCAGACACTTTGCTGATGACATCCCTGGCGACGGCCAGGCCCTGCGCAAATGTGCGGGCGGCCACGAAGGCTCGCGTCACTTGCAGCTTGAGCTTGCGCGGCACGTCCCCGAAGGGCTTCAGCTGCTCCGTGTACTTGCTGACACACTCCAGGTACTCGTCCGTGAAGTGGTACTGGGGGTTGACCAGCCGGAACATGCGCTCCAGCAAGCGCGCCCAGAACTCGTTGAGCATCTCCTCCAGGTTGACGTTGCCACCCACGTAGTAGCGCTTCAGCTCCACAAAGAGGTCCTTGAACAGCTCCGAGTTCTGCATGTACAGGCGGCCGTACGTCCGCACAAACATGTCGTTCAGAGACTTCTCGGCATTCTCCAGGAGTTCTTTGAAGAACTCTAGGAAAGAGGGAGAGAAGATGTGGTAAACACAAGCACTGGGTTGTGAGTTCACTCTCCTACAACCACTGCTTAACTGGAGAACTGAGCACAATGAGACCATCATCAAAATTAAAGAATTCCCCCAAAATTTTCAAACAATGTCTGTATCTCAAAAATTTTGACTATTCTTCATAAACGAATCCCCAAAACTCTCTCCTGACTGGATGATTTGTACGAGTGAAATCTCTCCTGATACAAATGTGAATATCATGATAAGAGTCACCAAAAATACAAAAAAAAGAAAGCACACCAGTTTCTGATGTTTCCTTTTAGCCACCTTACATCTTAAAAGATGTAATTTCAAAGAACAACATATTGGAAAGAAAATAAGGTGGTTTTGTTAAACAGATGTTTTGCACAAATGAGTCCTTCTTTCCAGTTCTTGACAATTTATTTTCCAAAATTATCATAAACCAGCCTCAAACATGAACGAATTTTAGTACATTTTTAAAAACAAATTAAAAAGTCTACCGGTAGGTTCTTTCTCCTGTCTAGCAACTTTGTAACCTCTTAGGGCAGGGCCTGACCAATCAGGACCATTAGGCCTGTACCTAATTGGTCCTGATTGCAGAAAGGGCTTCAGATGTTTGTGGCAGTGCAAAAATCCCCACAATTATACCAGAATTTGCTCAAAATCTAAGGGCTAAACACTTGGCACAATAACAAGAGATTTTTCAAATGACAAAGGACAGACAGGGCTTGAGATTTTTATCACTTTCTAAAAGCAAATGCCCACTTTGCTTCACCCTCTAGGTGCACTGGACAGCCCAGAGAGTGGCTGCTGCCATGTCTTGGCAGTGCCCCATCTTTCTCCAATGCTGCCAACAAGCTGACCGGATGATGATATCACTGCAGAAGCAGTTTAAAGAACACGCCTTGCCAAGGCCATGTCACCACAGCCGTGGTAAATGGATCTAAGCACAAACTACCCTGGCACAAAACCTTTGCCTTGGTGATTTAGCATAGATGAGATAAAATGAAATTAAAAATAGGGGAGGGATCCACTAGGCCAAAAGCATTTGGGCCATTTAGGAAAAAAACTCCCTGCTCTGTGGCCTTGGGGAGCAGCTAAGGAGAGCAAGGGTAGGTGCCAGTGGGACAAAGCCTCCCATGCCGCCTGTTTGCTCCAGCCCTGCAGGGAGCACCGGCACCCCAGGGAGCGGGCGAAGCGGGGTAAGAAAGGAGATTATTTTATGCATGCCACCAGCAATTGAGGATTCTGACCTCTGCTTTTCTGTGACTCATATTCAATAAATATTTTTTAATAAAACATGCCTCTGTGGTTTTCTAAATCCTCAAAGGAGCAATGCTTAGAGCCAGAAGTTGTTAGAAGGGGGAGGGGGAGAATATTTTGGCCCAGTGTGAATTTAAACCTTGTTAAAAGACATTAAAAGTATGCTGAAGTTCAGATTTTCGTCTTCAAAGTGCTCCAGTACAAACAAAGCCTAACACAGAAAACATTTTCTGGAAAAACTGAAACATTCCATGAGTTCCTGATGAACAAAGTCATGGGGTTCAGTGCCTGACATGGCTGTATATAATGCAGCCTCTTAGGAGCACAAGAGAAATGATCCAGGGAAGAGGAGATTGATTTCAAACACCCAACACGTCCTCTGTCCAATATCAGCAGGAACCTCCACTTTCGTTCCCATGACTGGCATTTCCTCTCCAGGAAGATTTTTTTCTGTTGAGTTTATACTATAGAGATTAGCTTGGTGTATATTAATTTCTAATTCACTTAATCATTTTGAAGGCTCACTTCCTTCCTTTGCTCAGACCTTTTAGTATCACCAAATAAGTTGTTTATTCAAACACTGTCATACCAGGCACAAGACCTGCCAGATGCACCAGCAAATTCTTCAGTAAGAATGAGATTTTTGAAATTATATTGATGGCAAATCTATCAGATAGCTCCAACCACTAGTCTAAAGAATCCAAAGCAATGCTTTAAGCCAAGAAAGTTATCTTCAGTAATACATCCCAATTACCATAACCAATTTATTCTTCTGACCAAACTCATTTTATTGGTTACACTCCAAAGTGGAAGTTGAATAAACTGTATCCAGGCTTTAGAGCTCTTCATCTGAGCAATTTTTCATGTGGGCTAGAATCAGGTATATTAATTAATTATCCTGAAAAACACCCTACAATCTCATTAGCAGCAAATACCTGTACACCTGCAGCCTTCCAGCCAGCAGCTTTTCCTTGCCCGAAAGGAGGGTAAACAAAGGAAATGAAAACTCCCTACCAAAACCTGGCACTTCCGAAAGCCCAACACAGCACTGCAGAAGGAGACAGCATACATGCAAAAAGCCCTTGACTCTGGCTTGAGATTCAGCCATCTTTTTCATGGACAGAAAACACCCGTTCTCAGGTGCCACTTCCCAAAGAAGAACAGGAGGAGGGCAGAGGAGGCTGCGTGTCTGCACCATGGAGTCAGCATCCACCCCTGCCAGCATCCCTGAATACGCCAGACATGCCAGACAGGATGCCCTGGTGACCAGCACCTGTGGCTTGGGCCCTGGGTGCCACTGCTGGCACCTCAAGGCTCCTGGGGTGGAGATGGGGTTGGGATGGTGGGGAGGGATGATGCCAAGCGTAGCACTGGGGATAGAGGGCCACTCAATGCCAACAAGCAGGGATGGATGCAGCAGTGGGGCGTGCATGACATCTTCCTCCATGCGTGCACTCTTAAACTTGGTCAGCAGCAATGATTAAATTATATATGGAGATGTATTTTAGAGTAGCTATTGGCATAGTATAAGTCTGTATCCTCAGTTTCTATCTCCACATCAAGAAATCAGCTTAGGCGCCAGAAGGAACATTAATCTATTCTCTGTGCAAACTATGGGCAGAGATGTCTGCAATGAGGAGAAAAAAGCCTGAAAGTCCTTTTTATGAGTTAAATGCTAATCTGACTTGTAACTCCCTATATCTAATTAGATATTAATTCTCCCCTTCACAGAAATGAGCTGATTAGCAAACACCAACATAACCCAGCATTAACCTTGCCAGCACAAGAAGAAAAATGGTAGGTTCCTCTCTTACGTCTTGACTGTTTGCTGGGTAAAATAAATGACCACCTTTCATTTGTATTAGAAGTAGACTTGTTCTCAAACAAAGCAAACACACAAAGGCCTCGGTTGCTTATTTTACAGCACTGTAAAAGCACGTTTTACAGCTGTGTTGCAAGCAATCTGTACTCATTAAATTATCACTCTGACAGGCTTCCTGTGAAAAGCTGTCAAATGCAAACATTTTTCACAGATGACAAATCATACTTTGCCGGTGCTCTCTCAGACACTGCTATCTGGAGGGATGGCAGGCTCTCTCTTCCCTCCAGTTATCTTGTTTAAACTCCTCAGACAAGGGCTGGCCCCTCTGTCAACAAACAGGCACAAGCACACACACGGTTGGGAAGGGCTACACAAACTGAAGGAGGAGCCCTCATGGGAGCAGCACGTGGCTCAAAGGGCTCCCTGGTTCTCCTGACTGAGAGCAGAGTGGGCAGAGATAGCTGGGTTACAAAAGGAGACCACAGACAAGGACTTGGGACAACATAGCACAGCCAGCTCTGGTCCAACCTGACCCAGGAGCAAGGCCATGTTGCACTGCTTCAACACACCTCAGCCAAGTCCTGCTGGTGCACTGTCACCTCCTCAGGGCGATGCTCAGGAAGGACGAGCTCAGGGATGAGGGAACCAGCACTGTCGAGCTGCCCAGTGGGACCAGAGCCACAAAACCTTTCTTAATGTCTAGAAACAGTTTTAAAATTTGTCTGTATTGCAAAATAAATCCTGTGCATGCTATGGGCTTTGATGCTCAAAGGAAGATGACATTTCCAATGCAATTAACTTTTAGAGGCAGAAAAGGCAGTAATCTGCAGTCGGGCAATCTACAGCTCTGGGCTCTGTTTATTCTTTTAACATTTTTGAATTTCAGGGTAGAATTTCAATGCCCAACACTTGGTGAAAGCCTAGAGATGTCATGAAATGGTAGGAAATACTGGATGTGATATATCTGCTATCTCTGCAATAAAAATGCTAGGGAAAAAAGTCTTTGCTTTTGAACAAATCCTTCTCTAAAAGAGCACATTGGGAAACATAACATACTTACTTTCAAATTTCCTTTTTTTTCAGGCAATAAGATGTATTACCTCCTTGCAGCTTGAGGGCAGATCAGCCCTGCCAGTAACCCAGAGCAGGAGAGCACTGCATCTCCCCAAGGTGCTTCCACATGACATCAGATTCCACTGCCAGAATAATTCAAAACAATCTTTCTTCCAAATTGCAGATACATGAGCTAATTGAAGAAACACAATCACTCCACCCACTGCGAGACAGAGTAAATCCCACCTCCCGACAACACATCTACTTCTTTTGACTTTCAAATCCAATATATTTTTGATCTTGGATTAATCAGTGTCATCTGCAAAGATCTGGGGTTTTTTTTAAACTAAGGAGGGATGCAGTGTTTTCCTATTCCTCGTGCTAACATTTTCAGGTATTTTAAGAGTAGGATTTTCATACAAGAAGGCTTTTGCTGAGAAGAGACCAGTGCTGTAGGGCACAGTCCTACCTAAATCAAAGGTAGCTCCTGGAAATGAGAACACATCAAAGGGGCACATTCCCTTTCACCCACAGACAGGTTTGGCATTTCCGTATGTGTGCTGGCAACAAAGAAAAAAGCAGCAAAACTGCCTGGTCTGAGCTGCCTCCTGCCACCACCTGCCCTGTGTCATGACCAGAGCTCTGCTGTCCTTTGCCTCCCCAGTCCTGCCCCAGGCAGAGTCCTCAGGGCTGAATCGGTAGCTGACCACTGCAGGAGTGCAAAGCTGTGCTTTCAATTTCTCTAGCTTCAGGAGCAAAACACATTTCTTTCAGGGAATACTTTCACACAGAGAAGCAGAGTGCTCCACAGCACCACACCTACTCCTCTTATAACCACTGCAAAGAGTCAAACCGTCAGTGACCCAGGGCTCAGCACTTAAAACCCCCATGGTTTTATAGAACAAAGCAAACCTTAACTGGAGTGCAAAAAAAAAAAAAAAAAGTCAAGTCTTATCCAAGAGCTGAGCAAGGCTGTTGAGCCAATGTGCTTGCTACAGCCACCAAATCTGTTGGCCATGTTCAGGTGTGCTGGTGCCCTCCCAAACGGACACCGTGGCTGCCGCACACCTTTCTGCTCCCAAAAGCCACCAGACATGCTTGCATTTCCCATGCACCAGGTTTCCTCAGTTTAGAGCAGAGTTTTCAGTTGGCCTTATTCTGTTTGAGGTTTGCAAATGAACTACACAAACAGATCCCAGGTAGACGTGCAATTACTCAACCACCTTAAAAAACAAATAAAACCAGGTTCAAGCACGCATATGGAACATCCTGAATTTTTATAGACACAATTAATTAGTTTCAGCTAATTTGCCACCCAGCTTTTTGAGCATACTCTTAATACGTTGTCCAGATTATGATTAATTAAGGACCGTCTGTTTTACCAAAACCTTTAATTTGCTTGTCTGTATAGACAATTATGCTTTCTAGTGCATACTAGGAGAACACTGCCACAAAGAGATTAATTATATTTTCTCCTTAAAAGCTTTACTCATAAAACGTCCACAACAGCAAGATGGATTCCCAGAAGAATGCTCCTGCCCAAGCCACAGCCCCGCAGGCTGCACTGTGGAAGGGCCAGCGCTGGCTCGGGCCCAGCATTTTCCAGAGGTGAATCTGTGGACGCAAACTCCACCCTACAGCTGCTCCTACCATGTGAAGCAAAATTCAGTGCAGACAGATAAAAGGACTTTGGGAGAAAAGAAACAAATGTTTCACAGCTCTCTTCACCTGGAGGCTGAAGCTGTCCACAGCCATGCCACCTAGTCCAAAGAGAAGAAAGCGATTATTTTTTTCTAAATGTGCTTCATTATTTTTAATATGCCTTCACTTCCTTTATTGCATATATAGCATTTGTAATTTCCACCAGGGAAAAACAAACCCTAGCTTAACAACCTTTTTCCGGAAGTGTTGAGAAACCGATGAACACATAGTGTTAACACATTTATTGAATATGAACTCAGGAAGGGCAGGGCAGATCCACAAGCTGTTTCTCTGTCCTGTTTTCAAACATGTGTTAGCACTTATGTGACATGGAAGAACTCTTTCACAGGGCTTGAAGAAATACAGGCTTAAATCTTGCCAGTGTCACAGCAACAGCCCCAATACGTGAATGCTTCAGAGCTGGGAGGAACAACATCTCCCCAAACTTTGTTTGATTAGTGAAAGTCAAGACAACAAAACAACTGGGCCACAGCCTCACAGGCTAAAAAAAAAAACAAAACCACTAAAAAACAAGATTTCTAGAAGTTCTGGTTTCTGGAGCACTGTGGGGCTGGCAGGAGACCAGAAGAGCAGGGCAGAAGATAACACACAGCACTGGGTACCACCATCACACTGAGACTGAGCTTGTTAGGGAATAAGGAGCAATGAAGGAGGAGGAAACACAATGCGGAGATTGCTGTCTGTGATTCAAGAAACAAATAGCAGCACATTCCATCCTGCTGTATGTACCAGACAGCCCATGAATTAGGAAAACAGCAAGAGGAGAAATGCCCTTGGTCCTTCTTCATCCATCCTGCTCTGCCACATCCCATGCAGCAGGATGAGCCCAAACTTTGTAGCCTCCTCAGCCCTGGTTTCAGGTACTGTCACTGCTCACACACCCCACTTTGGGTCAGATACACTGAGTGTTGCCATGTTGCCTCCTCCCCATCAGCAGGTCCATCATTCCCAGCACCTCCATCCCCCTCCTTGCAACAACTCAACAGTACTCTTCCTCAGTGCTCCTCTCTGCAGCTGTTTCTTCTTCCTCCACTGTTTGCTCTTCCCTCTACTCCCCCCATGTTGAATTTCCATTGTACCCATTCCTCAATCTCTTCAGACACGCCTGTGATTTCTCAGGTGCTTCAGCCTCTGCCCCATACCCATTTGGCAGCAGCACACCAACTTCCCAGCCCAAATTTCACCTGGAAGTGAGCTCCTTCAGGCTGCCTCCCACATCCTCGCAACTCAGAGGAGCTTTCTGGGACACTCACTAAGGTATTTCACACGTAAGTGTTTTCCCAAGCCTCTCTTCCTACTGCTGTCAGAGTGTGAGGAGGACCCACACCACTGAACAGGGGGATGTCTTTCTTGTTCCCATTACCTCAGTTACCCTCATCTCATTATACTTGCATGGAGGCATTATACTTGCCTCTTATCTGTTCAGCCAGCATGTGAGTGGCTGGACACTAAGACATTACAGTACATTAAACACTAATAAAATAGCTCCAGCCCTGCACCAGTGCATTATCACACCCTCAAGCCAAACCACCACCATCAAAATGGGCATCCAGGGTAGCAGCTACCAGGACTGTGCACATAGGCTTGGTGGCTCCTTTGTGCAGGAAGGAGGAAGCGAGAGTTAATTTTAAACAGACAAACAATAGTTCATTGACTGGTTGACAGCAATTAGTAACCAGAGAGCACCAGGCATGTTTCCTGTAGCCAAGTACAAAGCCTGTTGCCCGCATCTTTGCTTTTGGGGAAGAAAGCCAAAAGGGTAAGAGCAGTTTACCTGTGACCTTAAGAGAAGAACTGCTTGCATCTAAGATCACATAAGAGTGTTTGATCCCTCCAAGCCCATACACATCACATAAGAGTGTTTGATCCCTCCAAGCCCATACAAACTGCTTTTGTTCCTTGCAGAAGTCTTTGCTCAGTTACAAGATCTAGCATCTTTTTTCTCCCCCTCCTAACCAACAGGGCAGGAATCCCCTTCACCTCCCAACTATGAGATTTCCTACTTCTGCAATAACTTGAACTTGACCTTAGGATCTTTCCAAGCCTGCCAAAAGAGAGCTCTGGTTCCCACCACTGTCAGCCAAGCATCACCCTTCTCAATGAACAAGACTAAAAATCACGGTGGTGTACGTACCTCCTTAAAACCCTTCAGATGGAGAGGAGCCAGTTGAATAAAAACAAAGAATAAACAAACTTCCAAGGCACAGACAGCAGACAATTTGTTTTATTGCTGCTGCAGTGAGTGGGAAAGCACAAACAAAAGCCCACAAGTGGGATTTACTAAAGGAAGTGTTGGTGGGATTTACTAAAGGAAGTGTTGGTGGTTGCTCCCTCCAGCTTCTCAGTCACTCCCTCCCTACCCTGGGTAAGCACCAGTCCGAAACCACATCCAAAGGATTGCCTCTCCACAACAGTTTCTTTGAGGGATCTTCCCAATGTTTTCTGCCCAGGTTGGTGTGAGGTTTGGTGCCATCCCTTTCTGGAGAGGGCAGAATGAGGCTGCGCCTTCACCTTGATGTAAGCGGCAGCACAGACCAAACCACCCCATTATGTGCACCTTAATGATGCCTGGTCTTCATCGCCTGAAGGTGGGTGGTAAGGGGAGAGCTCTCCCCACCACACAGGTTTATTCAGAAGCTTGAACTCCATGCAGCTGTGGCACAGCAAAGGTCCACCAGGTCTCTACTCAGTGCTCCAGCTGTGCCACACACCTGGAGCTGCCTCCTGCAGAGATGAACGTGCTGGCAGCCAGTACTGACCCCATGGTCCCTGGTGCCACAGACACAGAGGGACCCTACCAAAGGAGCAGGATGAGGGCCCAGATCTCTGCTCTTGCAAGCAGTTTCCAGTAAAAGAGTTAATGTGAGATGAAGGTCCCCAAAGGGCAGTTATTTTGGTAAGGCAGAGCACCCCGATGGGCTGCCAAATTCTAACTATAGGAGCAGCAGGCTGGGCACCTGTGGGGCTCATCTTTCACTGTTTGCCTCCACACTGTCTGAAGTGGCAGAAAGACGACCACCAAAAGCTTTCCCTCGTAGCTTCTGTCGTCAGTTATTAATACACCCTGGCCATGCATCCCAATGCACCAGCATGCTTTGTTGTTAACTCCTACCTGGAGACAGCAGCTGGAAGCCAAGGATTATCTGAACAACAAAAACTAAATTCAGAAATGAAGTCCAGGCTTTTCCCTCCAGTTTCGGCAGAGTTTAGAAGGTATTTGGCCAATGCTTCTCTGAGCAGTCTCTCAGACTCAGCCCCATGCCAGTTACTGGAAGAAATTCACATACTCAGGAGAAACAAGGCTCGCACTACAAGGTCAAGGGCACCCTGGGATGCTTCAAAGATGCACATAATGATCACACTTTGTACCTGTAACTACCCTGTCCACTACAAACATGGACCCACAAACAGGAATCCCTCTCCAGCCCCTCCACCCACTCCCCGTGCAACCGAGGGGTTGGACTTGGAGACCCCTGGCCAACTCATTCTTCTTGGATTTGGTTTCTTTCTGCTTATTGTCCCCAAAGGGTTTCCTTTTACACCTCTGTATATGTTTTATCTTAAATGCTAATGGAAAATTCAGGGAGAGTGGATCAGAAACGGAACTCTCAGCATTTAATAGCTTCTCAGATGCTGGCTTGGGCTTTACCATTCTGTACAAATCCTTCTGTTGTCTGGGCATTGGGAACACCAAACCTATTGCCTTCCCAACCCAGAGACAGATCAATTCACATACTTCCCTCTTCACTCCTGTACAATGAGGGTTGCAGAAGCTTGCTGCCTTCCCTAAGTCTACAGTGCACAAAAGAAAGGGACACAACTTGGTTAAAGTGCAACAACAAAAGCGCTTGGGAAATGCAGGGGCAGGAGAAACAAGGAGCTTGTGGGACTTAGCAGCTCCTCTGTGCATGGGGGATTGGGGCTCTGACTGCCCAGTCACTCTGCAAACAGCCTACAAAAAATGATTTCTTCCCCTAGAAAAGGGCTTGGCACAACAGTTCCGTCTTCCAAGAGATTCAGCATGTGTCTTTAAAAGAACATCTTATCTAGGAAGCAACAGAACAGCGGAAACACTGCAGAAGAGTTATGGGCTATGTCCTGTCCTGGCTCCAATTCCTCAAAACAGCTGAGCAATTTCCCCAAAGCACTGTTGGCTAGCACAGACGCTGGCGTGGAAAACTTCAGCCTCAAAGGGCAAAAGAGGTGAAAGTTCGAAATTTAATAAATGGAACTGAGCATTTATGCAGTTTTAATGTCACCATTAATTCTATTGATGTTATTAATCCCCAAGAGAGGGAGGAGGAGGGCACTAGTGAAGATAAGACAAGGCACAGGAGATTTTATTAAATTATTAGTGAGGGGGTGTTTAAATCCCTGACTGCTATAGCTGCTTCTGTGGCAGAAGATGTCACCACAGTCAGTTACAGCTTTCCCATGACTGTCCTTGTCATGGAGCAAGACGCTTACACAGCCAAAAAATTTTACCCACTAATTTCTCAATGAAGCTCATAAATGTATCTGAGATAGACGAGCAAATCTTCACCTCTAAAATCATTTAGCAATGGTGAATCCAACAACTCGCAAAGTACTTTTTATCAAATAAGCATTTCCCTTGCTGCTGAAAATACATCTCTTACTGCTACACTGGCCTCAGGCTAGTGGTTTAAATTACAACAGGAGAGACCTCCAGGGGCATACATACCTATACTGTAAGCAAATATTTAGACAGGATATGTAAGACATGGGACTCCTGAGCTCACGAGTTCTCACAGTGCCTGCAACCCAAATATGTGCAGGAGGATCTGACGCTGTCACATTACGCACTGGGAGCCAAAATGACTCCAGGTCAGCCCTTTGGGGATGGATAATCAGCAGCTTGTTCCATGCTCCCGATTAAGAGGAGATAATCCATTTCTGTATGGCTTTGGTGTCAGATCAGAGCAATTCTGGCAAGAGTTCCAACAGCACACAGCGCTCCAGCAACAGCTGATGCAAACGCTCCAGAAGCCACAGGGCATCCCAGACTCCATCCAAAGTCCATGCTGCCACTTGGACTGTCCTTCTGCAGCAGCAACTGCTGCAAAGGTCAAGCACATAACGGAAGCAGGACAGGTTTGCCTGTCCTCCCAGACCTGAATGTCAAGGCTGGAGATTAGCAGCCAGAGAACCCACAACAAAGATTCCCAAAGGGCTGGAAGACAGGGTTTGCTGCTTGGGCTCCATCCTGGAGTGGCTGATCGCAGCCTCGGGATGTGTCATCCCGCAAGAGGAGTGTCCATTCCACTTGGTGAAGTGAATTTGGTCTCTGTAATAACTCATCCTGCCTACTCAGTCACTCTGCATAGCTGTAGCACAGAGGATTTCATGTTAAACAGGGGAAGGTGTACAGCTCATTTTTGTCAGTTTTATTTCCATTTGAATGGATTTAGCTACGACTGCTAAGGAAGCCCTGAAGAGCTGCAAGTGGTAAAATCAGAGCATGGGTCCATGAAGAAGAAAAGCTCTGGAAGGGATTGTGTCCTTTTCTAACCTCTTCCCTAGGGATCAGGACAAATACATGGATCTTGATTGCCTCTCCTTCCTATAGTTTGGGTACGTTAGATCAAAAAGTGTGGGATGAACTATGCTGGGCCAGAGGAACTCAAATGTGTGAGACACAACTGACCACAGCTGATCTGATGACCAAGCACCAAGATCAAAGGAACGAAATGCTATCCCACAAGCAGCCAAACACTCAACAGCAGGCTCTTAAACAAACAAAACATAGCAGTCTAGGGCATGGAACTCTAAAATTTTTGCAGAAGAGTCTGAGGACCTCAGAGGGGAGACTCCTCAACCTGCCCCAGCCACCAGCGGGAAAGCTGCCGAAGGTGTGCCTTCAGCCTGCAGGTGACTGGACTGGAGAAAGAGAGGCAGTCATGATTAAAAGTCTCCCAAGAGATAAATGATGGAGGGTGGTAATCAGATCATCTCTACTTCCATCTCAGGTAAGATTAAAAAAAAAAAATCCCTAAATCAGCTTTGTCTGCAGCAAATGAAGATTTAGATCTGATATTAGCACTCAAAGACAGAGTCATTAGGCTTTGGGACAGGCTGAGGAGGTTGCCAATTCCCCTTCATTAGTTTTGTAGGAGGCAGAGACACACCCTTCAGGGACAGGCTGGGCACAGTAAATCCAGCTTCCAGGAACAGGTGAACACCACCATCCCCTTCCAGACTTGCCAGTCAAAGACTTCCCAGGCTGAAGTGACAGTGACACCAGCACAGGGGATGCTGTGCGGGGCTGACAGGAGAACCACAGAGCACAGACAGAACAGCTTGCGCAGGACTCCCTACCAAAGCTCACCTATTCTGAAGCCTAGTGCTTCCACAGGCATCCACCTCAGCTTGGCTTAATGTCCCCTGCCCTCACAGAGCCCTGCAGCCATCCCTCCCCCCACAAAGGGGCAGACGCACCTCACAGGATGTCTGCTCCACGTCAGGGATGCTAATGCAGTAACTCGTGTATGCTCTTTGTTTTCAATGCAGCATTTCAAAAAGCCTCGTCGTTCATTTAAGGTGAAGCAGATGCTGTTCCTCTGGTCTCTTTGAAAGGGCTTATCTATGGGCTGGATTTCATTAAGTGTCTTGTTCTGCATTTAATAAGCTTGCAAGTCTAGACACTTTGGTTCTCCCTCTATCAACCCTTTGGTGTACCAGCAGGTAGAGACAACAGAGGTTAAGGGGGAAATATTTAGCCAGCAGATTTAGATGCTATCAAGATGATTGCGTAATTCTACTTTGACTCACTGCAATTTCAAACCAGGGATTTTTTTCTCTCACCCTAGTGCCAATACCTTTTGAAAGCAAGAGGCTGATACCCACTGTAGTAGCACAGAGGAGGTCGCTGGGAGGTTCAAGACACAGACTTTGGGATATTCATAGAAAACTTACATTGAACCAATGACCAAACAAAGGGAAAAGGGTCCAGAGGAGCTGCACAGTGGAATTGTCCTCTACTACAGAGTGATGGTGATGTACAAGCAGAATAACTAGTCAGCAACCCAGTCCACTTGAATCATCAGATATTTCCATGTGCAAATGGCTGTCACCTCACTTCCCCAGACAAGAAGGACAACCCAAGCAGCAGCCTGACATCCTGCTCCTACTCCCAGAAATGCCCAGGCACAGGGGCTGCAGTGTCTGGGAACACCGAGACACCACAGAGACCCCACAGAAACCAACCAAGCGCTCAGCAGCAAACCAAGTGATGCCCTAGGACCTCAGATGGGTGCTGTGCCCAGTGTCTAGGCATTGACTTCAGGTGTTTGCAGAGGTGCTCTCAAAGGAAAAGCACCTCGTTGCAAGGTGGGCAGCACAGGCTGCATGCCAGCTACCTCCAAAGGGAGTTTCTTCCTGCAGCTCCCATGCCCTATGGAGACCCAGTCTGACAGGTCACATTGTGGACCTGAGGGCAATACCGAGACCAGTCATTTGCTTATCTGTCAGCAGTTAGCATCCCTCCAGTGATGGGAACTCAGCCGAGACTTGTTCATTATGGTTCTGACCCTGCATCACACTTGAACCCTCGGCCTCCACACAAAACCACTCTGTGTTTATCTGCTGCTCTGCTGAGCCCCAAAGGCTAAAAGTGAGATGGATACAAATCCTGTGGGTTCACAACATGCTGGGAAAGATCAGCATTGTTGTGGATCGGGGCTGCAAGATCTGCACGTTACAATTACGTGCGCTGCGGGGATGTACCAACAAAACCAAGTGCAATCTTACATTAGAGCAAAATGGCTTTTCAAAAGATTAATCAGAAAGAAAGATCTTTCTCTTTGGGAAACAAGCAGCCATAATCAGCAAATACTTCTCTCTCACGGGATTGCAAAACAAGGCATGCTCTGCCCTCTGAGTAGAGTCATGAACTTTCCCAGCAAAAGGGGAGACAGAGCAGAACGACTGCATAGAAAACAACAAGATGGGGATTTTTTTACATTTTTATCCCAAGGAGAGCAAGGTCATAGTCCCTGCACTTACCATCAAACTTCTTGTATCGAGAACTAAACATGGTTTGTAGGTGATTGCTAAGCTCCACAACAGCGTTTCTGAAGTCGTGTTTACTCTGCTGACTGTACTTCTCCTCCATTTCTTGAGAGCAGCATGTGTAGCCTTGTGAGCACACTTTCAAGTGGTCACCTGAAAAGCAGAGAAGAAAATATCCCAAGTTAAAAGGACTCTCAATACCAGAGAAAAGAGGTCCTGTGAGGCAGGGGGTGCGAAGGATCAGCAGCACCATCTCCTCCCAAAGAGATCCCCCCACTGCGAGTGCTGGACCAGGATATCAAGACACGATTCTGTAGACAAACTTTATAGCAGCACATGTAAAAGAACTTTTTAGTGTTCTTGTTTCTGCAAGAACACTAAAAAGTGTCCTCTTATTTATTCAGTTAATAAACAGAATAAACAGATACTCATCCTGTACAGTATAATTTGAAGAACCAGAAAATTGACCTGTATATACATATACTGTATATAATAACTTCTACAAGTTTTTGCTGAGTATTTTAAATACTTCCAGTTCATTCAGTTAATACACAACATCAGTGCCAATGGCCCTTTTTATCCAGTTAAGTGCTTTTTTCTTCACCCCTCCCCGTCCTATTATCAGAGAAATGATCTCTCTCAGAAGCACAGTTACCACTAACACTAAATTATACTTGTTTTATGCAATGGCTCATGAAAACACTTTATATTTCCCAGCTCCTAATTTTGCAGTTTTCTGTCATCGGTCCTGGAGGAAACAGGTGATTTGTTTTTGGAGACTTCAAACAAGACTTTTTTCCTTAAGATAATTCTTTCCTGAGAGTCATCTAGCTCAAGCTGGCTTGGTCAGAGAGATGATCACTAAGTGTTTCAGTATCTGCAACAGCTCCATTTCAAAATCGCTCAGACAATCTGGACATGGGATCCAGCCCTATATCATTTGCTTTTAGATGCATTGAAGCAGTGCAGGATGAAGTTGTCCCCTTCCAGCACTACCCATAAAATGCTGTTGTCAAGTTAGTGAGCCAAGACAAACCCTTGGCACAGTAGTCCTCAGCTCCAGCTCTCTGACAGGCCCCACAACACAGCATCACCACAAAGTAGGTAGGCTGATGCTAAAGTGGTTCAAATTTGGGCAAAATGTGCAAATCTTTGTCAACATGGAAGATACAATCAAAACAAGCAGTCAGGATGAGAAATTCATCTTTCCAAGTCAGATGGTATTTAAAAAGACACAGCCTACATGTAAGCTGCTGCCTTCTCTCCCATTTCACACCCTGCTGCCAGACCTCATCCTTCATTCTGAGAAAACAGATGGCGAAGGGAAGGCTCTTCCATGCCTGCTCCCACCCTGGAAGCCACCAAGGACTTCCAATCACGGTGGAGGCTCAGAGACTCACTTTCATAGCTGCAAAGGACTTGTCAGCCCCCATGCAGAAAACAACATCTTCTTGACAGGCTGTGTACCACACACTAAACGAAGAGCCATCCACCCTACCTGCCAGAGCATCAAAACTGGGTTTAGAGAAACAAAAGCAGGTTTCGGACAGTGCAAAACAATGCCCATGGCTAACACGATAGGTTGATGCTCTACCTGCCTTACGCACGATTTCTCAACAGATGTTGAACCTTTGTATCATTTTGCATGACTTTCTAGCCCAGAAAAGTTAGTGTCTCTTCTTACAGAAAGTTCAGGACCATCTTAAAAAACGACACAAATTTTTATCTCTCTCCACATATATAGTTCCTAAGAACCTCTCCTCGTAAAATCTATTTCCCTGTTGTGCTACAGGGTTTGTTTGTTTTCTGTGGCATTGCAGAGAGACCTTGACTAGAAGATAATCCTGACACAGCTAACTTATTGCACAAGACCATCCACTGCTCTTCAACTACCGAAAGCTCAAAGTCTGCTACGGGAAGCAACACTGCTTAAGCACAGCTTACAGAAAACACAGAAAAATCTCGCTGACTCCTTACGGCTGTATCCTTTTCTCATGGACTGCTTCTTTCTGTCTCAGAGGAGCACCTCCAACAGCAAACACACAGCTCTAAGGGAGGTAGCTTCAGGTAGCTTCAAAAAAGAGGAAGGGGCACACCCAGATTTTCAGATCCTGCTCACTAAATCCATCCTGGAGCACTCCTGGGCACTGCCCTCTGAGGCCACCTTACCAGTAAGCATCAAAATAAGAAAGTGCCCAAGTGTCACTGCTTTACTTCACCTTGAATCTCTGCTCCAATTCCAATACAGGACTAAGGACTCTGCCATGACAGGAACCAAAAATAGCAAAGCAATTTCGAACCTATTGATAGTAGGATTTATTTTCCTAGTTACACCTCACAGACACTTCTGAAGTTGTCCGTAGATGCCCCAGGATACCTAATACAGTGGTTTTAACAACTTCTCCAATTTATTTATTATTAAAAAATAAAAGGCCAATGTATTTCACAAATACAGGTATCAGTTTCACATCTATTTACATTCTTAAACTAAAGTTACAATCCTACTTAATGTTATAAAGCAAAGTAATTTCCTCTAATCCCCCTTGTCCCAGATCTGACAGTGCCTCCCCAGGACACACGTGCAAAGCCAGGCAAGAGCACTACTGACAGTAAACCAAGCTTGCACAGATTCCATTTGGTTGATCATTAAGAAATAATGCTCCAAAATGTAACTCAGACATTCAAAAATGAATGACCAAGCAATCTAATTATGGAAGATATTTCTCAGTCATGTCAGCACTATGTGGTCTTGGCTCATGATCAAGAATTAGCTCTGTCTGGAGCTGAGGAGTTCTGGCTACTCAGTGCTAATCATAGGAGGATGCACTCTGCTACCCAGCATTAAAAACACAGAAAGCTTAGGTTTGTGGGCTGCTTTTCTTGCAGTTTTCTTATGCCACAGTGGAAGATGACAATGGGAAGTCACTGGAAGACACTGGGGGCCCCAGTTTTCCCCCAGGGACGTTTATCCTTAGCACCACTGCATCCCTAAGAATACATCCTCACTTAAGCAAACCAACAGGCACTGGCACAGTGCGTGAGAAATCTCATGTCTGGCCTTTTAAATCTGCTAGCAGAGCTGATCCATTCAGGATCCATCCACAGGACTCATCCCATGAGGACAGACCCTGATGCAAGGCATCATCAAACAGCTTTCAAACACAACAGTGCTACAACCAGGGGAATGGAAGTGATGAAGGCTGGAGAGCTCCATGTGGGCATGGACCAGTTCTGCACACACAAACACCGACCTGGAGCCAAGATCAAAGCCAACATTCTTTGTCCAATTGGCAGTGAATTCCTCTAAGGAAAACAAGTGAAAAATATGTGTATTTAGGCGTACTTAACAGAGATCTAATGTTTATGTATATTATGTAGAGAACACTCATGGTGCGCGCTCACTGTCAAGGACACATTCGGCAATAATTATTTCCCAAGTTAAAACTCATCCAACAATGCCCATACAAGGCAACTCTTCATCTACTGTTGAGTGTGAAAAACTCTGCAGCTTTTGTAATTTATCACCATGTGAGCACAGCAAAAATATAACTCTGCCACAGCCTCCTTTCAAGTTAGGCTTTTTATTGAATTGTTTGGCAGAGTGTGCAATCATCACATCAGGGGCTGCATGGCAAAAAGAGCTCAAGTAGCAGAGATTGACTCCAAATATCTACTGCATATGCACACCACAAACACAGCTTGTCATGGACATGCAGCAGATCCTTCCCATGGCCTGTTGCAGCAAGACTTTTCACTATTTTATCATACATATGAGTAGAGAGAGAGAAATGAGGGACCAAAAATTATGAAAGAAACTTGCTCCTTGGCTGGTGAACGGCATACCTTTGGGGAACGGAGGTGGTTGTTTAAAGATTGTTAAAATACCCAGAAATGTGATGATACATGATGTTACCATGTGTACATCCAAGGAAATATGCTCACTCAGAAAGGTAATCTTGCAAACTTAGGATTTAAGCCATTACAGAAACACCACATTTAGCAGACTCCAGGTACACAGAGCTTCTTCCAAATCAAGTAACTATTTTGCAATGTGCTGGAAAACAAGTTTTCATCAAATGAGTAAGTGAGCAGTGCAAACTCAGGGGCTACATGATACTGAAAAGCAGTTCTCTTTACTGAACAATTTTCCAAGACCCTTTCAAAATGTTGTTTCTGGATGTCTAGCACGCCTTCCCAGCCTGCTTCTCCTCACCTTGCCCAAGTTCATACTTTTAAGTACAGCTAACTGCAAAACCAGCTAAAGCTTCAGGAGCGGTTCACTGTGAGGCGGGGGTGGGTATTTCTTTAAAAGGCTCCCATATGCAGCCCAGCCCTTCATCGGAGCTCAGCAAACAAGCCAGAAGTAGTTTATGGTCTGAGACGTTACGGCTGGACTTTGCTCCCATGTGAGAAATGAGGCTGGGGTAAGGCTGGGTGGTGAGGGAGGAGGCAAACACTGACAAGGACCAGAGAGCAAGGGCCAGCATTTCAGCCTCATGCTCTGCCTCTAGCACACATGGGCCTGTGTCATCTTCAAAGGAGTTTTATGACTTCCTCTGAACCAACTACCAAAGGAATTCTGGACTGTGATGCTGGGCCCTAATCCGATTTCACACTAGACTTGCCTTCTAATTATCACAGAATATTAGGCTTCCACTCATCATATATAATTGACATGCTACCGAGGCTTTACAAAACCCCCAACAAAGATGACAAGAAACACTAGCATCACCCCTGAGCACAGCTCCACTGCTCCAGCTCCGCATCACCAAGGGGCAAGAAGAAAGAAAAGCATGAGCCTGTGATTGACTCCAAGGGAGTCATCGAGACAGACACAGCTACCGAACTGTTCACTCAATCCGATCACCTTTGATTTACCCAAAATACCAAAAATACCCAGGCTACAAAATGATCTGGGGATGCTCAGCACCTCTGGGAATGGATCATGAGCTCTTGTCCATCTTCAGTGGCACTGCTGTAATCCCTACAGGATGTCGGCACAGCCACAGCATAATCACTGCTTACACTGTTGTTAGGTATCTGCTAATGCAGCGCACTACAAAAATGCAGAGAGTCTTGGCATTTAACTACTTCCAAGTGAAATTACACTATTCTGTGAACACTAAAGGGAGGAAAAAAAAATCTGACTCTGGGGTACACTGCATGCCGAAAGCAACCCTACCATCTCCTCCCTGGCTGTCATACACACACTGCTTCAAGTCATGCTTTCTGCCTGGCAGAAGTGGCAAACTTGAATTTTTGGTTGAAAAAACCCTTCAGAGCTCTCCTTTTTCACTGGGTGGTCAGTGCTCTCCGCTTGCTTTAAAGCTGTGCTGCTGTCGGCCTTGTGTTTATTTTACTGGGGGGAATACTCCTGTGGAGATGGTCGCGTGCCAGGAAGGAAGAGATGTAAAACAGCATTGAGGTCCTGCTAACGGCGGTGACGTATCCACCAAGGGCAGCAGAGTTAGAATCCCATGCTCACATCCTGCAAATGATGCAGCACTGCTGGTGCCCTCTGATCAGAGCAGAGCAAATCAGGCTGGCACATGGGGAGCTCAGTGTTCCTGTGTGCATTGTGTTACAAGCATCCCAAACCCTAATTTCAACTGCATATTTCCAGGAGAAGCACTTGGTGCAGCAGCCTCCCTACATCTATCACCAGACATAAAATAACATACCCTATTTTCCAATGTGAATAATTTCCCATTCCCATTCTAAAGGCTCATGCAACCAGAGCCAGCTTTCCTTTCTTCCCTCCTCAAAATATTTGTAATTCCTGTTGGGATCTCACACCTAAAAAGCACCAGAAGAGAGAGCACACCCCATGTACCCTAATCCAGGTCCTCACCATGAAGGTCAGCAGCCAGCACCACTCTCCAGCCAGGTGTGGGGCTCCAGCCCTTGCACAGTCACAGATCATCTTAGTCCTGGATTCAACCATAATGGATCCTCATTCCCACCTGAATCTCTTCTTTCCAACCACCCAGGATTTTCTAAGGCAGAAGACAGCTTCACCATGCAGTCAGCTCCCAAAACTGGCTGGTAGGGTTATGGAAGTACCACGATTTGGCAGCATGTGCCAGCGTGCAGCATATTTAACATCCCACTCAATAAGCAACCATTTTATATAAATGGTTTATTTGCCTTATTAATATTAAAGCCACTTGTTTCCCCTGCACTTCCACTTAGGTTATTAATCAATGTGCATTTCAGTTTTTTGCTGATTACTGAAATGGCACAAAAAAAATTCCCCAGACTCATAGAGAAAGCTTATAATATTGAAATTGTTTTTTTTTTCCAAACTTGTCAAGTAGTCAAAATACACTCTTTGATACCCAAACCAAAGCGCTTTCACCTACACTTAACAACAGTGAACTATTTTCAGTTGAGCTCTACTGCATCTGTTAACTCAGCTGCTAATCCATCTTGCAGGCACGGGAACAGCAGTGCACACAATACCTCAGTGACATACCTCCCTTCAACACAACAAATAATCCTAATTATTTCCATAGCACGTACCTACGGTTACTTAAAATATCATATACAACCGAGGTCTGTCTGGCTTCTATTTTTCCATGTTGCTTTGTTGACAGCTTTGGGTTCCCAAATTTACTGCCAAGAGGGTCAGGGAGTGCAGAGAACAAGAGAGATTTATATCCATGTGTGTACGTTAAGCCAAATGCACATTAAGAAACTTAATTTTCTACTGGAAAGTGCGCCTTAGGACACAAAGCAGGCTCTTACATCCACCCGCCCTGGTCCAAATAACCACTGCAAAGCTCACCCTGGTCCTGATGACAGAGCCAGGTCCCTGAAGCACTGAGTCTGGGTAAAGTTGTCTGCTGAGGTCAGCCAGAGTGATTTTGGGACATCCCTCCGGGGCAGGGATAGACCAGGAGAGCCCTTCCCACACTCTTAACACAGCTCTTCAGCACCAAACAAGAGAAAAAGATCTCTCTCTGGTCTCCATACCAGCCCAGAGAAGCAGCACTGATCAACAGAGATCCCCTCCTGCCCAGCTCTCAAACTGAGACTGGGGCAATGGAGATGTTCAGGTGGAGGACCCCAAGGACCAAACCCAAAAACTCTCTACAGCACATCTGGGCTGGGTACTCTGCCCTTTGCAGGTGATGTCTAAGCAAGGAGGATGCAGAATCTCACCTTCAGTGGGGCTTTAACAGTTCATTAAAAGCTAAAATCCAGCTCACCTGAGGAAAAATACCATCACTGCTTCATTTCTACAGCGAAGCCAACAATTTCCTACCCAAAAGGGTGGCTCGAATGGTGCAAGGTTTTACACCCTGGAAAAATATGCCATGATAGAGCTCGCTTTCATTCCAACAAACAGGATATTGAGTCAATTAGTGGCACACCAAACACAAACCAGACAGATGAAGATAATACATTTCTGCAAACATCAAAAGAGAGAGAAACCACACAAAGACCTGAATATACAAATAAAGCAAAAGGGGGGAAAGATTATTAAAATATTACATAATTAAACTTATTATTTAAGCAAATCTGGAAAGGAAATACCTCTGGTTAACTAGAGGATTCTCCCTGGCTCTAGCTAAGACAGAAACCTTCAATGAAAACCAAGAGTTGTTTCTTAATTAAAAAAAACAAAACCAAAAAACCCTCCTTGATATCACTGAGTGAGAACTTAGGAAATGCAAATTCTCTTTATTATCACTGAATTCTTTAGGCATGAAATAGTTTTCATAACATGTCTCTGTCTATGTGCATTAAGTGAGTGGTGTTATACAAGGGACAAGGTATGCTGAAAATTATTGGTTTTTTCCACTTCTCTGATGAGGAGGTTCGATACACCAGGCATACAACAGACCAAACCATCTCCAGGATGACTGAGCCCCTCTACCACCTACCAAACAACAGCTAAAAAGCCCAACACCTGCAGTCAATAATTCTTACCTTTACATAAGGGTGAAAGTCACAGGAAAAAGAAGTTGCATACAGCCAGCAATCAGACTTCAAAATTTAACAGAGATCAGCCAGCAGATTTTACCAGGGGAATCTAAAAAACCTCATCAAGTATAATTTCATGCAATTAAAGGGGGTAAAAGGGGTGGAAGGGAAGAGAATCCATTTGGAACAGCAAATACACAGAAATACTGAAGCCTCAGGCACAAGGAACAGCAAATAGAAGAGATCTGGCTGGGAGACAGTTACTTTCGTTGTGAGACTTCTCATATTTTTTCCACAAATTCCCCATTAAGAAGGCAAAACAAAGCCAAAAAAACTGCCTGTTTGTATTTTTTTTTCCTCTAAAGCTTTCAGCTATTTGCCCAAAAAGCAGCCTTTGACCAAAACTGATTCCATCACAAACAACATCATTTAAACCAGAATATTTTTCCTTCTTAATATTTTCTCCCTCTGCTTTCGGTCCCTCTCCCTCTGCATGCCTCAGACTCTCCACCAAGCACCTCCAGGGATGTTCACACCTGTGCAGGGTGGCACCATACATGGGCAGCAGGAAAAGTAGGAATATGCTGCTGGCAACCACTTTTCCAGTAATTTTTTTTCCTTTTCAAACACAGCTGATTCCAGTGTCAATGCACAAAAACACATTTCAGAGCCACACAGTAGGTTCTTGTGAGATGCACCCAGGCTCACCCATTTGTGCCAGCAGACTGGTCATCCACTGGCAAGTCCCAGATCTGACAGCAGATGACCCTTGTGATTCTGAAGATCACGCTTAATGTGGAAAAATACCCCCCAAAATTACAAAAGAAACTCAGACGGATGTAAGATATTTATGGTTTCATGGAGGCACTTGGTAAGATAGATCCCATCTGAGAGCTGCACTACCAAGGGAAGCCATTGTTCTCTCAACTGGTGGCACTGGCGCATTCCAAGGCAAGCACTGCTGTCCCAAGGCACTGGAAGTGTGGCTGTGTGGCCAAACTCCCTGAACATCCCTCCTTTCCAACGTTACCAGCTACACAAGGGCTCAACAGAAGTGAAGCTTTCCTGCTCACACAAGCAAAACCACATGTGCACCACGACACAAAGCAGAGCTACCATTTCCATGAGTTCCACAGCAGTGAGAGGACTAAGGGCATGCGAACTAGCAGCTACGACCCAAGCAAAAATTTTTTTAAAAGCCCCAAAACCTAAATATGTTTTTAATTCCTCAAATAAGAAACAAAGCTTGTGGAATTCAGCCACAATTTCCTGTTTTCGACTTAAAATAAAATTAAAAAAATATCCCGGGCTTTATACAAACAATAATCTAATCTATAAATTGGAACGTAAGAGAGATGTTAATTAACTTCCAGAGAGATTAATTCCCAACTGCAGGATCCAAAATAGGCACTGCAGAACTTGCTGCAATTCTGAGACCAACTTTACACAGAAGAGCAAAAAACAAGAAACAAACAAACAAAAAAAACCCAAACAAAACCACAAGACCAACTGCAAACAACTATATTAAAGGGCAGTGTATGAATAAATACACAAATATCTGGGAAGTAGTAGGGCGATGTTCTCCACTCATACGGGCATGCTCCTTCACTCTGCCTTGAGTGGTTTTGGGCAGGGAGAAGAGTAAGCAGGATGCAGGGACTCAGCAAAGAGCCAGGACCAGCCAGGGCCACCCAAAAGTCCTAAGTGACATGGACAGGAGGTCTGCTTTTGCTCCCCTCGCTTTGATAGCAAAAGCCATGTGAGTCCCTTGTCCCATGCAGCTGCCAATGGCAGGGCTCTCTTCCCAATAGCATAGGCAGCCCGGACTTCAGACCAGAGCACCAACCCCTTATCTCCTCCCTCCTGGTGCCCTGCAAGCCACCAGCCACCGTCACTGTAGCACCCACCGATCCCAGGAATCCTGCTCGGGGAGGGAGCCTAAGCCCTGCACCAAGGAGAAACACCCTACCCATCTTCTCCATTTGCAAGGCTATTTATTGCTTGCTTGGCGTTTTTGGGGTCGGGACTTAGGACTTGTGGTAACTGGAAGTATGAACAAAAAGATGACAAGCTTTAGGGGTTCAGGTGTGGCAAAGTCCAGCTGTAACCAAAGAGCTGTGAAACCAGGCACCTCCCCTGTCTCTGCACACCACCAGTGTGCCCAAAGGCACCTCTGTACAGGAGAGAAAACTGAGCTTTGGACAGCTTCTATCAAGAACAGCTAAAACCCAAGGGCCAAGGAGAACGAGGTTCACTTGGGCAGGATGCCCATCCACTCTTGCAGAGAGTCACAAGCCCCTGGTGCCCCCACACCTCACTGCCACCTCTGATGCCCTCCCTGACACCAAGGCAAGTAAACAGGGGTTTGCCCAAAGGGTCCTGCTGGTATCCCCAGCATTGAAGGGCATCATCTCTCCATTCTCTGGCTGGGACATACGTAAACTTCACTTTCTTCCAGGAAGGGACAGGTCTTCCCCAAAGCACAGAAATACAATGTCAATAACTCTCTTTTTGGTCTGGCTGCCCAGCTCCCTCCAGTCCCACTTGATGGATGGTTGGCTCCAGCCAGCATTTCACGCACTCTGCCTCACTGAAGACCAAGCCTGAGGACTTTTGCTTCTTAAATCCCCCCTTATTCAAGCTCAGAGATACCCTTGGCCTTTCTGCAAGACCTGATAACCAGCCTGACCTACAGGGGAGGCAGGGCCCTCCAAACACCTTCAAGAGCATTCACACCGTTGCTCAAAACAAACTCGTTGGCATACAAAGTCCTTCAGCAAGTGCCTCCTGCCCGCCCCAGGAGCAGCAGTCAGGGATGTCAGTTTCCCGCACAGAGCAACAGTTGTGCAAAGCCAGCAAAAACTGAGCCCAGGCACAGCCAGAATCAGCCATTTGGAGGGTGCTTCCCTCCTATAGAGCAGAAATATTTGCTCTAACAGCCTTGCCTTTAAGGGAGAACTCAATCTTTGTACTTTCCTTTCCAATCCGCCATGTTCCATTTCTCCACACAGCAACTAAACCAACCCAAACCTACCTGAGCCCTCCACGAACAAGGCCCTAACTAGCAGACTTTCCCCCTCCGAGAACAGAGCTGCTCCCTGCGTGGCCACATCCTGCCGCCCCTCGTAGGACAATTAGCCTTAATCCTCGTTAGTTCTGTACGTTTCCTTTAAATCCTGTTACCGCATTCCTCCGTGCACTGGAGCGCGGCTCAGCCGCCTCCTCCAGCCTCCTCCGCGGCGGTGCCGGTGACCCCGCGGTGCCTCCCGGCTCCTGACCCGCCGGAGCCGCGCGGGTCCCAAGGGCTGCAATGCTCCCGGACTAATCTATCTTCACTGATTAGTTCTTAATCAGGAAGGCAGACGTGAACAAAGGGTGCAGATGAAAAGAGAAGTGGGGGGGAGAGGGGGGTGTTAAACAGGAGGAAAACCAAAGATTTTCTTCAAGAAAAGGTTCCCCTTTGCTGCTTTAGGAGGCAACTCTGAAAACCTGGGCCAAAAGCAGTATTTGAAGTCTAGCTGCTTTCATATTTATAACGTTTGAGTCACTCCAGAAAACCTACGCCAAAGCAGACGGAGTTGGACTACTATATTCATTTATTTTGGAAGTTTATCCAAGCCTTGGTTAAAGATAAACAACGTGCCTGGATGTGAAGGAACGTTAGAGCCAAGCTACCAGAGCAGTGGGGAGCTTCCACCCGCCTTGATAGCGCCAAAGCATGAGATGGTATCAGCACAACCCAAAATGTACTTATTCCTTCCTGGAGAGGCACAGGAATGGCCTGGGAAGTTCTTGCTTGTCCTTGGGAGGCATTCCTGCCATGCTAATGTTATGCAAAGGATTCAGCTTAGAAATCTCAGGCACAATCAAGGCATTTAGACCTGACTCATTAATGGCCAACAGTTAATAGGCTGTAGCTGTAATTCCTGTCTGGGGACTTGAGGGTGTTTAAGCCAAATCCATAAAAAAATATATATATATTACAGCTCCACTGTTGATCTGTTACTGAAGATAGGAAGCACCTCTCAGTCCAAACCACTCTGAAAAACAAAAGTAAACCCAGACTTTTTCAGTTCTCCATTAATTTCCAAAGCCAGTAAGTTCATCAGTCTCTCTCAACCTGTTTCCTAAACCTGGGAAAAAAGTGATCAGTAACACATTTTACCACTCAGTACTCGTCCAAGGAAAATTCTCCATGAAGAAAAAGTTTTACAGAATGTAATTCCCTCCAAAGCAGCACCTGCATGTCACAATTACAGATCAGTCTTTGGAGCCTGCCACCCTCCTTTCAATTCAAAGTTTAAGGCAACACCAACACACCAAAACCCAGGGTCTTTCTTGTGAAAACCTGATCTGCAAACACATGGTCAACATATTGCCAAATTGGAGAGACACCCCGAAAGAGTGACAATGCGAACTTTTGGGACTTCAAATAAACAAATTTGAACTAATCAATCTGGAAAGTCTGTTTTCTATTTGTGGCTTTGGGTTGGCTGTTTTATGTTTCTTTCTTTGTCTTAGCTGTTTGTTTGCTTTCAATTACGCAGGCCCCTCCTTATCCTAACCTCTGAATTTCCCTGTGCCGTGCCGGCCGGGAGGCAAGCAGCAAGACACCATAGTCATGGAATATCAAATGTGAGCTAGAGGATGAGCCAGAAGAGGCTCCTTCTTCAAAGGCTGTTAGTTTTGCTCTCAAATCAACTTTTTTTTTGTGCATCCCCTCCACGACAAGGGTATGGCACCAGTAGTTTGGCGTCCTCTCCTCCGGAGCAGGGACTATTTGCAGTTTCACAGGTCATCAGGAGGTAGCAAGCAAAGTTTACCAGATGTGGCTTTTATCACCTCAAGTGGAACTATTTTCTTTATGGGAATCTTGGTTTTTAAGGTTTTATCAGATCACTGCGATTACAAAAGCCTCACTTACATGCTCAAAAGCTCCTATAAAACCTGTAGTTCAAGGTTTATTTGGTCTAGGTGGTTTTCAACTTGGAGGAATGACTTGCAGACACAAGTAATTTGTCCTATAAGCCTTGACTGACCAGTTGCAAAGCACACTCGAACTGCGTCTGCCTCCTGAGCAAAATTCCATCAACTCACTGACCAAAAGATGTTCTTTTAAGAGTATTTTTTTTAAAAAGAGGGAAAAGAAGGGGGGAAAAGGGCTTGCAGCAAAAAGGAAGTTTCAATTACTTTGTGAAATCAAGCAGAAAAATTAAGATCCAAGCAAACTTTATTAGCTCTGACAAGCAAATGCTGATGCCTTTGTTTCCTATGCGCACAAAACTTTTACTAAGGAGGGGTGCGTGTGGTTTTGGGTTTGATTTTCCTTCTTTTAAGCCACAGAAATATGCATTTTTTTACAACATGCTTTGCCACAATTGGGTTTCGTAACTATATTCAAACGAGGGAACTGGCACCGAGCTATCAAAAAGCAGCTGATCCTTCTCCAAGCATCCACCAACATTTCCATGTGTCAATAGTACTTCACAACCACATTTATCTATGTAAAAACCCACATTAATAATCCCTTCTCCTGCCTGCAGAGCATGCCAAGCAGAGTAACAGTGCAGATAATATAAGAACTTAGAGCAGGTTAAGAGTCTCCAGAAAAAAAATACACAAAAGGCCAGATTTTTCGAATTAATTTTGCATCCACACATTTTTCAAGGCAGTTTGGCTCCTATTAAGCATTTCATATTCAGTTTGTAGTCTGCAGTCTGGGGGGCGACTGGAGGGGTCTGTAGGTTGCAATATGGGGAAATGTGGTCCCCTGAAAACTAAATTTTTAGAGGGCTCACAAAGTTTGAGAGAGCTGTGCTACCCACTGCCCCACTCAAGCCCTACACTGCTCCTGCTGAAAAAAATCCCTCCTCTGCCAAAACCCCCACTGGCTCCCAGTCCCCCTGAGGGCAGGTGGGCTGTGAGTTGGTGGAGCAGTTATTTCCACCCTGTCAAGGACCAGAAAGTCTCATTTGCGTAAAAAATAAAATTCAGTCCAAGAGCAGGTCATGGGCATAAATGAAACTTCAGTTCTAAGTGGAAAGTTTTCCACAAGACATTTTCATAGCAACACGGAGACTGTTTTGGCACCAGAGGGAAGGCAGAGCCCTTGCGCTGCTCCACAATTCCAGCTCCCTGGTTGTCCCCCAAGTTGAGCTCAGCGCAGGATGGCTTTCTCAGCCCAGACATGAGCAATGCCCCTTCCACAATGAGCCAGTTTGGGGCCAAATACTCTAGCTGAGCTCCACTACAGAGCAGCTTTCCAGGAGTCTGGAAGAACCACTGCCATCACCCCAGAAACGCTTCTCCAGAGCATCACAGCCACAACTCAGTTTTGAGGAATCCATGCTACATCTCAGTGCACAGTTGCACACTATGAACACCCAGCAGAGCAACAAGCTTGTGGCATGCTGCATTTTTCAGCCTTGCCCACAAAACCACACAAAGGCCTTTCTTGCTTCATCAGTGACCCCAGGGATGCTGTCAACCCTTTGCTCCAGCCTGCCTTCCTGGGAAGAAAGGTGATGCTGCTCTGCCCCAAGTCTTCACTCTGCTCATGACTGTACAAACAGCTAGACCAGAAAGAGCCACCAATTAAAGGGGTTCAGAAATAATTAGCTGGCATCAATCTGATGCAAAGCAGGGTCGGGGAAACAAGCCTAGATGAAGGGCTCTGGGAGGGATAGCCAGCAGAGCTTGATCTTGCAGCAGCTCTGCCACTGCAGATGCAGGACCAAGGCACTAATGTGTGCTTCCCAGCTCATCCCTTCCCTCAGCCAGAGACCGTAGGGGCTAACTGGCACATGCAATAGGTTCTCTGTGGCTATCAGGCTATCGTGGCTTGCCAGGCCATCAGAAGAAAGGCTACATGGGAAATTAATGAGCAATCTGTGTATCTGATTTTGCATCAGGGGAAAAAAAAATCATTAAAAAAAAAATCATACACTGCTGCCTACAGCAGGACACCACAATTTGACAGGACTTTCCAATTTTAAAGGTTAAAAAACTCACACCAGGTGTTATTGCAAAAGGCAGGAAAGAACACATTGCTTAAGAGAATGCCAGCACTGAAAACGAGGCGGTGGGTCAGGTTTAAATCTAAACAGGTCCACCGCACATCCATCCTAGGGCCACTGTTTATAATCAGAGAAAGGCAACTTTATACACAAAGATCACACACTAGTGGTTCCTGGCTGTTCCCAGGAAAAAAAAAAAAGCTGCTTTTCAGCTGAACTTTCCGAGAACTGTTCATGTAAATAAGACAAACCTCCAGAAACACACATGGCCAAGGCTGAAGCAACACATGGAGAAAGGCAAATAAGCAGCACAACAGGAGATGGGGGAAGTCCAGTAACAAAAACCCAAGGTGCAACTTGGGCAGGACCTTTGAAAGTCCCTGAAACTGGGCCACCATACAGAGGGAGGGTGTCAGTGGAAATCTTGCTTCCAGCAAGAGGCACAGCTCCAGTTTCAGTCCCCCTGAAAAAAAATCCAGGATGGTCCATGGAGAGGTGAGAGGCACCTACCCCAGTTCTGCTTTACTCCAGGCATAGGGCAGGACATTCACCCAGAGATCCCAGTGGTGGGGTCCCTGTTTCCTCCCCACGAGAACAGCAGCACTGGGACAGGAGCACAGACCCCCAGCACCAGTGACATTCAGAACTATCCCCTATACCTCCCACCTCTCAGCTTTATCCCCCGTTAGACAAAACACCTCAGAGCTAAGACCACAGCTGAGTTTGTAAGTAAGATTCTTTGACCTGAAAAAACGTGCTTTTAAGCCCTTGACTGCTACTCCGACCAAGTGTTACTTTTCCAACAGCCAGGTATCCGTTGCAGAAGCCACCCAGCTCACACAAGCACTGCACTGTGCTCTGCCAGCACAACACAACCTACGTCCAAAAACCCATCCCGCTGCTGAAACAGACTCTCAATGTATTCCCAGGTCTGGAACCACCAGCCTGCCAGTGTTTGTGGAAAAGGCAAGGCTGAGTAGTTTAACCTACCCTGGAAGAGGCGAGAAGTGGGGGTGGGAGAGAGGGGAGGAAGGATTAAGATAAGGATATCACAAAATTAAAAATTCCTCCTTCTCCCCCTCTCCAGGATGCCCTATCTATCCCACACTCCTTGGCCCAGCTGTGAACATCAGCCTTATCTGCCACCAGCTTCACACAGGCACTCCTCCTCACCACAGCACAGATAAATCCCAACATTTCTGCAAAAATTCCCAAGTCATTTTCTGTGCTCCCACCTTTGTTTGAGCAAATCCCTCCCAGGAGGCACAAGAGCATCCCAGATGACAACAGGAGAACACAGGAAGCCACTTCAACCTTTAAAAATGAAACCTTTTTGAGTTCCCTACCCTCCTTCCAAACATGTTTCGCAAGCACATGCCTTCTTATTGCTACTCCACATGGGAACATGTCACAGGGTCACATTTTCTTAGGTATTTTGGAAAAAGCAAGTTTGGGAGACACCTCAGCCCTGGTGTTGCACAAACCATCCACCTGCAGACCCCAATTTTGATCCCTTCTCTTGAACAGCAGTTGGGATTGTGCAAACAGCTTTAGTGGGGTGGGAAAACAAAACACTAGGCTGAAAGCACCCAACTGTACCAGGGGACAATTGCACCGAGGTTTTGCTGGCAGGTATCGAAGGGGTTTATTTTGTCTTCTTAAGCATGGCCCTGAGCAACCTGGGGGGAGGAGGGAGTGCAAACAGGACCTTTGCCATCCACCTCCCAGGCTGTACCATCTGACATCCACCAGCAGGAAGGTAAACAGCCCTGGCACTGTGAGCCCTGGGGAAGAGATGGCTGATTAGAAGGATGGGAGGGATTTACCAGTTGTGTTAGTCTTCGTGAGGCAGGAAGAGGAGCTCCCACCCTCCCCAAAACCACTGCTGTGTCCTGGCACTCTCTGTCAGCAAAAATACCCTATAAAATAAAGTTTGCAATTAAAAAAAGCCCAGAGGAGCAATGGGCAGCCCTGCCTCCCCAGGCACTGAGCAACCTGGCAGCTATATGTGAGATCCTGGCAGGGCTGAGACAAGGCTTTGACAGGAGGGCTGCCCTCGGTAGCAAATCCACGTGGGCTGGGTGACTCCAGCGGATGACTGTGCTGTGCCCAGAGCAGCTTCCCACTGTGGGGATGGACCTGTCCTGGGGATGGACCTGTCCTGGGGATGGACCCAGACAAAACAGGGCAAGCAGCAGCTGGGCAAGAGACTGCAGCAAAGTGGTGATGGGCCACGCTGGTTCAAATCAACGTGCCTGGGGCTCAGCCAAGGAGGTAAATGCAGCAGGAAGGACACAGAGGGCAGAAAACCAGGAGCCAGCAACTATCCCATGAGAGACCAAGTGCTAGCCACCACCCTGTCAGTATTCCTGTTCACAAGCCAAGACTTCCTTTCCTTTCTAAACTCTACCCCCCTCTGCTTAAAATAGAAAAATAAAAAGGAATAAAAATAAAGTTCCCCATCCTTACACCACTGAAGGAAGAAGCAGGAATGGGAGAAGTGTAGCCCTCGAGCCTGAAAACCCTGGGACAAAAGTCCAAGCTAACACTTGAAGCCTTGAAGCTTCATTTGAACCCCCAGGTAAGATGATTTCCAAGACTGCCACAGCCTTAGGGACAGCTCCCCTCCTGCTCTTGTGCTATTTTCAAACAATGACATTTTTTCCAAAACAAAGTGTTTTGCAATCCTTGAGCAATTCTTTCCTTTTCCAATAAAAAGTGAAATTCTCTTCATTCTCAGCCGGTTGAGACTCTCAACCACAGGCACAACCACCAGCTCCAAATCCATCCACGCTGCAGATGGCCACGTCAGAGCCCTCACCCCAGGCTCCCGCACTGGGCTGGCTCCAGGCAGGTCTTGCTGCACCACTGCTCATAGAAGACTGGGAAAGGTTAAATTTTAACTTGAAACTCCTTCCCTAAACTGCCTGACTTGTCTTCTGAACCTTGCTCTTCTAATTGAGGGATTTCACTTAATCTATTTAACTTCCAAGTGTGCTCCTTCTGCTATAACTTGTTTCCCCAAAAAGAAATTGCTTAATGTCTTGCAATATTAATATATATAACTGAAAATCCATGGAGCTAAATATGACCTATTTCTCATAGCAATATAAGTATTTCCAGGTCCTAGCAAAGGCACAGTAAGAGTAGCTCCACAGTAAAATGAAACTGAAGCCAATAAAGAGATTTGCTTTGAAAGAAATTAATATGAATCAAATCCAAGGAAGTGGATTTCATGGCACAATCTGCCTACGTTAACTGCCCAGTAGTCTCCCAAACTGCCAGTCCAAAGGCAACACACAGTAAAATTTACATTCTGTGGTCACTCAGACAGACATCTGGTGCAAAGGCTTGCACTTTAAAATAAAACCCATTGAAAGTACTTCTTAAAGAGCTTTGCAGTTTAAAAACAACATCTGGGAACTAAGTGGGACTGACCAATTTAATCCCAAAAGACACACGGGCAGCCCCAGTGCTCATCCCTGGATCCAGCTGAGAGAACGCAAGGGGTTAAACATGCGGTGGGCTCTTGCAGCAGGAGCATGAAGGGCCTATTTAAAAAGAAGAATCAGAAATAAGGAATTTTGCCAGTTTTTACCCCTGATAAATCCGCATTCCAGTCTGTCAGCTATCTTGTTATCCCCAGAGCTGCTGAAGTGTCTTTGGCTGTAACTATGCATGACTCCGGCTTTGAGTAATGGAAATAAAGTATGTGCATTGTGACTGCAGCGTTCCTTTCCCAACCCCCGAAAAAGAAAGGCAGAGCAGGAGGAGATCATAGAGAAGCTCAGGAATTTTGTACAGAGAAGTTGGAAAGCTGTTCACACCCTATATCAGCTGCCCACCCCACCAAACCTGCCTGGGGAGGTATGCCCACAAATTGTAAAGGAGATTCCAAGTTTTAGCCTAATACAGCAGCTCTAACTGTCTGCAATAATGAACAAATAAATACTCTTCCAGATTCACAAGTCCTGTTTAGCTAGCAATTCATACTCAGCAAACATTTGGAAGCAGTATTGTAAAATTAAACAAAGCTATCATTTACAGGAAACCCTGCCTCGAGTACAAATTATAGAGTTGTTAAGTTTATCTGGGAATGCCTTGCCCCTGAGTGCTATATAATTATTTCTAAATCTTTCAGGAAAGAATGCAAATATTTTCAAGCCATAATTCATTGACAAGGAGGAAGTCTCATTTAACCTTTTGTGCATATTTTGATACCTAGAAATTAACCCCTACTTTCCATAACTATTTTTCAGGATCCCACTGAGCCAGCTGGGCAGCGAGTAGACCTAGCCCTTGTTTTGGCAAGGCTGGCCAGGAGCACCAGGCTCGCCTGGCACCCTTGCCTGCTCCCAGACTGCTTCCACAGCAGGTTCAGGGCTGGTTTGGAGCAGCACCGTGCCAGCCAGGCTGCTCCCCACACGGAACCTTCCCCATAAGGAAGGTTTCAGGCTGCTGAAAAGACTGGCTGTTCTCACAGGAGTTACGGAAAGAAGAGGTATAAAGGAGCCTTTAATAATGCAGAGGGCTGAGTTATGTGGAGTTTTCACTAGTGAGGCGCCTGCACCGGGATCTCCTTGGTGGGCTGGATTCAACAGCACTGAAGCAGCCCTTACCCCATCTCTTCCAGCCTCCTCTACCCACCAAGTCACAGCTCTCCAACCAGCCCAAATTAATTCATATTAATTAGCAGAAGCCACATGGCCAAGAGCAGTGACACCTTTCCCAAACCCCATAAAAGTGTTTTGTTTTGCAAAGGTGAGGAACGTCAACTCATCCTCTGCTCAGGCTCCTCCAGCAGGCAAGCCCTTAATCTACCACTGGCAGCAAATTGAGACATATTTCTAAAGACACAGTCACTTGCAGCCAAAGGGGAGAGGGCATGCATCCCCCAGGACATCTGCAAAGCCACACACACAGCCCCCCACGCTCCCCAGGGCACCCTTGGGCAAGCACCCACTGTGCCATGGGAACCCATCCTGCTGCAGCCCAATGCTGTGCCAGGGTCAGCCACATCCTGCCTGCCAGCACTCGGCTGCTCTGAAACCCTCATGCACCCACTAGTAAGCTACAAAGGAAAAAAACCACCCAACCAAACAACACCCAGCCTTACCTTTTCAAAAGGTAGCGCTCACGTTATTGTATTCTGCTCCCAGTGACATTATTAATTTAAAAGAGCTCCGCAGTGGGTGTTATCGCCTGGTGCTCACGGCAGCTCCTTGGCACAGTGGCTGGGTGCTGCAGGAGGCAGGCACTTGCAGCCTGGGGAGCAGCATCGCCACCGCTCACTATTACTCAGACACAGAAAGCAAACAAGTACGACACCAAGGCTAGGCTGCAGCAGCTACACACAAACAATATCCATGATCTACATCCACTGTCACACATCAGTGCTTCTGATATGGTAGAACTGGGAAACAAAAGGACCTGGCTTCTTCCTCCGTGTGGAAGCAGGTCACTGGATTTCCTCCCTCGCAAACAGGTAAGCCCAAGAGTTTTCAGTACAAAGATCAGAGAACCTGTGCTGACAAATCACGCAAAAACGATTGAAACCAAACTCCACTAAGATGCCATGATGCTCCAAACTGCTATGATGATCCTCCAAACCACCACCTGGGTCCCAGCAGTACAAAACTTCTTTACCTCCTCTCCTTTCCAGTGAGAAGTTGTGAGCTTTCTTCCATGCCTGGAGCCAGGAAAGGGAGGCCAGGCCAGGCACAGAGCCCTTGCACTCCCTCCTCGTCCCACTGCCATGCTTGGGGAGCAGAGAGGCCGGAGCACGCAAAACTGAACCAGCAAGCAATTGCACTGGAAGAAAGCAATCTCATTATAAGAGCTAATGAAAGTGAACCACAATTATTATGTAAACAGCGCTGAATCATTAGCAGACGCTATTAAAGCCATTTTTCCCCCCACCAAGAAGAAAAGCATATGGTCCTATGGCACCCTGAGTTCTGTCTCTGAACTGAGCCAAAACTCAGGAGGAAGCCTGTTTGTTTTCCTCCAGTCCAAATCAAACCAGTGGCACCACTCTGACCCCTGATCTGCATGTCGGGTGTTTGCCAGCTGCCTGCTCCCAGTGCCTCTGCCCAGGCAAGGGGACATGGCTGCTACTGCCTCACTGCCTTGGCTCACCAGGCACCCTGTGCTCCCCCAGAACTGCTAGCCACCACACTTTAGAAACCCTACGGTTGACAGGTACACAAAAAAATTCAGCCTGCACTATTCAGAGCAATGGCAAAGCCTGCCTGGGTGCCCATATGTAGCTGACAAGGGACTGGTTTTCCATCAGGCTTATAATTGTGCTCGTTTCTTTGATCACATAAATGCCCTGTCCCTCCCATGGGAATGGGCCAAGGAGTCAAGGAAGGTGCAGGAGGTTATTTATCCTCCTTATTGCAAGCCTCTCCTTATCACTGATTTCTTTCCAATAGCAGCACCCACCCCAACTGGGTGAAGCTGCTTGCTCTTTAATCTTCCATGGGGCAAAGTTACCTTTAAAACAAACAAACAAGCCAGCTCCCTTGCAAAGAGGACACTGCCAGCCAATTGGCTATAAAGACACTCAAACAAGATCCTCATGTTTGTTGGAGAAGCAAAAAACTGCATTTCAGTCCAGTAAAAACCCTGGCTCCGTCTTTATGTTCCAAGAATGCTGAATCAAAACAGGCTCCGCTCTTTAAAAAGAGGAGAGTACAAAGAAGCAAAAAGTTTGTATTAAAACCCATGTAATCTTTTTAAAACACCATTATTAGAACCTGTAGTACCAGCCAAGAGTGATTTATCACCCCCTGTCATCACAGCCTGCAACACAGAGCTTTTTATACCAAACTGTCAATGCTACAAAGCTAAAGCCCCAGCTCCTAATTTCTTAAAGCTGGCCCTCTGCTGCCAGCAAATCCCCTAAACCCCAGGATTTGGGGGTCCAGGGCACTGCAGCTCCTCCATCAGTGCCACACGGGGCAATGCGACCCAACACTGAGCATCCAGCACAGGTTCTGCATGGTGTTTCCAGGCAGGAGGATGTTATAAGTCAGTGTAGGTAAACAAATCATCCAGAGTTGTTTCAGCTTCTTTCAAAAGGAAAGTCAACGGGCCATAAAGGCTTTAACTGCATTTTCCGATGCAAGAAGCAACGTACCTCGAAGTGCCTGGTTTTCATAGGGCAAGCAGTCAGAGTTCTCCAAAAACCAGACACCCTGACATTTGGGGTTTTCCTGTGAAGTTGTTACTCTAACACACCCCAAATCACCAGCAATTTCTAGAATAGCACTACAAACCACAAGAGGTTAAACTGACTGCGCATTACTTAAACTAACCTAAGGGTGACCCCTGGAAAGGAACAGCTATTGGATGTTGTGGTTCTGTAGAAACTCAATTACCAAAGCCAATTTCCTATGAGCATTTTTAAAAAAGGAAAAAGAAGGGAAAAAAAAAAAAAGCAGCAACAATGCTGACAATGTGTAAGGCCCACATATTTTTGCCTCCTGAAAGCTGCAGCCTCGCCTGTATAAGAACTGTTCCTATTCCCACAAAAATGTTCAACCATATTTTAAACATTTCATCATTGTTTGCTCCCATCTGAATTTGCTTAAAATCCAGACAATTCTCAACTTCTAAATTGGAAACATTAAGAAAAATACTCCTTCAAAATCCTTTGCTCAGGGCAGCCTCTCTCCACCATCCACATACCTTTCCAACACCAAAGCTTGCAGAGAGTGAAGTCCCTCACAGGGAACTCCCATAAATCCAAGTCCATCAGCCACTGGTTGTGTAAGCCACAGAAAATATGAGTAGAAAGACAGGAAACAAACAGATTTTTTTTTCTCTGCTTAAAAGATGAACAACAAAAAAGGTATTTCTAAGAGGGTTTTTTGAGGGAGTGGGGAATCTGGCAGTGCTTTGCATTGGGAAAGAGGCACTATAGTTCTAATTTCACATTAAAATCAACACTGACCAGCCCTTAATGAAGATTGATCCCATCAGCTGGTATCCCAAAATATACTTTTTAAGCACCATCTCCATCCTTTCAAGCACTTTGCCGGTTAGGTGGTGCACTACTGTCCTTGAGGACCATCACCTCCTCCCCATCCCACCTACCTCCTCTCCCAGGACCCACAGAGACATGAGAGGTGACAGACTGCAAGGCATGAAATAGCAGAGAAGATGACTGTGCCAACCACAGCCATTTTCAAACAGAAAACACCATCCTAAGAAAACTACCACAGCCACATCCTCACAGGGGCAAAGCCTGCCAACAGCCCACATGGCTGCCACCAGCTCTGTACACATAAAGCCTCCAACACTTTCTCACCAGGTCCCCTCTTCCCAACATGCTATTTTTATCCAAGCACCTTTCCCAGACCAGAAAGATATAAATAAGAAGAAAATCCTCTGGCACAAACATGATGCTTCAGTCACAGCCTCTGCAGGGCTGCAGATATTCTGCACAGGCAAAGAAAGACACAGATGGCCCAAAATCTCTCCTAGAAAAGGGAAATAGTTTCATGAAACACTTCTTTAACAAACAAGGAAGCAGGTAAAACAGGCTACAACAAAGTAGTAATCTCTTTTAATTAAAACACTTGGCAATTTAAGAAAAGAACACACAGAGCAGCTTTCTTCCTGAGATTCACAAACCCTGGTGAAGAGCACAAACTGCACCTTTCAGGGCACCAGAGGGGTTTGCCATGGGGCATCTTGGAGCACATGAGGTAATTAAGGAGCAAGAGGGAAACTTAAAGAGTTTTGCTGGGCACTTGCATTGCTTAGCAATGGGAGAAGGAAGTTATCTTCATAATCTCAAAAGAAAGAGAAAGCAGGAGGAATGTGAGGAATGCAAGGAGGTTATTGCCCGGGAGACCGGGACTGGCAGCTCGCTCTCAGCCTGGCCGCCGGCGAGGAGACACACATCCTGACCTCTGTGGCTAACAAGAATTTCTTTCCCCCACAAAAAAAAAAAAAAAAAAAAAAAAAAAAAAAAAAAAAAGGAGCAGAACAAAAGCAAGTAATCAGGTCCCTGAGGATTGCTCCAGTTCTAGGAGGAGGCAAAGAATTTTGCAGCACACTGAATAATCCTGATGCTTCATCCTGGTGTTGCCCAAACCTGCAGGAGATGTCAAAGATTGTGCAACTCAACACACATGCACATCCACAGAAGCCCATGGTGAGCGTCCATCTATCAGGGGAGTGGCCATGGGTGGAGGGGACAGGAGATGAGAACCACATATCTGACACCTCATGATAAGCACTGGCAATCCTTCCCCCTCCATGCAGGTTCCAGGGTTGGCAACCCATTGCACAGAACCAGGATAGGGGGGTCTGCACCAGCCACCAGCCAACACCAAGAGCAGGCTAAGACCACAGACATCACCACCTGAGGAACTGGGACCTTTTCAGCCTCCTTATCTACCGAGGAGATGCTGCCTGCACCTCCAAGACAGAAAATGCTTGTCTAGGACCTTCTGCCATCAGAGCCATCTGACACAGCAGTGATGCATCATCCTGAACTTCCTTGGTTTCACAGGTACCAAGGAAATACCACAGCAGAGGGGAGATGCAAAGACCCAAAACAGCACCTTGCTGTCGTGTTGGCCTCGCTCTGCTGCTGTTTCAGTATGAATAAAAAGCCTGTTGACATACGAAAGCCACAGAAAATCTCCCTGAAACTACAAAACAGTACTGAAAACATTGTGCAGCTCAGGCCTTTTGCACAATGTACACACGCCTATTCAGCCTCTTAAAAAACAGCTACATGTCTAAGGAAACATCTGATAATTAAAGCAATTTTAACAATAGATAATAATTTGACTATGAATTGTATGGAATGTAATGACTGCTTATTCTGGCAGAAAAAACAGAACTTTCTATGAAGTGTCTGCCAAGGAAAACGATACTCCCACTCAGCCCGGACCACTGCAAGCAGTTGCTGCTAACCACATGCTTCACGCTGCTGGCTGCTAGGACACGGCGCGCCGCTGCAGCCGAACAAAACCCGCGCTGCACATTCGCAGAGAGAAAGCAGCATCCCAGGCGAGCGGCGGCCGGAGCCGTGACTCAGCCGGGAGCCGCCGCCAGCTCTTGCCAACACTCACCGAGCCACACAGCCGCCAGCGCCGGACGCCAGGCCGCTCGTCGGTGGCCTGCGGGCAACTCACACGCTGCCAGCTCCCCCCTCCCACTGTTTCCAGTTGCTAAATGACATTAGAAGCAGCTAAAAATACTTCAAGCGATTCTCTCATTTACTTTTCCATGCCAGCACTTGTGTTTGCCGCAGGGACGTTCTCCAACGGTCACTTTCCCATTAACGCACACCAGGCAGGACAGAAGCCCCTGCCCACCAAGGACCACTGCCTTCATTGGACAGGAATCATGCCAAACGGGTACAGCTGGTGGCCAGGTTGCTCCACACCTTCCAACAGACCTCGAGGATGACCAGGTGTTATCCAGTACTTCTCATAACACAGCAAGTCCCAGAGCTGCCTCGTGCAAACTGACTGCAACAGGCTCAGCAGTGCCAGACAGCACGAGTAACACCGGCCTGGAGGGGATCCAGGAACCGTTTGTCTGTTGGAAGAGGCCACATGGAAGAGAAGCATGTGAAAAACTAAAGAAGCATTTGCTGAACTTGACATGTAAAACAATAGGCTGGCTTTGGTTGGAGTAGAGTTAATTTTCTTCACAGTGGTTAGTATGGGACTATGTTCTGGATTTGTGCTGAGCATGGGGTTGATAATACAGAAAAGTTTTTGTTGTTGCTGAGCAGGGCTTACACAGAGCCAAGGTCTTTTCTGCTTCTTGTATTGATATGCTGGAGAGGAAGTTGGATGTGCACAGGAGGTTGGGAAGAGACACAGCTGGGACAGGTGACCCCAACCGACCAGAGAGATTCCAGACTACATGACATCATGGTCAGTATATAAAGTGGGGGGAGGAAGAAGAAAGAGGAGGACATTTGGAGTGATGGCATTTGTCTTCCCAAGTCACTGTTACGTGTGATGTGGCCCTGCTCTCCTGGAGATGGCTGAACACCTGCCTGCCCAAAGAAACAGTGAATTAATCCCTTGCTTTGCTTGCATGCTCAACTTTTGCTTTCCCTGTTGAACTGTCTTTTTCTCAACCCAGGAGTTTCCAATCTTTTACCATTTTGGTTCTCTCCCTAATCCTTTTGGTAGGGGGGTGAGTGACTGTTTAAGGCTTGACTGCTGGCTGTGATTAAACCACAACAAACAGCAATACCAACAAAGCAGCCTTCCTGACTGACCAAGGGCAGCACACCGAGTCACCTACTGACAGCCATAAACACACTGGGGACAAGTGAGCAGCACATCTGGGCACACCTGCCCAAAGTTACTTTGGGCAAAGTCCCAGAAGTCCAAAAATCAAGGGTCAACCGATTTCCTCTGCCATGAGGAAAGAACTGTTCTCAATTGCTCTCACAAGGAAATGAAGCTATTCAGTTAATACAGTTTAAACAGAGATTAATTACACTGAACACTTCACTAAGACTGAACAGAGTGCTGCTTGCACCCAGCTCCCTGCAAAGGCAGCTCTGTGCTCCCCACCACTGCCAGGACAGCAGTGTCAGTGAGAGAAGGGATTACACTGCTGCAGGAATTTTTCCTATTAACTACATTTTCCACCAACAGGCAAGATTTTTTTTTCCTTTTCAATCCAGGAAAAGAAACATCTACTTCTTCCAATTAGCAGGAAAAGGGAAGGAATTTCTGTCTGTTTAACACCTGAGGGCAAGAAGGAGCCTTTTGAAAGAAAAGTTAGGGGTTTTTTGTTTTTTAAATCACAGACACCTACTGTGGGTCTCCGGATGCCACCGCACCAGCTGACTTTGCATTTCATTCTGCCGCCCCATCAGACCAACTAGGGTACGCAGCCCCTTCAGATGGTCACTCCCAGGAGTTTTGCCCCATCACCACGACAGCCCAGACACACATGGGATCAACACATTCTGGGTAGTTTGAGCAAAGTCAGTGGCTCCAGGACTCAGACCTTTCCAAGATGTGACTTGTCCTCGGGAAACAGTCAAAGTCATCTTAAAAGCAGCTACAGGTTGGTGCTCTGCCCACACCAGCTACTATCTACATGCTATCAAAGGCCAGGTTTCACAAACCAACCATGTAGAGATCAGGTCTATGCAAGCACTGACCTCTCCAGCAACAGCAAGATTGCATCTCACCACTGCCAGGAGCTTTGCCACACACACATCTCAGGGCTATAGGGGCAGCAGCCACTGAAGAACAGTTGGGTACAAAGCAGCACCAAAGGGCCACGAATTACGAAATGCTTCCACACAGATTTATAGCAGTAGTCTGTCTTTCTACTGCTAACACCAAGGCTACATAAAAGGAAACAAATTCCCTATGTCCCACACCACAAATAACCCATTTTACACCTCTTATCAAGCAAGCAGAGTCAACCAGCTGCGCACATCTTTCAGAAATGCCTAGGTACTTCAGCAAGATAGATCCTGCTATTTATGAATATTCTAATTAGGTCCTAAACCTCGTCTAAATAAATATGAAAGTAAACTAGGTAATTATGGAAAAGGAGCAGCCTTTTAATGCCACTGAAATAGCAATGATACAGATAAAACACCTGCTGGAATGGACATTTCCTCGAAAGAAAAAGGTTGTACACTTCTACTGCTCCAGAAGAAAATAAGTATGTACAAAAAAGTGCATGTGAGATGCCATAAAACCCCAAATGACTCTCATGCCTTTCCAGTGAGGATGAGTTTCACCTGCTGTCACATATAGTCCAGTGTTGCAACACATCTGCCTGCACTACCTAACTGCTTCAATTTGATAATTCAAGGCCAACATTTTGTAGGATCAGTAATCCCTGACAGCAAAGAAATCACTACACTTACAGAAACAAATTTGCCACAGCTTTTAGGACACCTTCTTGGAAAGGTGCTAGGAAGCTGTCTCTGCATTGTGATCTAAAGCAACTTGCTAAGAGAATGCAAGAATAAAGCACAATCCATCTAATCAGTATAAAAATTTAACAAAATAACTTGATGGACTTCAGACAGGAGTTCATGCCAGTAACAACCATGTGTCCACACGTCATTCCATTCAGCCCACTGAACTCTCCCCAGCCTGTCCTCGACCACAGTTTAGTGAACAGAGAGGTGCTACCAAGCAGAAATCACCAGTTTCCACCTCCACCCCAATGGGATATGTGCAAGCACATGGCTCGTTCCCTCACACATATTTATCTGTTCCCACGGATAGCCAGGCGCCCAGGTAACAGCCTTTCCAAATCACTTAGTCTCCTGATGGAAAACACGCCACTTATCACCTGAAACACCAGCTGAAATCAAAGCTTTGGCAAATGACCTATTTCTGGAGACACAATACACACCACAAACCTCTTACCCTGGTGCCAGACCTCAGCCTCCAGCATTAGCACCTGGCCCATCGCACTACGGTGCCCTGTGCTGATCCTACAAAGGCAATGGCAGGTAAAGGTCTCCACTCTGAGAAAGCTCGACACCAGCAGCAGTTATGTCTGCATACACCAGACGAGTAGCAAGAGAGGAGATCTGGAGCCTCTAAACACAACCCATGCCAAAACCACATGAATTCACAGGGGGAATGTGAAACTGCAGCAGGTGTAGCACCCCACTCCAGGTTTAATTTTCAATTCAGTCACACTTGAGGTACACCACACTTTAAAGCTGTACACAGCATGCCTCCTTTTAAGACTTCCACCATCCTCTCTGAAACACCCCACAGAGCAAGATTACATTTTAAATCCAACTTTTCAAGACCTGTTGCTTTCCAAGTGAGGCCAGACACAGACTCCCTGCACCCCTGGAAGAGCAACACAACCCAGCTGATATTTTCAGCATGTCAATGCAGAAAGCCCTTCTTTTGTCAAATAATCTTACCCTGCTCATCACTTTTCTCAAACAGACAACAGCTCTAGAGCTTCAAATGGAAACCCTATCAGCATGATCTACTCCTGACATTCTCCAAAGCTCACCAAGTCATCTTAAACAGCAACATATAAAATAAGGACTAGGTCAAACCTTCCCAATACTGGACTTAAGAGGAAGTCTGCTCACGTCCTGATCCTACACCAATGAGGGCTGGACTCAAATCAAATCCAAGACTATTTATTAGAGACCATTTTACAAAGCAGGCAGAATGAAGGGGAGAGAGTATTTTAACTGCAACCAGTCAGACGTTTCTCATTAAAATATTTCTTGGAGAAGTAAACGGGCCTGCAATTTCATTCAAACAGATGTAGGCTAAATGCATATCATTAGTCTGACAATGTAAAAGCACAAGCGACTGAAATGATTTTAATTTTGTCAGTGAAAAGGATAATGTATGCATATCTGGAGGGCACACCAATGGTAAAGATTACCTCCAGCTTCTATCTGAGCCGTCTAAAGGTATTTACTTGGGGTCTGTCTGTGTTGTGACAGTGTCCCAGACCGAAATGAATGCCTCCAACACTCCACATTTTTGAGCCATTCAGTCATGCATTTTTGTTATTGTTGAAAGTAGTGCGAAATTGCAGTGCATGAGCTGGAGTCCTTGGTGGTCTCCGAGGATTCCAGCTAAAAAGGCACTTCCTTTGTTCCGCGGAGAATGCGGTCCAGTAGGTCATTCAGAAGGGGAAATAAAAGCAGCGGCCCTGGGAGGGAGATGAAGGATGAAACAAAAAGAATAAAATGTTTTGGGTGTGCGCACATTAGCTACCATTTCCTACTGCTGCCGGCTGCGAGCACTGCTGTCCCCGGGATGCGCAAGTACCTCGGGACGAAGGTGGAGAAAAGGAGGAAAGAAAGAA
>VZRN01001189.1:1734705-1842811 GCA_013397935.1 Dasyornis broadbenti
CCGCTGCCCTGCACCCTGCTCCGCTGCGGCTCCGCTCCGCTGGCCCGGCGTGCGGCCGCGCTCCGCGAACTTGGCCCGGCAGGAAGCACATGGGGTGGTGGAGGAGGAGGAGGAGGAGGAGGTGGTGGTGGAGGGAGGCGGGGAGGGCGGCAGCCAAGCAGGATCGCGCAGGGTCGGGACAAGCCTCTGCAGCCCCCGGGAAAATCAGGAGCTGGGATCCGCCCGCCCAGCGAGGCGGAGCGGAGTCCGGGGCTGCCCGCCCGGCCGGCCCCGCGCGGGCGCTCCCTCCCGCGGAGAGCCCCGGCTCTGCCCCGGCACGGGCACCCTGGGCACACCCGCCCGGAACCGGGCATCGCTGGCCCGAGGAGTTCTCGCCTGGCTCCCACGCTCCCACCTACACCAGCTCCGAAGTGCCCCGCAGGGAAAGAGAGATTCCCTGGAAGGGCTGACTTGGCTGTGCCTCTTGAGCTGGAGCTGTAGATGGTTCAGCTCTGCCCCAGGTTTAATAGGTTCACTACGCTGATGAATTTTGACATCGCTGTGACAGGTCTGAACTATGTGCATGAAAGACTTGTCAAAACCAACATTTTTCCACCAATCTTCTGTTTCCAAGAGTTTAGCAGGACAGAGGCCTCAGGAGCACTGACACCAAGGTGCTCCAGTCACTCTCCTTCGTACCCAAGCCCAGCACACAGACACATGCACAGATATAAACAAGCCACCTGAACCCTTGAACCGTTGGACCAGAGTCCAAGAGTTGCTCCTTGTTTTTGTTTACTGAAAAATCACAGCCATAATACTGCAAGAATGACAGGCACCATCATCATTTCACGAGGCTGCAATGTCACTTAAAGGGTCTGCTCAACTCTTGCTCCTTGTGTGACACAGTGAGGACTCCGTGTCTTTGTTCCCTGGGTGCAGGTGTTGCACAGCGAATTCTGTCCTGCTGCAGCATCCATGTGCCTGTGCCCAGTGCTGTGTCTCAGCACAGATCCATTTGGCCCAGAACAGTGTACTGGCCTGGTGATAGCATCATTTAAGAAAATGTGCAGCAGCTTACAGTACAATGCTCCTCTGTGAGCTTCATTTCTCTCATTGCCACAATGGGGAAGGAAAGGCTGAAACAACAGCAAAGGAAGTTGCCAGCTTCACCCCCTCGCTCCCAAGTTTTGCTACCAGAACTCCAGACAGGTCAGGAGGAAAGGCCCCTCTATCATTTCCCCTGTCAGAGCAAAGCACAGCCATGCTGTCCCACCAGGGACTTCTCCTGGGAACAAGATGCTCATCCAGCTCTGAGCTTTCCAGAAGCAATGCTGGCAGCTCACCACAGCCTTGGGGCAGCACAGGCTGCTGCAGTCACAAATCACACCAAAAGCAGGGGAAAACCACATTACCACAGCCCAGCCTGCGCCAGCCACAATGGACAGGCTCATCCTGCAGCAAGGCTTCCCTCTGCTTGGATGCAGGGAGCATCCCCTGACTGCACAGAAAATGGGCCACACCATCCCCAGGGCCAAAAAAAAAAAAAAAAAAANCATCCCCGGGGCAAAAAAAAAAAAAAAAAAAAAAATTGAATTTGCTTTATCGTGGCTTAAAAAGTCTCCAAATTTAGCCATCCTGATGGAAAGAGGTGTAGGATTCTCAATCACCCTGCCATCGGCTGGGGCCACTCACACTAAGCTGGTGAGACAGGCCAGGCCAGAAGTTCTCATGAAGTTATAAAGTGTCCTGAGAGAGAATAATCCTCTAGGATCTGGCCCTGCAATGTATGACTGAGTTCTGGTTTTCAAAGCACTACCTCACCCTCCCAGCCTTTATTTGAAGAGACAATGTGAATTTTAAAGAGAACTCAGCAGGGAGCACTGCATTTTTTATTCCAAAGTGAGAGAGAAAACGAGAGTGAGAAAGTCTGTGGAGTTAGAGACAGCTTGCCATTTGTTGTTTCTCATAATCCCATACCTCGGTGGGATTTAAGAAACCTCCTGAAAAACACGGAGGGTTTTGTCAAATACTTGCTCAAGTAGTTAAATCAAAGGCTGAAGCAAAACAATGGAACTGCCTGAAAATTTTCATGAAAAACTCTTTCTTTTTTTTCTTTTTTAAGGAATGGAAAAGTAGCCTCTCTCAAAAGAGAATTTTTTCTCTGAGTTTTTTGCTTTCTCCAGCATTCTCTCACATCTGGCAGACCTTCCCCAGCCCCCTCACCCCAAACCGCTCAAGCAATTTCCCTTCTCCACTTCTCTCCCTTTCCCAGGAGAAAAAGATGGAGAAAAGCAGAGGGAAAAGCTCATAGTTTAGTTTTGTAAAGACTGAAAACTTCTGACTTTGCACATCCCCCCCAAACTCTTTTCTCTCCATTAGTATTTCTGCCCCCAGACTCTGTGTTTCTTTTCCAGCCCTATCTCAAGGCCTGCTGTGGTGACACAGGATGCTCCTCAATCCTGGGGCTCATGTCCCCATCTCCCCTACCTGGCAGAGAGTGCTGCCTGCAAGGCTTTCAAAGCTATTTTGTCTCTACCTGCTCACACTCAGCTGTGAGTCTCCTCTCTTGTTTGGGGGAATCCCAACGTGTCCCTGTCCTCAGTGCAGGGCACCCTAGGCTGGGCAGAGCCAGCTGCAGCAGGGACCTGCTGGCACAGCCATCGCTGGCCCCAGTGCAGGAGACAAAGACAAGGTGACATCACCCACACTGCGTCTGCACAGAGCCTCTTCCAGCGTATGCCATGGACCTTGCACGACTTGGCATTTCCAATTTCCGTCATCTCAGTCAGTGGAAAAGTTGCAGCTCTGCCAGCTTTTCAGAGAGAAGGAAGGGCAGGGAAGGAGAAGCCAGAGGAGACATGTTTCTCCACAGTTTCTTTTCACCTTCCTGCCATGTGCTGCCTCTCCTCTCCAGCTCAGACTTCCAGCCACACTGCTCCTACCCAAGCCTTCCTCCACAAAGTTTTGCTGGTTTAATTAAAACCACTTTGAATCCATCGTAAAGGAATCAGCGCAAACCCTCCACACCTGGGGGTTAAATCACGGTAAATCTTATTGGTATCAATTAAGTCCACATCAGCAATGTACTGGCTTACACTAAAAATTGATACAAATAATTACCACCTGCACAGGATTCCCTGGATCAATTGTAGCTTCAAGCTGGTGGGACTGGAGCAGTCTTCTAACACTGGCAAATCTTGGCAGAGAGGAACACGAAGTCCAGCTGCAGCGCCAATTACATCCAAAAATCCCTCTGGAGTCCTATGAGGGCTTAAAGCTTTTGGTGTGATTTAATTCTGGTACTGGCCATAGGTGTGCCACAACCCTGCAGTGTTTCCAGTCATTTGTTAGGGAATTTACTGGGGGGTTGTACTCGGATAAAGATTTCAGATGTAGCCCTTTAGGAAAACCTGGCTGAATGTTATCCTTGGCCTGGCTATCATTAAGGATGATTAAATTCTACACTCTGGTAGGAAAGTCTGGGCCACAAGGAGGTTAGAAAGTGTTGAAAGAGAACTGGACAGACATGTCTTCCCAGCTCCAGCTCACCAGCAGGAGAAGGTTCATTGTAAACCCGAACCAGGCACGTTCCTGCGGCAGAGCAGCTGGGCTGGAATGAGGGATGCTCGAGTGGAAACAGTCTCCTTTGATAAAACCCCAGATACCACAAATTCAGGGGTGTTTAATCCAGGGCATCTGTCGGGAGGATGGGAGATTCTGCTGGTTGCGAAGTGACGCTCTGAATCTGGTTTCTGAATGTCAACAGCCCAATATTTTAGGGCAAGCAGATCCAGTGTTTCAGCATGGGCTGATGTCTCTATTTTTATCCCTTATTTTATCCAAGGGCTACTCCACCCCACCCAGAAGAAGAGAAACCTCCTGCAGTAACTGCTTCGCTCTGGGGCAAGGGGTGCCTTAGCTCCTCATTGCCTTCTGCAGATGGGCTGATGCCAGCTGGGTGCAAGGGGCTGTGTACATTGAAGGAAGATGGAAAGATGTTGAAAGGACAGTGGGCAGCAGGCTGGCCGTGCAGTGAGACTGCTGCCAGAGTGTCACTCAGCTTCCCACGTCTGAACCAGCTTACAGTGCACTGGGCTTGCTCTGCAGAGCTCAAGACCATCTCTATTTTAGGGAATGCAAGTGTTTGTGTCTTCCCCCAGACGGACACGAAGTTATCCCAGCTCAGTCCCCAGGCACCACAGGGAGGAGACCTGGGGACACACATCTTGGAAGGGCATGGGAATGCACTCACTTTCACAGATTTTCATGCCTGCACTTCCCAGGTCTCCCAAAAGTGACTGTGTGGCAGATGGCTCTGACATGTAGCACACTCACACCCAGAGGATAAAAATATTCCCTAGCAGATTCCTGGCAAGTGAACGTCAGTCACCATTGCTCCAGAGCTGGTCATGGCTTCCTCTCCTCCTCACTCCCCCACCTGGGGGTGCAAAGAGGGTCCCCAGGCTGTGTCTCCCCATTGGCCATCACATAGATCAATGCTAGCAGCTGGGCTGGCATCCCAGACCCACCTGCACATCTTCCACAGCACAGCATTCCTGGGGACATGTCCCCATTCTCCCTGTCCCAGGTGGCCTTACATCTGGCTGCCCCTGAGGAAGAGTGGGAGGTGAGATGGGACCCTGTGTCTGCCTCACCCAGGCCTTTCCCAGTGTGAATGACAGCCATGACGTTTAATTCTCCATCCACACTCACATAATCTTCCTATGAACATGAAGTGGGGCCAGAATGACGACTGCTTGAGGTAGGGAGATTGAGAGGGAGCAGTGGTTGCAGGGCAGAGAAGAAGATGAGTAGCACAATTCAAGGATGACAGAGAGACAAGTTCACAACTCATTCTTGCATTTTCATCCCTTCCAAGTGGCAATCCCCTGCTCAGCCCTCCCTCGGACACTCTGAGCTATATTTACAGCACGTATCACTGCCTGGGCTGATTTATTTTGCTTTTATTCCCCTCTGAAAAGTTGGTTCAATGCTGATGCCAGCCTGGGACAGGGTGAGCACTGGCAGGGCAGGGACAGAGTGAGATTTGTGGGTGCTGTGAGCAGTGGCATGGCCAGCCCACGCACTCCAGAATGTGCAGCCTCCTGGTCCACAGATAAGCTCATCACCCATCTGGGGGGGGTCACAAAACCCTGGAGCTGCAGAGATTAGGACTGGAAAATGCTTCAGACACCTGATGCCTTCCTCCCTGGCCCAGCAAAACTGACCTCAAGCTGTCCTCTCCCTGTCTGTTCTCAAAACCCCTCCTAAATCAAGGCTGCTTAGTCTGTCCCAGCTACTGACTTGGTATTTCATTGCACGAAAGCATTCCTTAATGGCTAACCTAAACCTCCCAGGCCACAATTCAAGCTGGCTATCTTTTTCCTCCTATCTCCTGTACATGGAGAAAACATACCCTGCTCTCAGCAGAGCTCAAAGCTCTTGGCACATGTGGCTGGCACAGCACGGCGTGGCTGGAGATGGCCCCTGTTGCTGTTGGTGGCCCCACCAGCTCTGTGGCCTCAGCCCCTGCAGACCTGAGGCAAGGGAACAACCCCAAGCATTATCTGGAGCAGCAGGAAATACTCTCCAACATGGAAATGAGAGAGAGGGAGAGGCATGTTCAGAGCAGCAGATAACCCAGCCAGTTGGCACTACTTAAAAATGAGTAATGCCTACATGTCACCTGAACTCCCTCACGCCAGCTAAAACACCATGGAGCAGAGCCAGGAGAAGAGGGAGCTGGTTGCTCCACAGCTGTCAGCAAGGCTGTCCCAGTGCCCTCTGATGCTGGGCATCAACACTCATGACAGTTGCTCCCTGTGGGCAGGCAGCTGCTTTCACCAGCAGCGCTGGTTTCCATGCTCCAGACCAAGCTGTGCTTGCCCAGGGATGGAATAGCACCATGATGGTCAGCAGAGAGGTCAGAGTTGGTTTTTGAGAACTTGGGAAGATCAGCGTGAACTTGCCAGGGGGAGCTCCAAAGGTCCCAATTACTGCAACCAGCATTTCATCTGGGGCCTTTCATTCCCCTCAAAGCGCTTGCACCTGGGCACGGGTCCAGCAAGCGCTTCATTTGTAGACATCTGCCTCGTTCCAGCAGGGATGCGTGTCACTGCCTTTGAGGTTTTTGTTAGCAAAGGGGAGCAGGAGTGGCCATCCCCTTAAATATCACCTGGGACGCAGAAGGCAAAACAGGTCAGAGGAGAGCAGAGGGAGCACCAGCTCTGAGCGGGACATGACCCAGTCCTGTTCTGTACCAGGCTTCAGTATCAATAAAAGAATGATATATATAAATAATGATTAAACTTTTTTCTTTTTTTTAACCCCAGGCACTCTTTTAATTCTGTTTATAGGCTATTTCAAAAGAATTCGTAAACACAGAGTGGAAAATGTGTGTGCTTACACAGGTGGAAGTAAACAAAACCTGCTTAAAACGCCCACTGCTGCAGGCAGAAGGTACTGGCAGCACACACTGCTCACCCTCCAGATCACCCGGCTGGCTGGAAAGGCTGATGGAGCTCCTCTACCCAGCAATGCACTGCTGGAAGCAAAACCCATGAAGGAGCAAGCCACGAGAACAGGATGCAGGATGAGTGTTGGCTCAAGTCCTGCTTAAGAAGGACTCACCAGACTTTGCCCTGGACCAAAGTCACAAGGATTTTGCCCTGATCACAGCTCCTGTCCCCTCCCAGGTTCGATGCCTATCAGAGGGTACAATGCGGGTCCCAGAGGGTGCAACCCTCCTCACCATCCCAGCCCCTAAATGGATTAAACACTATCCATACCACAGTAGGGATGCACATCCCTTGCCTTCAGTTCCATTCTCCTTGTCCAGCGGGGCTGGGGCAGCACATGGGCTGACAGACATTCATGGTTATATCCTTGCTGCTTGGAATCCTTTTTTTTTAATCTTCCTGTTTCATTCCTCTCCATTCTTGTCCCTCACCCCCTATGGTTTAAAGTTTTCAAATGAAAATATGCAAGTTGTGACTTGCGGGTAGTGAGTCAGGGCTTGCAAGGAAAGCGGGAGGGAGGAGGGAGGAAAAGAAAGAGTGATCTGCTCAGAGTGCCAGCAATTGTTTTTATCCTTTCCAGATGAAGGAAAAAGATCATGTTATTTGTTCAGCATAAAGTTCCAGATTTTCAGGAAAGAAATCTGAGAGCAACATGTCAACGGTCTGTCTTGAGAGCTGGGGTGGATGGCGGCCTTTGTGCTCCCAAACACCAGCAGGGCCAGTATGCTCGGCTGCAGAAAAAAAAGGCTCCATTCTCACACTCTGAAGTGGTGGCATTAGATATCAGCAAGATAATGGGCCCAAGGCCTAGCCCTATTTCTTCTCCCAACCCAACGGCCCCGGGCTGCTGGCTTTGATGTGCTCATTTATTTGCCTTTTCCTCTCACAGATGATATTTTTAACCGATATTGCGGTTTGGGCATAGATTGGAGAGAAAGGAGGACAGAAAAATGAAAGTCATTTTATTGCAACAGCTGATCAGGAGGGAAGAAAGCAAAGAAAAAAGATGAAAAAAAAAAAAACCCCAGCCACTGATTACCCTGCAGGTCGATGTTTCCTGCTGTAAATCAGCTGGACACGGTGGTCTCGCAGCTGGAGGGAGATCCCCCATCAGTCCAGGCAGACACCAAGGGCTGAGGCCGGTGCTAGGGGCTGTACAGCCCACGGCCCGAGGCATTTGCACTTGAATCCCAAGGGAATAGGAGGGAGATAGTGGGGTCAAGGGGGTGGCCAGTGGCGAGATTCAGCAGGGCTGATTGATGTGCGGGGTGGTGTGGGTGGTCCCGCGCCACGGGGCCGGGAGTGTGCCCACATGGGATGGGGACAGCAGGAGCACCACTGTCCCTTTGATGTATGGCAAGGCTGCCCATCCCGCCCTTCCCCTGGAAATCCAGCAGGCAGGTTGGGAGCGCCCATGGCCTCCAGATACATCCAGGGCAGGATGGGTGAAGAATTAAGAGAGGGACAAAGCAAAAAAATGAAAAGAAGAAAGGACTTTTCTTGTTACCTTCTTCCACTTCCCAGGGCCCACATGGGAGAGACACTCAGCGTCCCCAGGTGCGCAGACTGGGAACCTCCCAGGGCACATCTCCTTCCTGTGGAAAAGGTGTCTTGGAGGAGGTGAGAGGTCTGCAAATACCTGCTGCAGAGCCCTTCACTGGAGTACCTGGCATCCCGCTGGCTGTTACGTCCAAAATTGGCTTGGCTCCACCTTGCTCTGAAAGACCAACTCCAGGGGTGTCTCCTCTGTGCCGTGCTCATGCCTTGCTTCCAAAACTGCCTCTGTGCAAAATCACCGTCTCCCCTCCTTGCAGCACCCTGCTCACCCCATTTCCCCCCAGAACAATAAACCCTCATGGAGCCCGTTGTGCAGATGCTCACCACAGACTCTTGTACAAGGGGGAAAAAAACATTCAGCAGTTTTTGCTACTAATGGGCAAAAAAAAGTTTCCTGTGGAAAATTTCCTTGTGACTCACATCTCTGTTTTGGTTGGGAAAGCGAAGCATCAGGTAGCTGTTACCTGCTCCTCTCCTGTGACACGGGTCTGCCTGAGAGTAACCGTAAGCAATGCTGAGCTCCTGCAATTTAGGTTTCACAATACTTAATGTAAGGGCCCGGCACTCGAAATTGTTGTCTCAGCTCTTTAAAGGAGTTTTTTCCAAGTCCCACGGCTGCAGTGGGAAAACTGAAAACTCACACCCAAATCATGCAAAACCAGATGGCAGGAATGGAAATCCAGATTAATTATTTCTTAATTTAAGAACTCTTTTAAATTTAATTTGGTTTCTAAGGCAGGCCTGGCTCATTCACAAGCTCGAACATGGCTGGGATGACAATACTGTGACATTTACAATGACACCAGCTCCTGTAGGTGTTTTTTTCCCAGAGCCTGTTAGCTGGCACACATGTCCCAGAGACACAGACATGCTCCTAAGTCACCTAAGCCACATCTCAACTGCAGGATGTGGTGCAGAATGGGCTCGTCCATTCCTGCGACATGGTGCAGCCTCAGTCTGTGTCTTGCCAGAGGTGGGTTGTGCAGAAAGATGCCCCCTGTGATAGCAATGCTGGGGTAGGGGACGTTCTCAGCCCACAACAGAGGTATGCTTCAAAACAAAGAGCATCTGGCCTCTCTCAGAGAGATACTTTCAAGTGGAAAAAATATAAAACCAAAGGGTTTAAGTACCCTGGACATCAACATTGGTGTGTACCTGCCCAGGACCCCATGGAAGAGAGGAGGCTGAGGGGAAAAAGAGCATGGGGATATGACAGGAGGTGAAGCATCAGCACCTTTCCACTCTGTGAGCACCTCGGGGCTCATCACACTCGGGAACATCAAGTAAATTATTTTTTATTTAACACTTTGTCTAACCATGACTACTTTGGGATGGAGCACCACAAACTGCACACACCCCTTGGCCAAACACTACCCAGGGACAGGCAGCACTGGTGGAGATGCCTTAAGAGAGTCAGAGCAGATTTGGCTGGACTGGCAGGCACAGCATTCCCTCATCCCTTCTGCATGCTCCAGACACCTTCTGGAAAACACTCTGGCCACAGCTTGCACTGACTTTCCTTTGCACCTCCAGCAGCAGTGATTTCATTGCCTGAGCCATGGCTGCCCCTGCTCGTGCAGCCAGCTCCTCCCTTGGGCTGCACAGTGGTAACAGGAAGAAGCCAGGGGCTCAGGAGTCCCTCTTCTGCAGCCCAGAACCCATCCAGGCACTCCTGACAGCCCTGCAAACCTCCGTCATGCCCAGCCCATGCTGTCAGGGATGTTAATCAAGAGCAGAACATTAACCAAAATGCCATGTGAGGCTGTGTAAAAGAGGTGGTAAAAGGGGAATCCACTTATCCCACAGTCAGCAGACAGGAACATCAGGACCTCGAGTTACTCCTTTAGAGATTGGATTAGCAGGTCAAGACCACAATGACTGGGAGCTTCTGCCAGTCGCCAGAGATGAAGTCTGGCAGCCCATCAGAGTGGGATCAATCAATCTCCTTAAAAATAATTAAATGATCTGTCTGTATCTTGCTCAAAATGATCACTCTTCAAAGGCTGTAAAAAAAGTTCTAGGCAATAAGCATGGAAACCACTCCGAGGTTTGAGTGAGCGTGCAGGATGAACTACAGGGCAGTGGTTGTTATTATTATTGTTATTATTATTATCATGCCCTCACATACAAGGGCTCTTTTCACCCAGGAGTGAGTGACTGTTGTGGTGGACACTTCAGAAGGAGAGGACACCAAGACTGTCCAACAGCCACACACAGAGCAGCTGGGGGTGCCCTCCTTCCCTCAGTGCTCACACCCTCCCTGCACGCTGTGCTGAGACCTCCCAGTGCTCCTGCTTCTCGCTCATCCCTTGCTTGGCCCCCCAAATCTGGGGACTTCAGCTCATGCCACCTAGAGCAGCCACTGCCATCTCCCCCTGTGCCTGCCACCTGCACCCCCCTAAGCACTGGCTCCGCAGGGGAATGAGTTAGTCCCCAACTTCAGTGAGCTTCTTTGTCTGTCCCTGGAAAATGGAAAATACATAAATTATTAGTGGTGAAACCTTCAGCCTCGTGACGCAGCAACAGCATGGAGGGAAGCAATAGCTTCCCCTTGAGCATCACCACAGAACTCGAGCTGGGACACTGATGACGAGAGTTTTTCTCCACTTTTCTGCTTTAACTTTTTTTTATAAACATCTTTTTTTTGCGGTCACACATTTGGTGTCTGCAGGGTGGTTTCCATAAACGTGGCACAGCTTTTACAATACTAAATAAAGCAGCATGCAAATCCCATCTCCACATCTGCAGTCCACAGACTTGAAGTGTTTAAAAGGTGCAAGACCCATGTCTCTAGTTATTCTTTCACCAGTAAATATGCTGCTGCTAAAAATTTGTCTCCAAGCTGTGTGACAGCCACCTCATGCAGCCAGGCTCATTTTCCTGTTCGATCTTTTTGCTGGATCACCTCCAGCTTTAAGGCAATTCCTGTTAAGTTAATGAAATGTCTCCCTCCCAAAGCAGCTTTGTGGACTGGTCAAGACCCCTGGACCGGTTAAGCCCCTAGCAGCACCCTCCCAGGCCAGAGCAGAGCCTGATGCCATGGCTTTCCTCACCATTGTGACTAAAAAAGGTGTTGCCTCTGCCATGGCTTGAGAAGTAGGTGAACATTTCCGAGCCCAGGCCTCAGTGTCCCTTGCTCTCTGTGGGAGAATCTCAGAGTAGTGAGAGGGCAAGAACCTGAGCCCACACAGCTGCTATTGCCCCTCAGCCCAGTGCCGGGGGCAGCGAGACAGGGCTGCCCTGTACCCCAGCCCTGGGCACTGAAATGCATCCAGCTCAGAGCAACACACACCCTGGCTCCCCAAACCCAGGCAGCCTGGCTGCTGGGAGCTCCGGGCAGCAGTGCCATGTGAAGAGGCAGCAATTAATGAAAGAGCTGTTGGTCACAGGCACAGAGCAGGCCCTTGGCTGCCATCGGTCCTTCATTAACAAACCAGGCCTGATCTGACCCTCTCTGCAATTAACCAGGCCAATTAGTGCCTTTACTCCTCCATCAGACAGCATCTCCCTGCCCCATGATGCCCGGTCTGGCCCTCTGAGCCAGCAGCATTTGCTGGAAGCACTGGCAAGGCTTCCATGGCCACTTGAGTGGCAGTGCCCAGCCTGGGCTTGCAGTGCCAGCAAGGTGATGAGCAGGTCCTTTGCAGGGGGTTTCACCCCACCAAGGCTAGTGACACCAGAGGGAAAAGTCTCTGTCCCTCACGCTCCTGTTCTATCATCCTTGTCAAGAGCAGAACAGTCAAAAATCTGGAGCAAGGGCCCTGCTGGAATGATTGAAGAAAGCAAGATATTGGTACTTTGGCGGGCAGGAAGTAGTATCCCCCTCCTCTGACATGGTCACAGGAGGCTGAGCACAGCAAAGCCACCCCTGATGCCTCTGTGGCATTGCCATGGCAAAGTGTCTGTGCTGGTTACCACATTCAGGAGATGTTTATCCCACACACAGTGACAGGCAATAGCAGTAACTTACACCATGGCTCTGGTACCCTGGGCCAAATCCTGGATTGTTCCACAAGTTTCAGCTCAACGTCATGAGTCACTAATGCCACCATTCTCCCTTTTTTTTTTTTTCCCCATAAAACTTTGTTTTTCCATCAAATGGGAACAAATACACCCAATACCAGGAATTTTGCTAGATGGAGTCCAGATGACAAGTTCTCAGAAAATGCTGTCAGCTGTTGAGATTCAGATTCAAGAGACATCATCCAATGTTAACCATAAACAACAGGGGCAACGAAATGTCTGGCAGATCTTGAAGTGACATGAGATGCCTGCGCTCCACAACAAACCCATTTCACACCACGGGAAAGGTCACCGCTTTAATCCACTTCTGGGTGGAATGTACACAAATGTCATTCTTCTTCACATCTGTAATTAAAGAGCCTCTTGCTTTGCTATCCAGCCCATGTTTATTTTCCCATTTGCTAACATGGTGGATGGTAATATAGTATGACACTGAAGGGATACAGGCTGCTACAGGCGGGCTTTCCACTTCTTTTGGTGATTTGCCTGCAGAGAGCTGGATGCGAAGGGTGGTTGTGCTGCTTGGATCCAGCAGTGATTTCCTTTCTGGATGTGCAGCATCTTCACACACTGAAATAATAATAGCAAAGAAGACAGTGAAAGCGAACAAAAACAAATGGCAGATATCCCCAAAAGTGTTGACTCGTTGCGAGAAGTTGCTGAGGTCTCTGCTGGGCTCCCACAAGGGAGGAGACAGCCAGTAAACCGGGAGGTTGAGGCTAAATCTGTACTTCTGCTGTGAAGAATCTGGTTTTCAACACTAGTATTGTGCTGGATCACTTGGGAGAAGTCTTCTGTATCCCTGTGGCCACCAAGACGCATCTGAAATAACCCTGGATAATCTCTAGCAGGGCCCTTCCTTCCCCACAAAGTGGTCTCGGGTACCAGTGCCAGCTCCCGCCCCACCACATGGCGCCCAGCAGGAAAAGCCCCACACCAGCAAGAATGTTTTTTCCTTCTGGGCTGCAGTGCTGGCACATGATTCACGGGGAGCCTCCCTAGGAGCTGGACATGACGGCTTTGGCGGGAATGGTGTTATCCATCGGGAAGGACTCTGGTGTACGTCACTTTGCAGCCCTGAGGCATGGCTGTGTACTTCAGATCCTAGCATGCTCTCAGCAAAACAACACCAAGATGTTTATTTTCAAAAGGATACAATGTTTGACAAAATAAACTATATTTGATTAATACCCACTGCTTTTCTGGGGTTTTTTGGGTTTTTTTTGAAGGCAGTAAATTTGCTGACTATATAAACATGTCATAGTGCTTCATCTTCCTATACCAAAATTTCAATTACCTCATCTCCAGGGAATACCCTTAGTAACATTTTGACAAGCTTATTTAGGGGGTTGTTTGTGGGCTTGGGTTGCTTTTTCCCCCCACTTTTACTTCTTAGGGAGGTCTCCCATGAGCAAGCCACAGGCTGGAGCTGAACAAAATCCACCCTTTCTCTTCATATGGGGACTTCCACCATGTCCCTAAGAGAAAATCCAAATTCCCACACTGAGAAGCAGTGAGCATCCTCCAATGTCATCGTTTCACTCCATTCCCTTCTGGCTGCAGATTTCATTCCCCCAGTACCTCCACACCTAGTTCCTTGCTAAGGGAACAAATAACATACTGGGAGAATTTGTGATTTTGCTGGTGTCCAGCCAAGTCAGCTGTGGAGCTCAAATTTAAAAACCCCTGGGTTTCTGGGAGTGGACACCTGCTTCTAGGGGGTGTGTTGTGTGATCTGGTAAAGCTTTAGCAGTATTTGTCAATCATTAAGCTGCAGTGTTGCTGCAAAGGTCAAGGAAATTCCCACCAAGGTACCCAAGCGTTTGGGAACCAAAGGATATTTCTGGGCTGCTTTAGCTTGGGTGAGCTGGAGAGCCTGCAGGGCAGGACTGGTCCGGTTGGCTTGGCCATGGCCAGTCCCACCACTGAGCTGCGTGCTCCGGCACGGGAAGGAGGCGTCTCAGCAGCACACCTGGCTGTTCGGAGCATTTTGAGTCATTGTGTGGTTTCATATATTTCACTTTAGAGAACTTATTCAACATCCCACATCTGGTCCCTAACAGCAGCTGTTGGTCTCCCTGCTCCCTTGGTGCCTCTTGCCCACCACCACTGCCTCCTGTCTGTCTCACCACAGACAAGCAGATGCTAACAAAGCAGAGCAGGAGGCAGTGCAAGACAGTCACCTCCTCCCTCCCAAGTCCCCAGCGTGCCACCCGCCAGGACCCTGAGCTGTGCACCAACCGAGCACCCTCCAAGGCTGGGGAGCAGCTGGAAACTGCCCTTCTGGTTGGTGGCATCTCCCTTGCTGTGCCCACAGCTCAGCATGCACCGGTTTTGACTCAAAAGCAAATCAAAATACCTGACAGCACAGGATTACACGTGGCCCCCCTTCTGCAGACCCACAGCAACATTCCCATGTCCAGCTGCCAGGTCTGCAGGCATGGCTGGTGCCCTCTGCATCTTCCATGCAAGGGCAGTTTTGTTTCAGTTGGAAGCCCCAGTGAATCCAGTCCCAGATCCCTGTTAGGCCCGTGCTCCAGAGGGCTTGAGGGCTTTGCTCATGGAGATGAATGAGGAATTCTGAAAATCTCCCTGAAAAACGAAACCGAGCAACTCTAGATCGCACTTCCCCAAACAGCATGAGCTGTAAGCACCAGCTGTTTCTAGCAGCTGTTCAGTATGTTAGATTTTACCATTCCAGCACTAAACTATTAGTCAATTGATTAATGAACTGGAACTTCTCATCCAACAAAAATATTTTGGTTTTAAATTATAATTTGATGTGTGGTTAGTGCAGAAATACATTACACATGCTAAGCACATGTTTGCATCTCATCACCACCCTCAGACACAGGGAAAGGTGTGAGCTTTGTCACCTTTTTAAGGCTGCTTGCAAGCCCCTCCAGGGGATGCAGTGCCTTTGCACAAGGGGTGATGCTGCTCATTCCTGCCCAGATGTTCGACGTGCATGGGGCCAGCAGGCTCCTGCCACCCCACTGCTGCCACTGGAGCTTAAAGGAGCTGCAGAACTGGCCAGGAAGCATTAAGGTTAACTGGCAGGAGTGAGGACTCAACCACCTGAGACTGGAAACATTCCCAAGGTCGCCAGGCCTTTATCTGGTGCTGGCACAAGGTGCCAAGCCCATGAGGCACCGTTGGGACACAGCGCTGACAGCTCCAAGGAACCCATGGCTCTGCACAGGGAGATTTGGGGACCAGAGTCAGCCACAGCTCAGGACTGGCCCTGGGTATCACCACAGAGCTAAAAGTTATCTGAGAAGGAGTTCTTCAATTTTCATTTTTTTCCCCAGAAGCACCTTCATGCCATAAACTCCTCTATTCAGCTAAAACCCCAGGTATTTATTCTAGTAACACACTTTGCTGGCCAGAAGTGGCCACCACTGGTGCTGAAGTCACATCACTGTATTATCATGGTGGTGTGTGCACAGCTGAGCTGCAGCCCTGGCAGGTGCCAGCAGCTCAAGCCCCACTCCTCCTCGACTCATATAAATATATTATCATATACATTATATGTATTCTCATTCATAATATATAATAATATTAATAATGATAAAAAGTGAAATAATCTCGACTGTGTATTAGCAGTTAAACCTGCATGCCCTGGGACAAGGTGTGGCGTTCTAAGTACATGTGCAGAGGGGAGGTGACAGTGCCCATCTCCTGATGGAGGGGTCCTATCCCATGGCAAGGCAGGTCACAGTACATAGAACTGGTGTAGAGAAACAAACAGGGAAAAATTATTCCTTATTTCTCATGACATGGGAATGAAACTGCCCAGAACTGAACACCAGCTTTATTCCACCTTGGTGGCCAGGGCATCCCTTGCAACCCCCCTGTTAAAACGTGCACAAACCCATGGCAGAGGAAAATTCAACAGCTGCTTTTTCGAGTTATAATCCATTATTTTATAAATTTGGCAGGTAGTGGGCTCAAAGACTGTTTTTTGTGATCTCTGATCATATCAAAGCAAGTACAGCTTTGCTAAACAGCAAAGGGAAACCAAGCTCAGTGGGCATCAGAGGGGTCTTCTGCTGGGAAGCATCAGAATCGTGCTGTGGTGATGCAAGTGGGAGAACCCATCAGGCTTTGTGAGACGCAGCAAAGCACAGCCCACACCAGCTCCTCAGAGAGAAAACACACTGGACTTGTACTGAAAAACTGCTGCCACCCTCCCATCCTGCTGCTTAGCTAAGGAAGCAGCAGCACACAGAATATTTCTGACATAATATTAGAGGAGATGATGTCCCTACACTAGAACCAGCAATACCTGGTGAGGCAGAGGCAATACATCATCTCTGAACAAACCCAGCAGCCCACTCCCACCCCCTGCACTCCTGGGGGATGAAAGGAAAATGATCAGAAGGGAAGAAGCGATGGAAATTCAAGTGGCGCTAATAAAATATTCCCTTTGGTGGAGCAGAGGCTCATGGGCTCAGCCAGCTGCGGCTTGGAGAGCTGGGATGATGTGGAGAGCTGGACCAGAACGAGAGCAGAGCAGCAGGAAGGTGAAGAAATGCCTCTGCCAGCACCACCATCGACTCTCCCCTGCATTGCGTCATGCACCAGGACCCCTTTGACCCAGGGGTCAAAGTGTGGTCCCAAGACACGGAGAGGATTGTGGCTTGGCTCGTGAACGTGTAAAATATAAAATACAAAAACATGTAAAATACAAAACCACATCACATGGCATGGATGCAGAAAATCAGGAATACCGCACGTCACCAGCACTGCCCAAACACCCCCAGCGCCCACCCTGATGAGGATATGAGGATTCTGAAACCCAGAGGAGAGCTCTCCAACCATTAAGCATCAGGTCATGCCACAGGTTAGCCCAGATCTGCTCCTTTGCATCAGGAACAGTGAACAGGGAGTTAACCTCTCAATGCAGAGGAGTGGGGAAACAATCATCTCTCTGCCACAAACCCAAAGCACTTCATGCAATTCCAAGGCTTCAAACCAGAGTCAGACAGATCAGCACCACCACTTAAACTGGGCAGTTTCCACTCTCCAGACCATCTGACTGCATGGTTTGGAATTATCTACTTTCACCTAAACATAAAGCTGCTGTAAAAGAGGCCTGATGCACACAAATATTTGAAGCATGCACGTGCGTGTGAGGGGGTATGTGCACACGTACGTGCATACGCTGCAGTTTAAGATATTGCGGATATAATCACTCTAGTAAAGGCAGATCTTAAACAGAAATATGTAACCATCTTGGCCAGAAACCAAACCAAACCCAGCCCACCCATTTAATCAGACCAAGCCAAGTCTTTCCCTGGTGGCCCCGAGCTGGGCACAGTTGGTGTTCCAGGCTGCCCACTCCAGTACAACACAGGCTATTGTCTCACACACGGGAGGCTACTTCCAGGGCACCACTTACAGAGCAACCAATCTTTATTTTAGAGATAGCTTACGTAAAGCAACATGCAAAGAAACACATGAGTAAGAGTCTCATCTGCCTCAGGCTCCTGCAAATCCTTTTCTTTTCCCCTTTCATAGCACAAAACACTGGACAGCTGTTGTTCACCCTGTAAAGCACAGCGTGTACATCCCTGCTGTCTGTCCTTTGGCTGGAGCTGTGTTTGCAGGTTTCCCGTGGGAAAGGAGGTGCTTCACTTCTGAAGAATGAAACCAGGTTGTTGCATGTGCCACAAGGATGCTGGTGGGGATCAGCCACCTACACTGAAGGGCTTCAGGACCTGGCTGGGAGGTGAGCAGCAAAATCCCCTGCAACTTGACATGATGCAGGTGGGCTTTGTGCCCAGGAGAGCACATCTCCACCACAATCCCAGTGCATGACAACTTCTTGTCCACATCATCTTTCCTCGTGCCGTGTGTCTGATCTTCTCTCTCCCCTATCTTCACATGCTCTCTGTGCTATGTCCTGACCAAATTCTCAGGGGTGAGACTCAAATTTGGAGTAAGTACAAAAACCTCTTGAACTACAGAAAAAAATCTGTATTAAGTCAACTAGGATCAGGGGTAGGATATTTGCTGAGAGTATTTCATAAACCATAGGTGTTCTGTACCCCATGCATGTTCAAACAACTCAAAATTAAATATGGTCTTCACCTTAACAGCAAGGGCGACCTCAGTCTTCAAAAACTGCGAGGAACACAATTTAATAGGAACCTGCTCACAGTAAACAGGATTAGCTTTAAAAAGTACTGTTAGATATTTACTGGTTTGCCATGAACCAATGCTTTTTTAGTTTGGGGTCTTTTTCTGTGAAGAGTCTTGAAAAATTGACTCAGGTCATTTTTCCTGTCTTTGGAAATGTGCATATATTTCAGAAGAGTATCTTCCTCACTAAGAAAAAGGCATGGAGAGACACACAGCGATGCTACCAGCACTGCTCATGGCTGGTGGCCCAGAAGCAGCGGGAGGATCAAGGTGACGGCAGCAGCAGGGCTGGGGTGGGTGGCTGCACTCCCAGGGTTGCTGCTGGTGACTGCAGCACCATCTTTGCTTTGCTGATTCAGAAGCTGCTTATTCGCAGAGATGTCATCCATATCCAGGTCATACGCCAGCTCTGAAAGCAGAAGGAGAGAGGGGGTCAGTAACAGGTGGCTTGTGCCAGCATTCTGACACACAGCACATCCACATCCCCAAAAACCAGGGTCCTTGGGGCACCCCATGCCACAGCTGAGGGCAGCTGGGTCTGGGGGCACTTAAAGGCATCAGAGGGCTTGATGGGCCAGAAGAGCCTAGCAAACATCTTGTCAGTCCCGCACCCACCAGTCTCAGCATCCTACACCAAACCTTGTACTTGGAGAGACTAAACAATCACAACTGTGAGTTGCTCCAGTAAGAAAACAAAAGAGATAAGGGATCTGGCTTACTGGAGAGAAAGAGATGTGCCTTACTGGAGAGCTACTCCCAAAGAAAACCAGCTGAGCTTTGCAGGGGGTGTTTAGCAATGCAAATTGTGTCTGCTCCCCAGGCACAACAAGGAGGCATGCAGGAGTGAGGAAATCCTGGCGAGCACTAACACTTCCCCAAATCCAAAGTCAGCAGAACGCCTTGCTCACCAGAACCTCTTGGCTGTAGGACCTAAGGCGCTCTGCATTCCTGCAATCTTACATAAGAGTGTGCAAAATGTGCTCCTTACAGCACTGAGAGCACATCCCATCCCTGGTCCACCTCATCAAAGGAATGAATGTGAATGGATCATGCACTCTGGGCATGCTGGTGTTGCAACATGGAGACTTTGAGATGAAGCACATGTGGGTTTCAATCCAAGAAAACATCCAGTATAAAAGTTTTGACAGTCCTGGCAGAGGAGCATGACATTAACAGAGGGGAAAGCTTGTGGCAACCCATCACTGGCTGCAAGGGACTTGCTGAGCTCAACAGTCACCCCTGTCTTGCTGGGACAGGGAAGAATAAAGATGTCCAAAGAGACAATATGGAAAGACAAGACACCAGCAATTCTCAAGGCCAAGAACAAAGAGGAAAAGGTGTTTTAAGATGCCATTAGCCAGATCCATCTGGAGCATTTGAACCTGTCAATTTGCTGGATCGAGTGGGTGCACCCATGCTTGCCTCAAGGCAATGGGGTCCTTGCTCCCTTGCTTGTGCTGCTGCCATCTCCTTCTGGGGTTCAGGTTTCTCACCCAAATGGGAATCAGTTAAGCCTGTTCATCTCATCTCCAGAGCCTGGCCTTTGGAATTGGAGGAACTGGTGGTTTCCATCAGAAGAGACCCTGGCACAAGCCTTTAACAAGCCTCCTGGATCACTACCATGTTGAAAAGGTTTGGATCATCCCACCCCACCCCTGAGAAAGAATCCAAGAGACTGAATAAACACTCAATCTAAAAAAATGCCACATCAATCCAATGAACATCACTGCCAAGGCAAACAGGCAGTATTTCTTAATCAAAAAATACCCAAACATTGCAAAACAAAAGCAGAATGATGTTAGCGTGACAAGTGAGTCAGCCCAGGCCATCAAAGAGGGTCACAAAGGCTCAAAGGGAGCAGTTATCCATGCACACAGAGGGCCAGGTGCAAGCAGAACCTGCCTGGTAAACTGAATTCTTGAGTAGATTCCCACAGATATTGCCATTCTTCTTTTCCACAACTTTCCTGCTTTCCTTCTAAAGAGTAGAGATATGCTGCCGTCCTCTGGCACCGCACACCCACAGGAAGAGCAGGGAAAGAAAGGTGCCACCTTGAAAGGGATGTGCTGGGAGGCTTTCCAAGCACAGAAAGAACAAGTCCCTCTGGCACAAGATATGCTCAGGCTTCAGGGCAGTTTGGGAGCAGCCTGGCTGTACCACCTTATTTTCCCAAGCTCATTTCTGGAAAATAAGTGAAGGGATTTGGAGTTAATAAAATCACAGCAGATTATTTCGCAGTTTGTTATTTTACACAAGACTCCTCAGCTGGCACAACGTGGGATCACGACCTGCCCTGGTGTGTTTTGGAAGGTATTTCCACACTTTACAAAAGCTCCTGAAACCTAAAAGATGCTCTGTGGAGTCATGGTACTATCGGGCACCCACACACTCCCAGACCAGTGATCGTGAAAGCTTTTGAGGCAGAATATTCTCTTATTGGACATCCTAGCAGAACTAAAAACGTCCCTAGAAACTGAGTAACTACTCTTGCCTTCCCTTTAGAAAAGAAATTTGAAACAAAAGAGTGTTTCAGCAAGGTCCTTAGCAGCACAAAGGGTTTTGACGGCTCCATTTACAGTCTTGTTCTGGGATGTTATTTATGAGATGTGAGTTCCTGCATGGTCTCAATGCAGCAGCTGAATCCTGTTTGAAATGTTCAGCCAGGGCATACCAAAAATGTGCATTTCAAACATATTCTTTGCGTGGGAAATTCTCAAATTCTGGGATTTCAACTCAACTTGAATAAGAGTAATTTTTTAAATCACAGCATTTCACCCAAATGGGGATGGTGATTCTCTCGCTCTTCCCTTCTGACCAAATTAAACAGAAGGGAACAGAAACCCCCTTGTCATCAGAGCTTAGTGTGCTATTTTCCTCGCCTTGTTTAACTGCTTCAGAAGTTTAGTGCTTGGGTGTGCCGTTTGTTTTCACTATTCCTTCCATTGTTTCCTACTCCTTATTTGTGCCCAACTGTATTTTTAGGCTTGATGGATTTAGCCAAACATCTTTTATTTTGTATTAATAATGGATCTGTAACCCTAGCAAATCCCGTTCACTTAACTTCTAATGACTTTTGCTACATCAGAGGAAAGGAATATAAAAAGTACGAGGCTCTAACAGACCTCAGGCAGCTGATCCAGGCAATAACAACATTAAAAATATACATCACAGAATCACAGAATTGGTAAGGTTGGAAGGGATTACAGTGAGTCAGCTGGTCCAAACTCCCTGCTCAAGCAGGGTCATTCCAGAGCACATGGCACAGGATTGAGTCCAGACATTTCTTGCATGTCTCCAGTGAGGGAGACTCCACACCCTTTCTGGGCAACCTGTTCCAGTGCTCAGTCACTGCACAGTAAAGAAGTTTTTCCTCATGTTCAGGTGGAGCTTCCTGTGCATCAGTTTCTGCCCATTGCCTCTGATCTTATTGCTTATGTTATTGATAATAGACATGTTTTCAAATCCAGGAATACAAATTAGCAAATATTCCTAATCACGTAGTTCTTGAGAGGTCTCCATTAAGATTTCCAGCTTTTGTTAGGATCCCTTGTTAGTCCAGGTCACCTCCACATCCCTGTACCTCCTGCTCCCACAGCTGCCAGGAGTGAAAGAGCCTCAGCATCAGGGATGGAGTTGCAGGATGGCTGGTGTGGTAACAGAAACTTATCCCTCCATGTACTCCATTTTGGCCACTTCCACCCAAAACTCTGCCTTTACGCTGCAAAATAACCTGAGAGAAGCTGCTCCTCTGCCTCCCCTCTACCCAGTCATCTTCTGCACTAAACACCTCCACCACCCCAGCTCAGATCACCCAACTCATTGGCATCAGTTTCTTAGTACAAAGTGGCCCTTTGGCCTGCAAAGACTTTCGGGGGAGGGCAGGAAACTAGAAAAATCTGTTTCTGTTTATAATCAGTCAGTGTCCAGGGGGTATTACCAACAATCTGCACTAATTACAAATTCAATCTTTACTCATTTTGGCCCCTCTTGTCCTCTGGGCTGCAGATTAGATAATCCCTTTAAAATAATAGTCAATCATTAGCTCTGTTTTTTTCTTCCCCCCTCACGCAAGCCGAGCGTGCCGTGCCGTTTCCCGGAATCCTCACGCAGCTGGTGAAAGGTCTCCAGCCGCACACAAGCCGGTCCCTCCGGAAGCATCTTTTGTAACCAAAGCCCCTCTAACACAAAGCTGCTGCGCTGTGCTCCCAGGACGGCAACAGCTTCAATGGTCTCGCAGTGTGGATGACAAAACCCGGCGCCAGCTCTACAACGCGCGCTTTCCGCATCCACAAAATAAAGCGGCGGCATTTTCCCATGGATTAGGACTAGAATTGGGCATACTGACTCTGCACAAGCTTATTGGGCAGGAATCATTACAAAGCTCTTCTTGCTGAACCACATCAGCTTTGGAGATAGCTACAAAAGATAGCGGAACTGGGAGGAGGTTGGGTTTGAGTTGGGATAAAAGGTCCCGTGGTAGCAGGCACAGAAAGAGCCAGGGGGATGAGTTCTGGCACACAGGCTTTCCTCTGCCAAATCCACTGTTGCTTACCAAAACACCCTTTTTCACCCCAAAAAGGACAACACGGCCTTAAGCAAAGAACTGCTAGCAAATGTCACTCTGGCAAATGGCCTCCAAGAACCCTGCTACTGCTCGGCTGCTGCCCAGCCCAGAGCCAGGGAATGTCATCTCCCAGCCAGGCATCTGGGCTGCCTGCCTGCCAAGCCTGCCCCAGCAGATGGTTCCAGTGATGGACCCAATATAGCAACAGAGCCATACTGGATGGCCAGGCATGAACATTACACCCCTGTCACTTGATAGCTCTGCCGGTGCTTCATGCAGTGGTGACGGGTGCGAGGGGATCCCGTTACAAGCAAAACCATCGAGCCTAACGCAGCGTGTTCAGCCAACAGAGCTGCTGTGGGGATGGCCCTGGTTTGCAGATGATGGAAACCCTATGGTGTGAAGAGAATGGATTGTGACCATGTCGTTTCCAGTGAGCGCAAAACACATCAAGTAGAAATGTCAGAGACAGGTAGGGAAGCTTGGCAAGCTTCTGCATCTGCCAACATCTGCCTGCATCTTTCCTTCAGGACTGCTTTTTCCTAGGAATGCACATGCTACCATTGCCGCTGAAAATGACAATCTCCAGAGTGCCTTGCTTTGTTTAATTTTTTTAAGCAGCCAGCATCTTCAGTGTGGGGAACAGCTTGTCAGTTGGTGCAGTAGACTAGTTGTCTCCAAAATAGGACAGGATTTCTCAAAGGGAGAGATGTTTGAGTCAAGCCCAAACTGTTGACTCATTACAAGGTGAAGCACAAGAGCCTGTGATTCCACAGACCAGTCTGCCTGACCTTGACTCCCAAATCTCTCCTTCTCTACAATACCAACCATCTCACTCTCACAGGTGTTTGCACCTGAAATCTAGAAGAACACTTCAATTTTATCCCAAACCTTTCCTGCTGGAACACCAAAAAATCTGCTCACGTCAGCCTGCAGTTATCTGGTTTTCTCAAGCAAACAGCTCATACTACAAACGCAACTCTGCCTCCCCAAAGACAACACTTGAAACTGTCCATGGGGTTACATGGCACAAACAGCCACAACTGCATGGATACAGCTGAGATTCCCAACCTTCTGCTTCTCCAAAACACCTTAAACTCTTCCAAACACCTAGCCAAGCATGGTTTCATCTCATCAAGGAGGTTTTGCCCTCTGGCTTATTACCATTAAAATCCTGGAGCACCAACAGGTTTGCCAGTTGTCTTCTTGCACAACGAGCTGCAACAGCCCAGCCGTAGGTGCGGCCGCGCCAGTGTGTAATTAACGCACTGAGCCAGGGCTGGCCGTGGTGCTTGTGTTGGCACAGATCACCGAGATGGATGTGCAGCATGTGCATGGTCTTGTGCCTCTGCTTTTCCACCTCCTCCACAGCAATTTAGGAGGTGCGGCTCTTGGCAATACGGATTTGGAAAAAAAAAGAAGAAAAAATCCAGCTCAACACCATCCTGCTGCCATCGGCAACATGGCCGAGGGAGCCTGGCGTGGCTCAGCAGCGAGCGGTAAAATCAACTTCCTGCGCAGAAACCCAAAGGAATCGGGTTTGCGATTGCTGATTTGCAAACCAAGATTTTTCCCCCGCTTGCCTGTTTGCCACCTCTCAGCTGCTGGTGTGCCACCGATGGCCCTTGCCCTGCAGCATGTGTTCACCAGTAACCCAGAGACCACAGGCACCACCACAAACCCAGCACCAACCAGGGAGGAAGTTCCCCTAGGATCAGCGCTCTCTGGAAAGCAGCAGTAATTTGATTTGGGGGGATCAAGATGTGAGGAAGGTCTGTCTCAGTCTCACACCAGGGCTGTAACCAGGTGCTGCTCGGGGTACACAAGGCAGTGAGCTCTGAGAGGCAGCCACTATGCACGCCCTGGCTCCCCAACCTCCAGCACTACCACAGAAGTCTCTCCACACATGTTCTCAAGCTTTTGATGGGATGAAAGGACAAAACACCCTGAAAACTCAACCCATTATACAGGCAGAGGGGCTGCACCATAACCCCAATTCCAGCAGCTGCTCCTTCCCCCCACTTTGGCCACAGGCTAGTGGCGAGGAAGGGCCATCATTTATGACTTGAGCCTATGTTTACCTTGAAAATATACTCATTACATTCCTCTTTGCTGCTTGGTTTGTTCTATATCTCCCCTGAAGAGAATCTGGTGTCTGCAATTGCTTTATTCGTTTTCCCCTTGGCAGAGTGTGAAAGAGTTTCTGAACTGCACTCGCGGAGCAGAGCCACAAAAACGTGTTTAGCAAAACACACTCATGTAATCTATTAAAAAATAACAAATCTCATTAGCATTGTTAATTGGAACTGCTGGAGTCTTTGTACTTCGCTGCTGAGGCAGCATTACCCTGGTCTGATATCCAGCTTTACCGTGCAGAAGAAGAGCTGCTACCTAAAGGAACTTAGGAGAAAAGCACTGAAAAATAGGGAGCTAAACACTTACAGCCAAAAACATCTACAAAGGCAGGAGTCAAGAAACAAAAAGAGGAATAGCTGGAAATAGAAGAGTATGAATAGAAGTGAAATGATTTAAGTGGCAGCAATATAGGACTGGGTCAAGCAACGGTCCTGCAGATCCCCCAAGCACCTCAGATTTGGAGTCAGTCATCTTCTTCCTCTTTGGAGACATTCAAGATCTAAACAACAAAGAGATTCCTTCTGATCACTCTGCTGTCACCTGAGACATCTCCATACAGTCTTGATTTTGAGAAGGTCCCAGTGATAGCAGAGCAAAATTAAATGCTTCACATTCCCTCTAATGACTGAAAAGAACATAATCCCATCAAACTGAAATTTTCTCCTTCATCTTTTCTTCCCCAAAATCCCTTGAATACAACCAGAAGAGGCAGCTCTTTCCTGCTACAAGCTGGCCTTCAACTCTCCAAGCTCAGGACATTCAGGTATTAGCAAGACCTGCCAAAATGCAGTCCTAAGGGGAATGCAATGGTTGCTGCCTTCCAGATGTTAGCCACTAAAAGCAGCCCTCAAGGCAGAAGGATATTTCTCAATGCTTGATTAGAAAACTCATGGTGGTGTTATGGCACCCGGGAACATCTGACATCTTCCTTTGTGACTCACTGCGTGTGGAAACCAGACCTGAAAGTGCCCCGGCCACAGAGACCAGGGTTCGTGGCATTCCTCTTCAAGTAGGCAACCTGGAATGTGCCTCTTCAATCAGAAGGGACAAGGACTTTGTGCAATGTCTAAACTCAGCGAAAAATCCCTGGACATCCATCAGTGCTTTATGCTTTTAAGAAAAAAAGAACCCAAGGCAGCTGGTGTTTTGCTCCTTGAGCACATGTTTAAAAAAGTGCCTGAGCAGCACTCCCAGCCCAGGGATCAAACTGACAGAAACTCCACCAGGCCACAACTCATGCTGCCAAGGGAAATATCTGGAGTGAGATTTCAGGTCAAAATCCAAGAATCTGCGTTGTGCATGGACATATCTGCCATGCTTGGGACCATGCTGGAGCTTAAGGAGACCACTTCGACGGCTCTCACTCCAGAAGGAGGGAGCAAGGGATGGAGGGGATTGGCCCTGGGCTTCTTCCTGGCATCTCCCCAGGTCAGCTTATATGGTACAGCCACAGGAAGGTCCCAGGGATGAGGACACACTGCTCATGTGGGAGCATCCAAATTGTTTTGGGGACACCTCCAGCAAGCAGTGAAACAAGGAGGTGACAACTCAATAGGGCTCCAAGGTCCAAGTCCACAAATGCTTCCTTCTCTATCTTATCTGAAGCAATCATGGCTCTCTCTCAGGAATGTCACAATCACAGTGGAAAATCAAAATAAAAAGGCTACATAATCCAGTTTGTAAATCCCTTCAAAATCACAAAATCCTCTCTAAAATGGATTACAGAGATTAGAGTTTCCTGGAAATCAAGAATTGCATTTCAGGCTCCCCCATCTCTTCACTGCCCCAGAAAAAAAAGAGTCATGCTTGTGCCCCTCACCCCACCTCACTCCTCCCCAACTATCACCCTTGGCCTTGGGGAGCAAAAGCAGCTCCCTCCAGCCCCTAAAATCAGCAGAACTGTTTCTAGCTGATTTTGCCCTAAGCACTATTTTGGGGCACACTCTGCTGCATGTACCTGATCCTGTGGACAACGTGCATCAGTGGTAGGAAACCTGCCTGCAACAGGGAGAGGAGGGTATGACTCCAGCCTCCTGCAAGCTTTTTGGTCCACCCCTACCCCAAACAGGCACCATGTGATTGTGCAATGTGCTGCCATAGTTTTGTGAGCTGCAGGACCTGCACTCAATCCTGTGGGTACCCAGCAGAAAAACATCCTCTTAAATCAGGGTAGTCTTCTAAAAATCACCAATGGGCCAGAGGTGACAATGTTACCAAGAGGAGAAAGGTCAAACATTCATGTGGGGATGATACAAAATTATTTAGCAGCCATGCCATTATTATTCTGATAGATTAAAATCATAATTTTGTTTAATATTTTGACTCAAGTATTGACAGTCGATGGTGGCAGGGCAATTTGCTGTTGGGAATTTTTATTTCGTGAGAGTTTTTGTCTTTTCCTTCTTATTTGGAACAACAGCAACAAAAAAGGATTGCAATATTAGCATTCCCGGCAGAGCACACATTCAAGTTCCTGACCTGTTATTGCTCAAGGACTTCTGCAGCTGCAGATGCCTGTTTGGAGCTACAGTTAGGTCACTTTGAATGATGCTCACAGAATAAGGATCAAAACACTCACAGCTTGATCAAAAGGACATTTTATGAACATTGCAGCCTGAGTTAAGTGCTGATGTGAATACTTACGTTCGCCCTTATATTACCTCGGCTTGGTTCTAATAAAATTAACACCCTTTTAAGTAATGCACTCAGTTTTTATTTGTTTCATGGTTTTGTGCCTTATGGCTTTGCAAACATGTTCTCAAAACCTTTCCATCACTCTGGGAATGTTTAGCTGTGTTGCGATCTGCAAATCAACATCTTTGTCCTGAGGAATAATAAAGGTTGCACCTTTGTAGCATTGCTCTAACCTGGATTTATCCACCAAAAGTTGGGGACTTTTTTCCCTCCACAAAAGAGGGTAACACAGTCACACTCTTTTATTTCCCAGGAAGAATTACCACCTGTAAATAAACAACTAAAAACTGAACTACAAGCACCAGCAGCATCAATTCTCCTTTGAAAAGAGACAACAGAAAAAACAAAGCAGGGGAAAATCCAGTCTCTCCTCTGCATTTCACTTGCACATTAGAGGCAAAATGAACTCACCAGTCCAGGACAGGGGACGTCTTATTGGTGCAATACAGCCGCTTAACTGTTCTTTAGAGATATTCATCTCAAAAGCCAGAACAGAAAGAGCACTTTGCCCCCTTTTATTTATTTATCTTTTTTTATGCCAACTCACCTTAGCTGAAAAGCACATTGAGATTCTAATTATGGGAAGGCTTCATCTAGTAGATTTGTAAACTCAGCTATCAGCTTGAATTACTGGAATTAGCAAGGCTAATTTAATGTCACTGTTCAAAATAGCTCTGATTTGGAATTTCTTAATGGCCTTAGGAAAAGGAGTCTTTATGCATACTGCAATCTAGGCTTCATTCTTAGACTAAATTCCTTCTCATAGATTTTGTGAATGCCCTGTTTTGTAGCCAACACAAACTCTGTCCAGTAAAATAATGTAAGGACTCAGAATGAAAAGAGATTAGCTGTTCCCTGCTCCTGTTATTTTAAAGCAGAAATAACTTTGGCTTCTACTGATTCATAGACAAAGCTTGAAATGCAAAGCATGCTCAACTCCAGATTCAGCATGAAAAGGACCTTAAAATATTCCCGAGTGCAAGTAAAGGACTTATTAGAGGGATGAAAAGAGGCACTTTTCACAGAATCCCAAACTCTTTAGTCCTGTCATATCAATAATCTTGCTTAAGAATATCATTCCATTCGCATTTCTTTTTCTTCCAAATATCCTGCCTGATTCCTATGAAATACAACATTTACACTTTTGAAGTGTTAATTAATTTCTGTTAATGCGTGGTGGTGTAAAATGTCTGTGGATCACCCAGAGCATGAGTGATGGCGTCACGAGGGGGTGGGACAGGGAGCAACTCTGTGCAGTTATACACCTGAAAATTGATAAATGAGGGGGGAATTTTAAAGACTTGGTTAAAAACCTCTTCTTTAAATAACAGCAGTTGATTGTGCTGAAACTCAACATACCTGCACAATCTGTTGCACTCTCCTTTATGTTCGTGTTTAACACCCACAAAAACAATGCTGACAGTAAGAAAAAAAAAAAGCTTTATAGATATCAGGAAGGAAATTTGCCTGGCTGTCCTAAGCTGCTAAATTAGATCAATTTTTAACCCAGTTTGCCTAGACTTTGCAAGATGGTTTACTCTAAAACCAGCACAAAGCAACTTGAGACAATTTTCCCTCTTTGTTTGAAGAAATTGCTGAAAAACAAGAGAAATCAGGAACAAATCACAAAAGCCTGTGTGGGCATGGCAGGAAAGGAAACAGAGATGCCCCCTTTTTAAGAAGTCGGAGGAGATTTTTTTTGTGCATTTAGTTCCACATCCTGAGGACAATTTGCACTGCCTGGGGACTGTCATAGCATGGAGGAGACACAAGATGTTTAGGGCCACATCTGCCCATGGCCCTCCACAAGACAGCACCAGCAGAGACCAAAAGACCCCCAAACACTGTCACAGGATGTGGACACACTGAGATAGCCCTGCCTGGCATGTAGTACTGGCCAGTGATGGTTTTCATAGACCAAACCAGATTTCATGGTGCCCAAGAGACCCAAGGGTCTCAAAGGACACCACAGGCATTAATTACACCCTCCACTTTGCAGAAATTAATTAAGCACTGAAACATCTGGTCCCTGAGAGCCACGCACAAGCCTCCATTCACTAATGGCTAAAACTGAGCCGAGGTTGTGACGAGGTTTCAGGAGAGCTGAGAAAAGCACCTCTGAGTGCCCCAAGCCACCCTGAAGCAGCAGAATCCTCCCCCAGGATACTTCTGATTCCTCTGGACACGTCCCAGCAAGTCCCCCTGAGAAGACAGCCATTCAAGGTTTGTCTCTGAATCACTCCTTATAGCAAAGCATGGAAAGCTGACACACCAGGGAGCTGGGAGGACAAGGGGCAGTCCCATCCCACAGCCATCCCTTAAGGGCATCTACTCAGTCCCTGTTTCTAAGGACACCTCAAGAGTGACAATAGCAGTCATTTTTCCTAAGAATGAACTGGATACTCCTGATGAGACATCCATGTGCCAAAAAGTAACAGGAGCTCCTCACATCATCCTTGTGTGCCGCTGGCTGCTGGGCTGCTGTCACCCATTCGTGGTGAGACATCCTCCAGCCCCATCCTCCCAGCTTCTCCAGCTGCACGAGGCATCCCCAGCAGACCCATGGGAAGCAGACCAGTGGGAAGGCACCCCAGCACGCCCGGGTGCTCCAAGATGCTCCAGAAACCACCGTCACTGCAGCATTTTCAGAGCTGGTATCCTCTGCTGGAACAAATCCACACACATCACACAGCCTTGGTCACTCTCCTGCAATGCTCTAGTAAAGAAACAAAACCCTCTCTGCCTCTTGATTCCTCTGTTTTGCTCTGTTTAGGCTTGCTGGATGCCTCCCCATCTTTCCATCTGCCTGGCTGACTTCATGTCCTCTCGGAAGCTGGACGAGCCATTTGCCCAAGGCACTCACAACGGATTTAGATGAGCAGCCTGCCAACCCACAAACATCTGCTGTCACTGTTTCTTTTGCAACAAATGCCTGGATGAAATAGGTGACAAGTGCATTTAAAAAATATGATACCTGTGCTGCGGAGAGCTGGAAGGCAAAGGGGGATTGCCAGCCCCTGCAGCTAACAAAAAGTGGTGGCTGTGCTGCAGCTGCAGCCTGGGAAACCCATTAAGACCACATGGAGTGTCAAAGTGTAACACGAGTGCTGGGCTTGCAGGGCAAGCAGGAGCTGGGCAGGAAGCAGATTCAAAGATAACAGAAAACAACATGAGTTTCTCAGCACATCCCTGCCCTTGCCTCCCAAAAACTGGGAGGAGCAGGTGAACAGGCACACCTGAGCTGTAGGTCAAGGCAGAGGCAGAGACAGTATCTGCCTGTGCATCCCATCCTGGTGTGGGGAGATGCCCAGCAAGGGATCCCTTAGGGCAGGGCTTGCTCTAGGGGCTGTATCTGCTTTAGGGTTAGTCCACCCTGCAGCCATCCAGTACCCCAGTGTAGGTTTCGATGGGATGGAAGGGATTTAGGAGCCTCCAGGCAATCCCACACAGTGGTCCCAGTTACCCTGTATCCTACATAACAGGAGCTGGTTAAGTATTTTTACAGACAGGTTCTGCTCCTTAATGTACGCAACTGGTCAGGGTGACCATTACTGTTATTAGCAGTCAAAATCAGGCTCTAACCTCTTGCTTTCCAACCCAAGCACAGCAGTACTTTTCATTCAGTGTGTAGCAATACCGCCTTGCTATGTCCTTATTTGGGGATTTTTTTATTTTGTACACAGAACCATTTTTCTTATTTCCACATTTTCTAATGAGTTCTGGCGGTAGGAAGTTGTTTGTAAATCACACAAGTATTTGTTTTACTGGAAACATCTGCTTTAACACATTTGTCTTTAAAAAAAGGCCTTTTTTTTTTAAACAAAGGTATTAAGCTGCAATGTAAATTGGGCACATCTGTTTATGAGTCACTGCAACAGGACTGCCTCTAGTGCTCCAGATCACATGGATCTCCAGGGGCCTGATCCAGCAAAATACAAACTCAGAGCTCGCTCTGCTCCCTTTTCCGGCACTCCTCTTCCAAGAGCACTTCTGCCTGATTTAATAAATTAAGGACACTAAATAAGAGAGACCTATTTAGTGTCTGCTAATAACATTAGGTGTCTGGCCCAGCAGACATTTAAGTATCAACAAGATACTTAAGCTGGTGCCGAAGTCCACAGGCACCCAAGGGCCAAGTTCAGTGGAATTATTTATAGCTAGGAACTCCAAACTGCACCAGACCCACCCTGCCCATGGTGCTGTACCACCTCTGCTGCCTTCAGCTGCTCAGTGCTGCCATAAAAAACATTTATAGAAGCAAAACAGAGGGAAAGACATCAGCTGAACCTCCAGGATCAAAACCTGACCCACCAGCTGGCATTTGTTCACTGGAAACATGAAGCTCAGCAGACCTGGAGCACTGGTCTGAGGCCCAGGAAAAACCATTCATCTTTGGTAACTGCAGTGGCTGGAGAGCATCCCTGATGATTCTGGGGTAAATAAAGCCAGTGAGGGGTGGGAAGGGGGGATTCCAAACCAGCAAGGAGATGCCTGGAGAAGGCAGATTCAGGACCTCCATCCCCAAAAAGAGCTGCCAAACTTCAACTGTTCAGGGCAAAGCTTTCTGACTGTCACCAAAAGCCACACCTAAACAAAGCTACAAGTGTCAAGAAGGGACATGGAAGGTGATGGTGCATCAGATGCTCCCTGACAACCGGCACTGGAGCACAAGTGGGGATGTTTGCTTTTAGAGAGAAGGGGAGAGGAGAGCATTTTGGGTATAAATGCATTCTTTCACATTCTCTGCACATGCTTTAGCAGTGATTTGTGTGGACAAGGGAAGAGATACTGCAGGCTATGTTCTGCAATGACTTTGGGGAGCACACAACCTTTTTTTTTAATTTACTTTTTACTGGAATGATCTACAGAGAACCAGAAGAGGACAAGCAAACATACCAAAGCTGCAGAGCAGCCAGCAGAAAGTTATCAAGGAGGCAGAGGATATTACTCAGATTCTGACAATAACCACCGGCTCCCACCTGCCAACTGCAGGCTGTCTGACACAAAAAACTCCAAAAACAGGCTGGAGCAGATGTCTGCCTCCCCATGCAGGAAGCATCTCCAGTATCCATGCGACACAAGCAAAATAGCTCTGAGTCCAACAATTTTACAGAGACTTGAGAGACTGAATTCAAACAGGAAGAAGGAAGAAAAAAAAAACAGTAAAGCAAAAGGATGTGTATCACATTGCAGTCGTAATTTACATTTTAGAAATCCTGCTGGGACCCCTGTGCTGGACTGAGGCAGTGACAGATGCCCTGGCAATCTGTCCAGCAGCCAACCCTGATGCTCAGCAGCCACCAGTACCTGTCACTGCAAAACATTTGTCCCCACATGTCACAGCACAGAACCACCAAGGGATGCAGCAGCATCGTGGGCACTCAGTGGTGCACAGGGTCCCCCTCACCATCCTACAAAGAATCAGCCCCAAGGCAGCACTTCAGGCACCAGCTCCCACCTGCCTGGAGATGGGATACACTGAAAGTGCCCTCCAAGGAAGGAAAGTGTGGGAAAGGGAGGGTGCTGCTGGGTTTGCATTCAAGCTCTGTGCTGGGCACAGGCCCAGCCTCCTGCGGGAGGGAAGGGCAGAGCATCGTCCCAGGTCCCACGGGAAGCAAAGAGCGAATGAAAAGCAGGAACAGACAGCAAGATGTCACTGAATGCCCCAAACACGATTGAAGACACTTTCTGAAACAACAGAAGCTGGTCAATATGCCAGATTTCCATTCCCATAGAAAAGGGGAAATGTGCTACTGCTATGTGTTGGTTTTGCTTGGCCCAGTTTTAGCCAGTGGGGGTGGGGGCAACAAAGATGGCTCCCGTGTGAAGCTTCTCGAAGCTTTCACCATGTCCAGCAGAGCCAAACTTTGATGGTTCCACAACATGCTCCAAAGCAGAACAAAAGCAAAATGCATCTAAATTTTCTGTTGTTTAAATAAAAAAAAATTCTAAAAGGCAAGTTGACTTACCACTCCAACAAAGTCCAATCAATTCATTTGGATTTCTTTTTTTTTTTTACCTGTGGTATAATTAATAACATAATTTCACGCAGACTTTTAGACAAGAAGCTGCTGTGGAGTGAAAGCAGACAGCACTACCTTGTGCTACAGGCTGCTGCTGCTTCACTTCACTGAGCAGAGAAAGATGTTTCAGTTTATTCCAAAACAAGAAAATCCCATCCAAAACTCCAGTGTGCTTCACTGCCTCCCAGCTCCAGAGAAGGCAATTTGCAATGCAAAGTCTCCCATCAGAAAGTTTCTGGCTTGCCCTAAAAGCAACATGAGGAGAGGTTAAATTTTGAAGCCAGGGCACTTTCCCCCCAAGGAAGATGCCCCACAGACGCAGAAAAGCTGGCAAAGCCGTCAAACACCAGAAGCACTTGGCCACCTGAAATTTATTCCTGTGGAAAAAACCCCTCTGGGCTCTCCTTTGAGCTGTGAAAGCCCCAGGCCAGGAATGGAGGGAGAAGGCAGAGCACAGTCCGTGGCAGCCACCATGTGGGAAGGGGGACATCCCTCCTCGAGTTCACAGCTCATCCATCCCGGTGCGAGGGGTCAGGGATCTGCTGGAGAGACACCTGGGAATCAGGGGAGGTTGTGTTCAGGCAAACACACCTGGTTCAGTTCATGTTACTCCTGGTGTCAGCCCCGGCAGATGTGCGAGCACAGCTCAGGGCTAATGCACAACAGCCGAGGAGAGCTCCTGCCTGACAGATGATGGATCCCCTGTTTCTGGAGCACACGGAGCAGTGTTGACTCAGTAACTGATCCTGCCCTGGTAATGCACTGACTGATGAGTGATTTGCAGGCCAGACCCAAACTCACACTATTTTCACTTGCAAAGCAACGGGTGAGAAGAGAGAAAGACATGAGGATTAAAACATCAGGATCCTAGGAGGTTTCTCTGGAGGAGCATCCTTCTTCCCCCGTCCAGTACCCTTTTGGCAAGGACTAAAAGAGAGGCCGCTTTCTGGGCCGCTTCTTTCTGCCGGAGACCAACAGTTACCAGCAACAGGCTCCATGGTCAGGCCCGTGCACAAGTGCAGCATGGGCTGTCCATCGATTTAATTTTGAAAACATCATCTCAAGTAATGCCTCTTCCTCCATCCAGGCTACATCCAGACCCAGACATCTTCCAGATATTTAACTCGGCGCTTCATTTAATCAGACTTGATTACTTCATGGATACATACATTTATATTTATGGAAAGATGTGAAAACTAATTTTCAAAATGTGATGCTGCCGTCTGCAGCAAGCAGGGACCTGTTGGATCCTGGGAAGGGAGCTCGTGCTGTGCAGACTCTCACTCAACCACATCTAAGTAAACACCAGCTCCCCAGAGCTGCTGTTTGCTGCCACAATGCAATGCTGCAACTCGCACTGCCAGGTCATTGCCACAATAACCACCTGCACAAAAACAAATACGTTTGTTCAAATTTGAAGAGGAGAACCAAGAGGTCAGGCTTTTTAAGGCAGCCTGGAGAATTTCAGCATTCCCCATCTTCTTCCCTTAGGGCTCTCAAAAGTGCCCTGAAAGTTGTACCCAAAAGGTTTCCACTAAGTGGTGGTTTCCGTGATCCACCTGTAACATCATCTGTTCTCTTGGACGTCTCCTTCAGGCCAAGAGGATGGACAGCCATGCAGCAGCCACAGCTGAGAGTCCAGGGCCTTCTCCTGCACACTTTCAATGAGACAGGGCCACCTGGCCCAACATTCATTGTGTCTCCAGCTATTGACACAGTTGTGTTTCCCTTTTTTGGGCAGACGTTTTATAGTCCTTGAGACACCTGAGTTCCATGAACTTGTCTTGCGTCATTGGAAGGGACCTTGAAGATCATCTAGTTCTACCCCACCTGCAACAGACAGGGATCTTCCACTAGACAAGGTTGCTCAGAGCCCCATCCAAGCTGGCCTTGAGCATGTTTTTTGGGAACAGGAGCTGCAGCAGGCATGGGTCAGGAGAGGGATGGCCCAGCCCTGTGCTCACAAGACATCCCATGATGTTTTACAGCTGAATGCTGGCACACTGACACAAGTACTGGGCACACACATCAGCCAGGATGGCTGGAACACACTCCAGGGCCAGAGCCCTCTCCCACAATGCTGAGCAGGGAGAGCCCAACAGCCTCATTTATTACATCCCCATAATCGCTCTTATCAGCTTACCTGCACTAAGGCATTAGTAAAAGCCAAGCCACTCATGAAAGGGGCACCCTCTCCTATGTGAAAAGTCAATCAACATGTTATATTGTTATCAGGCTCGCAGACAAACCTCTCTTTGTACAACAAAATGTGCAGATACGGTGCCCTGACTATCAGTGTAAGGTTATCTTGTCAGGCCTTTAGCAAGTAGCACCTGATCTGCTTCTGTCTGAAATATGCCTTTATTGTTGCCCCTTAAAAAGAAAACCAGTTAAACTATTTTGCCTCTCCACAATGAAAAAGAAGAAAAAACAGAAAAAAAAAGAAAAGCAAGAATGTATCCAAGTCAGGAATTGTATTTCCCAACTTCATCAGAACTCATGTGTTTTCAGCCACAAAAAACGGATTCATCATCCTTTAAAGATAAATATGGCCATCACTATTGCAACCGGGCACATTTTTGCATACTTGAAATTGTTTTGAGGCGTTCAGTCATGCAAGATGGTGCACTCGGTAACAATTTAAAGAAACATTAGCTCCCAAATGACACTGTTGAAAAGTATCTCCTTAGACACCCTGGCATAGCACAAACTGTTATTCAAACTTGCAGCCTAACTAGAGGGTGAACCTTTTGCCAGCAGACTGGCATTATAAACCTCTGGGAATGATGAGCAATCATAGGTTCCCACAGACCTTGGCACATTTTTATGTGTTATAGCAGAAGCGCCATCTCATCTGACCTTCAGCAGGTCTCCAGCCCCTCAGCTCACCCCGTCACCTCACACTGAGCCCACAGACCAGCCTCATCTTCCAAAAGGATATAGACCAATATCTGCTCACACTGGGAATGTGATGCATCATATGATTTATGAATACCCCCTCCTCTGATTCAGCTTTTAAAAAAATAGACACATCATTCTTTGCTTTGCGTCAGAATGGACAAACGCAGAGGAAGTCCTAAAAATACCAGCTACAGATTGCTCAGATGGACTTGGATCTGTAAGAATAACACTAAAAGAGTTAAAAAACATTTAAAAATTGAAGTGAAATTGAAACCAGAAAAAAATAAGACCGTGGGATTAATATGTCCAGTGGATTTACTTGCTGATTCCATGGGTGGTTTTTGCATAGATGTAGCTTTTCTCAAAGTACAGATTCTGATATATGACTTTCTAGTTCTTCAGCTGTGGACTTATCATTTCTTTGGAGGAACTCAGGGCACAGAGATCACAAGAACCCTTCAAAATGTACACACTGTGTACAGCGGGAGGCCTGCAAGAGTCCCAGCAGCACAGCCAGCTGAAGGATGCCATGAACAAGCCCTTCTCCAAATACCACCAATAATTCTCCCAGTCTGTCAATAAAAAAAAATCATTTTTTGCTGACGTCAAAAGTAAACTAATGAACTTGCCACTCAATTAGAGCACCAGTCAACTGCTACATGTGACTCCCTCTCCATCTTTTAGCTTTTATTTAGACGGTGATGAAGAATTCTTGACTTTCACCCAAATCTTCATTAAAAGAAAAACTCAACAAACACAAACATATGAAATAGGAAAGCAATAATCAGGCCATTGCACTGTTTTAGTTGGTACAATTCCAGCTCCTCCATCAAGATAATCTAGCTGACATTTGGCCTTGTCATTTTTTCACCCTGGTACAGGATGAATGTCTTGTAAAACAGCATGTTTCTGCTGTCCCTGCTTCAGTCAAGCATTCAACAGAGCCCTCTTTGGAGGGGGAAAAAAAAAGTAAAAAAAAAAAAAAAAAAGGAAGTTGGTGCTACTAAAATGAAAGTTAGAAGCCCTAAAGCTTTTAGCAGATAGAAAACCCATGGGAAGGATGCTGTGTCAATCCAGCCTAGCTCACCCAGTGCCTGAGCCAAGGACAGGCCCTGCTGAAGGCTGTGCAGAGCCACGCACAGTAAATATTGATACTGCACACATGATATTTGTCAGTAGGACCATCCAAGCCTGCAGGCTGTGCAGCAGGAAGGGATAACAACCACGTGGCCCTGCACTGTCAGCAAAACCCATACAGATGGGGCTATCTCCCACCTGTGGAAGGAATATTTTAAAAGTCATTCGGGTATTTGAGAATGCCTGTCTCAGCAGAGGAATGAACAGCAGAAGATGCAGCAGTAAATGGAGCAGAGCAGCAGCAGCAGATACAGGTGCTGGGATAGAGGCACCCTGGAGGCACTGGCAGGGCAGTGATCACTGCGATAAAGGATGGGAAAATATAATCTTGTAAATATTTTAACTAGTGCTGGTCTGTCTCCCAGCACACACATGGAGTGAGCCCCGGCAGACAGATCACTATTCCCAGGTTGGGAGCATCTCCTTTTCCAGCACAAATGCTCATTTCTAAGGAACTTTTCCCACAGGAATGAGCAGCAGAAACCAGGAGGGCATGAGCCAAAATGACCTTGTCTGGCCTCCCCCTCTGGTACTCACAGCCACCACCTTGGCAGGGAAACCCCTCAGTACTTGTTTGACCCCCAAAACGAGCAGCCCCAGGGAGGGAGCTTGGACTGATGGCACCCTGCTGAAATAAACCTGGGAGACACAGGGTGAGGGGAGGAAGGTCACCAAAAACAGAGCTGTAGGAACATCTCAGCACGAAGACCTCTAAGACGTGGAATGCTTTACTGGGACATTTGGAGCTGTTTAAAAGTAGAATAGGATGAAAGTTGCAACTCACAGGGCTTCAGAGCAGCTTCCAAAAACATGGTGCAAGACAGAAAACACAGGGGTCCCACTCTGTGCCCACACAGGGCATGGCCACCACACAAACACAGAGACCTCCCCTGCCCTGTGACGTGCCTATACTCCCATTTGGAAGCAACGACGCCTTTGTAACGTGGATAAAGGGGCTACCAACAAACAGCTTTTCCACCTGAGAAGAGACCACACTTGGCCAGCCCAGAGGCGATATTCAAGCCTGCAATTTGATGAGAGCACTCAAAAAGAAAAAAAAACCTGACAAGAGGATAAATCAGTGGCAAGAGTTACAGATCTGGGTAAGTCAAGGGGGAGACTGTGCTGCTTTTTCAAAAAGCACCTGAGTATAGAATGAATTGCTGGAAACCCACACAGGGTCTGGGAGCAAATGGGCACGGTGCAGGAAAACTTGGGGATTCCTTGGGGGCTTAAACTACAAACTCCCTCTTCCCCTTAGAAACAGCAAAGGGAGAGCCGAGAGGAAAACCAACTGCAGGTTATTGCAGCAGGAGCAGCCAGGCAGGGGAGCTGTTTTACACACACAAGCTTCCAGAGCCATCTTTATGTATCTTTATTGCACACATCTATCCTTACATATCTCATGGGATGAGGCCAACTTCCCTTCCCAGGACAAACTATTTCTGCTTAATTCTGCCAAATCCATCTGTTCCCAAGACAACTTTTGTTTCTGCCTAACATGGATATTTTGGAAGAGTAAATCTTCCCCTCAAACTCCCAAACCCTTCCCCCAGTTGCTGGATTTCTCAGAATGTTCCCTGGGTGCTTCAGCTACTAAAATAGATATTTTCCTCCCAGCAAAGCTTGTGAGATGCCCAGGGGCACAGGTGAGCTGGACCAAAACACCTTTGCAAAGCCCCTGAGAATCCTGCACCTCCTCTCCCCCAGCACTTGATCAAGCCTACACCTGGCACAGGAGCCTGTCCAGCATCCATATTTTCAGGATCCCTGGCAACAATTTCATTGGTTCCAAGTGGCATCTGGAATGAGCACAACAGAGGTGAGCTAATTAGTGGGTGGCTGGCTGGAGCATCAGCAAAGCACCAGCTGCGCTCTTTTTCCTTTGGGTGCCCGGTGCAGGATGATCCCAGCAGGCTGCGAGCACGTGTTTGCATCATAGAGCCTGGAAGACATTTGCACTGACTCGTAATTTGAGGGGAAATACTATAATTCATTCTCAGACATGATTTGCCATTGGTGTGGCATAAATATATGTGTGTGTATGTACAGTGCTCTATTTTTAGAGCTACATGGCCAGGGTGCCGGCTCCATGGGTACTGCATTGACAAAAAGGATGCACTCTTCTCTGAGCTGGGAGGTTTTCAGTCCTCCCCCTTATTATAAACATCATCTGCCTTCAAAACCCTTAATGTGTTGCAGATGTGACAAACAATAAAAGATCTATCATAAAAAAAAAGCCTGCCATCTCTGTGTTTCCCACTGGGGCAACATAATAATGAATTTATTAGCATATAGGGCTCACCAACATATGTTTATAGTCACTCACAAACTTTTGACTTGACAGTTTACAAGTATGTTTAAATCATTAAAGTTTAGGTTGACTGTCCAGTTATTACAGGCTCGTTATAAATAGGAAACAAAGGTTACATTTTATACAACAGGCGATAAATCAAAACTAGTCTGTATTTTAGACTGCCTTTATTTTTTTTCCTGTTTTGCTCTTGTTTCATCTCCTTATTTTCAAGACCTTTTGAGGGGACATCTTGGTGAGGCCAGTGCTCAGCAGATGTTTGCAGTTAGCTGGCAGGACCAGCAGCACCCACACTGGGGAGCAGGAGAAACTCCCTCTGAGACCTCTGAGGTGGCAAACTCTGCCAATGTTTTCACTCAACCAACAGCCAGAATCGGTGCCAGCCCAAGACATTCACCTCTCCTCCTCCTCAAGGCATCACCAAGTTCACCTGCAAGGCTTGGGAAACCCTTTGGAAGGGAGCTCTCCACTGCCAATTTCCTCCTAAACTGAACAAAGCATCTAAGAAAAGGAGGGCAGAACCCCAGACTGTGTCCCCTGAGCACAAACCTCGAGGGTCAGCAGGGGGACTCAAACATGCTCAGGTGGGGGTTGGGTTTGACCACTGCACTACAACACAGCCTCCCATCCATGCTCCTGCCTTAACACCGAACGGGATAAAAACAGGGGCTCGGTAACACAGCCCCAGACACTCCCAGTCCCTTCTGCCTCTATTACAGGGTAACCACCTTGGGAAGGAGAGAGATAAAGCCACATTAAATGTAAAAGTTCATTTTGTAAACGATTTCCAGATTTCAAAGCCTGGCATCATTTCAAATCGGCATGCTACCCTAAAATTTAGAATTTGTGGAAAGGGGGGGGGAATGTAGAATGGTTTCTGGTCACTTTTAGTTCTTGCTATGTACATGTGATATGACGGTAAAAAAAATTAATTGAAAAATACCCTTTCAAAGTAAAAAGAAATATCATTCTCAAAAATGTTGAAAGTGAGTATTTCCACACCATCAGCAACTTTTTCTGGGCTGGTTTCCAACATAAAACTCGAACAGAGTCACAGTTTATATCCAATACCAACCAAATAGGATTCTGTCACAGTCAGATCAGCTTCACCTTTCTGCTCTAAAGCAAAACACAAAAAAAGAGCATATGGCATTGGCAAGCAAGGAAGGTCTCTCTGATGGCACAGCTCATGCCCTCTGAGCTCAGTCGATGCCTTAAAGCTGTGTTGGACAAACCCCACACTCTCAGCAACCTGAAAGACTTTACCTGCCAGGAAGTCTTTAAAGTTGCTGCTTTAAAGTTAATATTTACCCATCCCATAGCAAAGGCAGCAGCAAGCACCCTGCAGCAGAGCAGCACAGGGAGGACAAGTCCTCTTTCCCTACTAGGTGTTTGTGTGCCACAGTGACAAGAGGGGTCTCAGTTGCCAGAAGAGCAAGTTATCAGGGAGATCGATACAGTGACTAAACCAGCCCAGAGAGACAGAAAAAGGCAGAAAAGATCTTATATCCGCCTTCAGAGATCACTGATGATAGTGTGGGGAAGGCTTTAAGAGGAAATTAGAAACACATTAAAAATAGCATCAAGGTGTGGCACAACGATCATGGAAAATGAAACACGTATCTCTGCTCTCGGCATGGGACACTGTGAATCACCTGTATTTCTTTAACATAAACTTTCTTATTTAGTTCTTGGATGAAATCAAATATATTTTATCCTTCTCAGAATTCTATGTTTCTCTTTCAGACTTAGAGTTGAGGACTTAAAAATTCTTTTCTTTCCCTTACTTAATATTTGAATATACGTATTTTATGCATTTTACATAATGTGTCAATAATCTTTGATATGAGACCAGCATTTAATATTTCAGCTCTCACTTCATTAAGGATATTTTAATTATCCCAGACCAATGGGAGAGAATTTATCAACATCTGTGCTTCATTTAGGAGCCCAAATTTGCCTTTTAAACTTCAAAGCTGCAAAGCTGATTTTGTCCAGGTTCAGTTGTCTGGTCTCTCGAAGAGCACTGTGTAGCACTGGAACCAGCATTAATTGGGCCAAGCCTCCAGCCCACAGACCAACGTCCAGCACTGCTCATCCATGCTGGACACAGCCTCCAGCAGCCTAGGCTCGCTCACACAAACCAGATGATGCTGCTCAGCTCCACAGAGGGGTCAGTGGGTCAAGGAGAAGGCCCAGGCCAGCAGCATGTGTGACTGCCCAAGACACAACTGGTCCTTCGCTTTCTCCTCCCAATGGGTGACCAGGGACTACCTCATTAATAATGTCAGGAGTGCCGCACGGCCGTTTTCAAAGCAACCAAAGACATGACTCACACTGGCAAGCAATGCAATTCTAGGCTCCTGAGTACCTAAATCACTTCTGCAAAATGAGCCTGACTTATTTGCAAAAAATTATCAGGGGTTTCTAAACCTTACATCAGAAATAACCATCATTTGCTGCAGTCAAACAAGCCTTCCTGACTTTCTGATACCTCCAGAAAGCCGAGCAGCTCATCTCGAAGCTCAGGATTGCAGGCAGCAGTGGGAAGGAGAGAGGAGGGTGACCCCAGGACCTACAACACGTTTGCAACTTGCCTTGAGTCCTCTCTAATGGGCTGCCCTCAACACACTCCTGACAAAACCAGCCTGGAAAAAGCAGAGGCATTTCTTCTCCAGCTGCTGCCTCGACTGGCACCAAGGCCAGCCAGCACAATTCTGGGCATCTGCAGCCTCTGCGCTGTGTCTGTGGAGGGCACTAGGAGAGTCTGCAGCAAGTGGAGCTGAGCAGGCCCCAGGGAGCAGCTCCCCACACCATCACCAAAACCTATAACCCACAGAGGGGCAGCTGCTGCAATACCACCATCCCCATCACCTGCTAAGAACCGGAGCTGGTTCCTCACTCGCAGCTCTCCATCCCCAGAGCCTCTGCCGCAGTCATCTTCATCATCGCAGTCTCCACTCTCTTCCTCCTCCTCCTCTGGGTTTTTTTCTGGAGCTTTTCGACGGGACAAAGTCATCCCTCTGAGCAGCTGAAAGACATGAGGGGCCACAGTCATTCAGCTGCTTCCCTCCACCCTCCCTGTTGCTTCACCCTGCGCTTGCTTGGGGGAGTGGGTGACAAGAATGGGACAGGACTCAGTGGAGCCAGGACAGTGGGACAAGACCCCAATACGCTCCTTGTGCCAAAGCACTGACGAGCTCAGGTTCATTCATGGACAAAGCTGCACACAAAACCTCAGTGGAAGAAACAAAAGGAGGAGGTAAAACCACATTGCGTCATTCTGGCCTTTGGCTTCTGCCCGTTGAGCATCACATGAGCCCTGCAAGTCCCCAGTGTCACCAAAGCTCTGGAGTCAGCTACAAAACACGTGCCCGAAGTTAGACCAGATGGGGAAAAAACAGTAGCAAGAGGAACCTCTGTTCAGGGAATCTCACTGCTTTCAGGGACTGTCTCCCATCTGAGAAGTAACACACATAAAAGGAAATGGCAGATCTCTCAGGTCTGTATGGACCCCACAAACATAGCCTAAAAAATCTCATTTCTCACTCTTGAAGCACAGAGGATGCCAGTGAAAGTTCTTGGGGTAGCCAAGTGACACAATGAAAGCATCTTTTAAAGGATGTTTTAAAGGTGAGTCCTAACTAACAGTGAGAGGTTGCAAGGACTTGATTGCCTCCCCTGAGCACGGGGTCAGGACCACTTTCCAAACATGGGTGGGAGCTCCCCACGCTCCCATCACAGCACACAGAGGCATTAGACACATTATAAACTATCGGCTTCCTCTCTTCGCTGACTTTCGTGATTCTGCTGTTGCTGAAAGCAACCAGCTACTCCATCATAAACCCAGATCCCCTTTGAAAAAGTGTGAGTCAGCTAGTTAATATATGCTGAAAATTTCTATCACTGCCACTCTGCTGTTAAAAGCTTCTTGAATTTAATCTCAGTGCTTAAAAAAAAAAAAAAAAGAAAAGGATAAGTAACAGAAGATATTGCAAAATGGGAGCTTTGCGCATACTTCAGGGGTTTGGTTAGTTCCATCTCTTGCAGCAATATGCATGCCTTGCAAGACATTTTTTAATATCTGGAATCTAGGTTATATTTTTAAACTATTAAGCTAGCCTTAGAAAACAGTTTCTAAAATATTTATCTCCTGAAGTTTATACAGCCTTGGAGGAATGCCTTTGGCATCTGGCTCGCCCTGTCCACAGCAATGTCCACATACCTTAGTGTTTATATTAGAGGAGCATAACGTAATGAAAAACAAATGGCTCCATGTGAGACCCCTTTGGGTTCCCCAGCTGCAGCAAACCCTGCAGCAAAGCTCTCCTTGGCACATGCCAAAATCTGCCTGGTGTGAGAGCCATGCTGGGTGAGTCCCACGTCCATGGTAGGCAGCAAAATGCAGCTCATCTCCTCAAAACTCAGGGGATGTGTTTCCATGGCCTCCAACAGGCTTGGCTCAGGCTGGTTAAGTCCACTTTCCAGGAATTTTATTTTGTTTAGACATTTACAGGCCTCTCTCAGAATATGGTGCAACCACAAAAAAAAAAAAACCACAAACAAAATGGCAAGTACAGCGCTGGGGGTAACACAGGGAGGACCTCGTACAAGAACCAAACATGTCAACCACTCAAGCCTCCACACCATCACTTGTGCTCTGCTCCTCCAAACAAGGCCCCCAGCTAACAGCAGTCCTCAGCTCGAGGTGGAATGAGGGTCTCCCATGTACAGCAGCTAATTAGCACACATACCAGTTCAAACCATTGCCCCAATGCACCACTGCCAAAACCCACGCCCATCATGGTGGAAGGGACCAGACCGTTCAGCAGCAGGATGCTCCCTGCTCTGTGGGATGCTCCCTCTTCTGTATCCCAGGAACAGAGCAGGCCAGACAGGACCCCACCGTGCAGCCCAGGCAGCACGACTTTCATGACTTACCCACAAGAGCAGAGGAACTTTCTGGCAGAGAGAATTAAGCTGTGGGATATTTTCAGATTTAATAAGCTCAGCGGGGGGCAAGGGAAAATCAGGATTTTTCAATTGTATGTTTCCAAACATTAAAATAACTGAGCATTTCTTGTAGTTACTACTTTTTTCCTTGGCATACCATAAATTAGCAGCTTAATTTCTATGCCTTTTCAGCCACAATAAAACAGGAACTTTCTGAGAAACATCACGCGGGCCCCAACTTTGGATCAAGTGAACGTGACATCCCTGTGCCACACTGCTCTTTCTTTGCCAGGAGAAAAGCTCCATCCTCAGCCATGCCCTCCCCAGATGCTGATAACTACAGAGAGGTTCAATTATTCAAATTTTGCAGCTGCCTGTGGTAGAAACAGAGCCCAAGACACAAAACCTACTGGAATAGTTAGCAGGAGACTGGGCATGGGGTGGAAATCCCACTCCACTCCGTTGGTGCATCCAGAGCCAGGAATGCTGTTGCATGTCTCATCTTCATCCAGAGCAGCAGCCCTAGTCCCACTCATCAACCATTCCACAACCTCCCTGATAGTCTGCACACTTTATGAAATTATATTTGGTAGACTGAGCATAGATTCCCCATCCTTAAATAGCAAGCAGAGCTGACTGTACCCTAACATTACAGTTTATTTATGTCCTGTGGTTTAAAGCCCATGGTAAGAGGCAGGAAGACACACAGTCTGGTGATCACTAAAGTAGTATGTAACAGTGAGATAGCTTTAACTTAATCACAACTCAGCCAGCTGTAAGAGTTTACTGTCATATCTACTCTTCTTTGCTAAACCGTAACGGCAAAAACACACTGTAGTGTAGCCCATGTAAACTGGAGCACTCTTTGTGGGAGGCCAGGCACACACATCCACGCACCTCTGAAGGGGCTGCAGGGCTTTCCTCCTCCATCTGCACAACCACCAAGGCAAGAAACTCCCTCTGCTCCTCACTACAAGTTCTAAGAGATCAGGTGTCCATCAGTTTCATTTCCAAACTTATCCCTTTTAAACCATGACCCTCTGGATGGCTAGGGTGGGCATCAGCACCAGGAGACGCCAAGGGACACCGGGCAATCACATCTGGTTTCCATGTACATCTTTGTTGCTTGTCTTGTCTTGTGGTCTCCCTACAGCTCAAAACACGAGGCAGATGGGAACGGTGTGCTGAGCTTTCCTGCAAGGAAAGCTCCCCAGGGCATCCCAGCATGATTTACACAATTATTCATAACTGTACAGTGACCAGACAAAAACAGATGCAGCAATACAGGATAATGACTCAGCTTGTCTTGGACAGGCCACCGTATGTTGAAATCTTTTTAACTCCTCATTCTTTACAACCACTTTGCTCAGAGCTCCCCATCCCACCAGCCCACTGAGCCACCTGGTCTTATTTCTCCAATTTTAACATAAACAGTGGGAACTGCAATGTACTTTTTATCATCAATCTCCCATCTCTGAAAAGAGCTCGGCATCGTGTTTCTTGGGCTGCAGTTTAATAGCTGTTTTCTCCTTTTGGAAACCAAGCCCGCAGTATTGCAAACACCAATTTGAGCAATACCCAAAATTGTGCCCACAAATTCAGATTAAATACTGTCAGCAAGCTACAAGCACTGTGCTCCTTTAGGGGAGCAATCATCCCTTTCAACACACTTCAAAAATATGTAAAGTAAAGAGAACAGTCAAAGAGATTATTAAGGGGAATAGAAGACTTTTAGAAAAACATTTAATTCCTTCACGAGTTTAGGGGAGAAGCCTGATTGATATTTGTAATCTTTTGGTGGACAGAGCTGTCATTTAATTTAGCTTGCATGACTGAAAGAATTTAACAAAAAGTGTTCCAGAGAGTTTTGCTGAAATTCTTCGCATGTTTTTAGTAAGCCTTTGGAATATGATCAAACCTAAAAAGCTGGAGAGGATGGAGACTGAACTTGCAGCTAAAATAATATTCAGAATTGTAATATATGCTTAATAATCAAGTATTCACATCCAGCAGAAAAAGTGCCTCAGTGCACAAATTACTCTGGAGCCCCAGCCATGTGTCCATGTGCTGCTTGGCATCAGGAAGGGAAGCCTGGGAACTCAACCTAGCAGTGAAAAACAGCTCCTGGCTCTGCTAGAAACTACACAAAACGCGATGAATTTCACCAACCCACAACTGCTCGCAAAGATCAGGATGCCTTCCTTCAGGAGCCTCGTAAGGAAGAGCTTTGGAGGAGTAAAGGTGTTATTTCCCCATTCATCAGTCCAGTCACCCACTCCAACCCCACACTTACAGGTACCTGACACAGGTGCCAAGACACTCCTCACACAACTTCCAAGATTCCCAACAGGTCAGGTTTTCCTGTTTTTAAATTCCAGCCTGCTGAAAACACTGGTTTTGGGGGTGAAAAACTGGATCTTATGTGGCCAATCCTGACCCTGAAATCTGCAATACTAAATAATTTATGTGTGGCTTTTGCATCAGGGCAGCATCATGGGAAACGCGCAGATTTTCACACGATACTGTTCCCTGTTAACAGCTCATTACAATGTACAGAAGTATATTCCCATTATGAAATACAGCTGGGGTTGTTTTGCTTACGAAGGTCATTATCTGATCACAGGCAAGAATCAGGGAAAGGAACCCATTTTATAAGGCTGAAGTTGTGGACTTTTTGAAAACTCATGTGTTTTGAATTTGGTGGCCTGATCATACACAAGCATGCAACAGCAGAATCGATTCTCTCCACTTCCTCTGCTTATTAGCCCTGGAAATAGCATGGAAAAAATTATCTTTTATTAGCAAATACTTTAATATTTAACCAACCCTCATTAGATTTGCTGGTGCCCTCCACACCACATTTCTATTTTCCAGCTCCCTTAGGTCTATCCATTCTATGGAGAGGCGCCTTGGCAGCACAGGAGTGTGCACCAACACAACCTCAATGCAACATCAACAGCATCATTTATTTACTGCTTCTTTCCAAGCTCCAGAGAGCTTTCCCCCTCTCGGGCAGCAACAAAATGCAGCACATGTTACAGAAAAAGTCAATGTTCCCTGGCACCAAGCACCCTACTCCATTTGGAAATCAAGACGTTTAAAACTTTATAAATAGCTATAAATACCAGGATCTGCACTTCTGTCTTTCAAGAGCAAACACGTGAGCGTGTGCACACCAGCAAGCACCACTGCTCTTCTGATCACAACCTTGGCCTATGGACAGAAGAGCCCATTTTGGCAGGAGAATATCTGAATTGTGGTTTCCTTATGGCCCTTCCCATTGGATGCACCTTGGCAGCAGCACAGACATGGCAGAGAAGAAACCTGTTCCTCACTGAATTCTTATTTCAAGCTCAGCAGAACACAGAGTGATCACCAATCAAATGTTAATAAAGTGAAAGCAGACTTTGGAGATGGAAAAGTAATTTTCAGTGCTTCGAAAAATAATGAGTTGGACAAGGCCGTTTTCTCAGCTGCTCTAAAGGCCAATTTTGCATTTCCCTGTGCTGCCTCCTTTGAGACACCATAGGGTTTGTGCTGCAGGAGCTGAACTCATCAGACCAAACCCCAGACAGCAACTCCTGCCTGCTTGGAGCAGCGTGAGACATGGATGGCTCTAGAATTTCCTCCCTACACACTGCTCCTGAGTCACTCCTGCTCTGGGGCTCTGCACCAGTCCATGGTGATGGGTGACTGAAGTTGTGAACCATAGCTCTGAGCTTACATTGTGGCTCCTTAGCCATAAAAATGTTTAAGTCTTTCATTCTAGCACTCAAAATACCTGGAACAGGAAAAATCCCTACCATGCATCACTCGGGTTTTACCAGCACAGCAGGACCCACTTTCCTGCCTTCACAGGCTCCAGAGGAGATGCTCTTGGCTGCCAGTAAATCAGTTTTCCTGGTCACTCTCCTGATAGCACAAAGAAGCTGGTGACAGCAGTGAATTATTGACCAAAGGGTGGCCCTACTTTATGGATCATCAGTTTAATTCTAGATTAGCTACCCAAACTGACAACATCCCTATGGGTAAAACAAGACAGATAAAGACCCCTAAGTGCTGGCAGTAATTAACACAAGCCCTCACAGGACAGTAAATCTCGTTTGGCAGCAGAAGGGGCTGCCAAGGCTTTATGGATTGCTGTGGTTTGGTGAGGGGAGGCTGATGCCCAGGTCTGGATGCTCCCGTGGAGGTTAAGCCCTGGCTGGCACCACGGCAGGCACAGGGACCGGCTGCTGCCTGCTGTCCCCCAGGCAGGGGAGGTGTCACTTCCCCAGCCTGAACAAATGCTCATTCATCACCGGGCACATGTGAAAAAGAGATTACTCAGGCTTTACGATCCGCTCATTCACCTTATATCCAGTTCCTTCCCCTTCCACCCCCAGCTATTTATGGCTTGTTTTTGTGCCACAGGAGGAAAGAGAAGAACAGTGTGGGTGCTGAGCAGTCCAGCCCAGCCTGATGGGGACCTGGGCAATCCCCATCTGCTTCTGGCTCATCCCCTGAGCCCCACATCAATGCCAATGCCGGAGAAATGCTGCTTTCCTCTTTGAGCTCCTACAGCCCCTTCTCCTACTTTGCCTTTCCAATCCTAAATTATTGCTGGTCCTTCAGCACCCCTTCCTACATCTGCTTCCATCCAACACAGATATCCCTCAAACTCAAGAACCCCAACCATCAAACATGTGGTTGGACTAGGCAGTAGGTAATGCCTTCAGCATTTTGCTGGAGTCTACCTGGACCTTTTCCTGCCAGGATCAGAGAGACTTCCACAAGCTACCACTTCCCTAGAAGCAATAGGAATGCAGCTCTTTACTGCAAACAGCCCCTAACAGCTCTTCTTCACTTTGCCTGGGCTGATCAGGCACATTAACTACCCACGCCTGTCAAGGGTGGTGGAAAAGGTATTGCAAAGATGTTCCCTTTCTTGCTATCTACAAGGGCTGTCTTGTCCCCTTTCCACACCGTTCTTTCTCTGGCATCATATCCCTGCTCCTTCTCCCCACAAAGTTTCTCAGTCTCCTACCAGTAGCCCCAGCTGCCTTCCCCTCTCCTTTCCACCCACTGTGCATCACTAGACATGAGAACCTGGACCAATTTCTCCACCTCTCAAACAGCCACCCCTCAGGGCGTTGGCAGGTGAGTGAAGGAGGGGTGTGGGAGCCTACATGGGCCAGGACTCATCACTGCTATTATCCATATTTTCCATATTTTGTTTAGTTATGTTGGAGCAGAGCCCCGCTCTGCCATCCAAACACCACTCAGGAAGGCCCAAAGCACACATCACTAGAAGATGAAACATGAGACAACAAGCAAAGTAGGTGCACAAGAAACAAGATAAAATAGGCAGAGGTGGAGCAATCAACCACATCATTGCCATCACATCCTTCAGACATCTGAGCAGGGATGGCCTGGATGGAAGCTGCCCTGGATGCAAGAGCACCTAGAAGGATGTGCAGGTCTCATGCCGCCTCGAGCCATGTGCTCTAACAGCCCCACAGTTCTCTAGAGGGGCTCAGGCAGGGGGTGCAGCAGCCAGGGGGTCCCACAGCCTCCTCCCACCCAGCCCAGACCGTCAGAGTGGCTGAGAGATTTCCTCTTGGCTCAGGCTCCGGCACACGTGGTGGCTCTCTGGCTGTCGGCGACGTCTGCAGGGCTGCCTGCGAGACAAACACCTCGTCCTTGGCACCAGGTAGGAAACTGCGTGCTGAGAGCTGTGCCGGAAGGATTTTTTTCCTCCCCTTCTCCTTCTGCAACACAAACCCCTGTCCCAGCTGCTTTCCTTTTCCCCTAAAAGGTCCCAGGGGAGAAGCACTCCTCAAATCATGTATTTTTGTGCACAGTGTTGTGTTGCACAGAAGTTTCTGCTGGATCACCAGCTTGAGCCACCCTGGCTGCATCCTGCCCTCCCAGGGGCTGCTCTTTCCAAGTTTTACTTTTGCATTCACTAGCCCCAAAGCTCTGGAAACCCAAAAACCAACTGCAAGCAGCTCTGATAAATGTCCTCTGGTCCACAGAGCTTCACAGGGGACTGAACAGCTGCCTTATAAGACAGTTACCTCCCACCAGACAAGACAACCCCAGCGTGGGGTTAATTGTCAAGCTGTTGATTTCAGCAGAGACTTAAATCAGGCAGGGGGAGGAGGACTCCATGGCAAACACCCCCAAACCTGTCACCCAGGCAGGATTGAGCAGCTGGTCTCTAATTAATGGCTGGTGGTTGGGCTGGCTCCTGGGCAAGGTCTCTGCTCTCTTCTGTGTTCAGAGCACGGAACTTGCTGCTTGCAAAAACCCAAAAAACTTCACAGACACAGCTCTTCCAGTGTCAATACTGGCTCCTAGGATGGGTCTGCCAACAGGATAAGGAACCAACCATTCCAGGCTCCAGCACGGGCACTGCTGACACACTGGGGTGCAACTCATCACTGATAACTGCATGTACCCAACAGCAAGGCTCAGGCCTCTGGAGCTGCAGACAGGAGGAGCCCAGCCTGGTGTGGTTCTCCCACACACTGATGCACAGACACCAACTGAACAGCTGAAGCAACTCAGTGTTTAAATTAAGTTCAAAGCTGGTGACTTTATACCCTCCCCCAGTGAGACCAAACACTCACAGAGGAAGCCCTGAAAAGCACCTATATGAGTCTCATCCTCAGCTTTTAGATTCTTATGTCCTGCAGGAAAAGGTCAGTAAACTCCTTCACCACTCATAGGCAGGAGGCATTCAAGGGGTCCTGCCAAAAATAAAAGGTAACTTCCTGCCCATCACAATATTTGTTGATTGCTCGAACACCCATCCTCGGCCAGCTGCCTCCCACCTCCCTGCTGACCCTGCTGCATCAGCAGCATCTTCTTACACATGTCCTCAGCCAAGCACATTTCCTTCTCTTAAGTATCGCTCCCTGGCACTACAGGCAACAAATCCTGCTGCAATCTAAACTTCCCTCTTTGCTAGCAGTTTGATGTGCTGCAAGGGTCATCTCTCACTGCAGCACGAGCACAGAAACACAGCCCAGTCTCCATAGCCAATTAAAGCTCCAAATCAAGCTAAGAAGTTTAATGAGCAGTAGCATTACCCATGAGTCCTCTTGAGCCATGAGGGGTGTTTGCACCTGCCCCAGCGCAGTCAGGTCGAAAGGGTCTCACTGACTGGGGACGGGGTTTTCCACAAGTGTGCCTTGTTCCCCCTGCAGATACAGTGCTTAGGTGAAGCGGCACAATTGCACTGGGGAAATTCCCAGCTCCAACCTGCCCAGCACATGAAGCCGCTCAGAGTGGAATGGGAATCTCACAGACATTTGTGCTGTGCTGCCTGCACACCATGCCACAGCTGGGCACGACATTTGCACAGCACAGCCCGGGGCTGGCGAATGAAATTCCCGTCAGAGCTGGCCCTCTCTGCCCACAGTGGGTCTGACAGCACTGCCTTTTCCTCCTGCCCCTGAGAACATCATCACTAAGCAGTCTTATACCACCTCAAACTGGAATCTAAAGTAATGTTATTGTTAACAAGGCTTTTTCTTGGGAACAAAAGCAACTGGATGTGTTCTGCAGCCAAGGAGTATAGAGGTTACCTTCTGGACAATGGATATTAGCTCTGTGAATCCCAGTTCCCTCTCACTCTAGACCATGTTTTACAAACGCTGATGTTAAGTCAAATTTTGGAGAAAAACATGAGAAAACTACTTAACGCCAGAGAGCTGTGTCCTTTGTTACTGGGCCCATCAGGGAGGACACCTCCCTCAGACATCTACTGATTAAATTACAGCCTGAGTCACAGCACAAGGCGACACTTGATACAATTAACGAGGCCCAGAACAACTGTGATTAACTGTTAATCTGGTATCAAGCGCTCCACTTACACCGGGTTTTGCTGCACAAGGATTCCTTCAGGTTTGTTTCCTCCACAACAGGATAAACTTCAGCTCTGGTACAGGATATCTGGTGTTTGTTTTAAAGCACCGCTGTGCATCAGCTGCATGTTCTGGACACAAAAGCAAATTAATCTCCTTTTAAAGTGTTGGTTTGTTTTTCTCCACAGCTGATTTCCACAACATTGTTTGGAGGATGGTCCCTGCAGGACACACCTGAGGCACCTGAGTCCCTGCCGGAGCCTGAAGCCACAGGGACAAAGATGAAACCCTTCACATGTATAAAATCACTCCAGGATACACTTCTGTTGGAAAACAGGCATGCAAACACACCAGGTACAAACAATCTAAAAAAACTCATTGTGGGTGACCTGTGGATACAGAATTCCCACAACAACCCAGACTGACCCGGAGTTTGCCATGGGATCCCAGTGGGTGATGTCTGCTGTGGGCAGGTGCTGGCTCTTCCTGAAGAGGGAAAGAAGGGGTTTGGATTTGAAAAGCCACCGACAGTCAGATACCTTCAGATTTAATTACATTCTCATTACCAAGGGTCGCATTTACCCAGATTTAAGTGCCCTGGCAAAATCCTGTCAGTACCACGCCCATGCAGAGTAGGAGAGCATTTACCCAGCGAGTTAATGGGAGCCAGGGCACAGCAAACAGGACAATGGAATTAGTACTTAAATACCAGGCCTAGACTCGGTGGAGCTATAGATTATTTTGTGTACTAAAGAAGAATTAACTGATCCATTCTAAAATGCATTCATCATTAAAATAAAAATCTTCTGTCATTTTATTTAGTAGTCTTCATAAGAAATAATTGCAATGTCTGGTTGCTTTTCAACAACATGTGGTTTTAATATTTTAATTGTTACAAACTGTTTAATAATGATGAACAAAAGGCGTGTCCAAGTAATTAGTGTATTTATTAGCATTTCCTTTGAGGACTTGATAGATTATGTTGCATATATACACAGCACTTCAGACATTGTAGTGCTAACTTATTAAAGGTGGAAAATGAGCCAAAAGTGACTTGCTTTGGTGCAATTTAAATACTGTATTTTCAAATAATTAGTGTTGTGCATCACATTATTTAACAATCTGACAGTTTGCACATTTTTTAAATTACTATGCAGCTTCATCTGATAGGGGAATTAAAATACAGTGGGAATAATAAACCTCAGAGAGCCTTGCAGGCACAGGGAAACTCTGTTTCACCAAATCCGTCAAAGTCATGGATTTTTCTGAAGGGGAGATATATTCCTGAAAAGTCCCCAGCTCCCCAGGCTCTCCATAATAAACTTCGTCTTTCCCTGTGTGCCCCGAGCAGGGTCTGGGTCCCTGTGCCACCCCGAGTTTGTCTCCCCGTGGTGGGGTCAGGCCCTCCTCACCATTCCCCAGTGCTCCACCACCCTGTATTTTGAGCAAAGAGGTTGCAGGGGACTCAGGCACAAGGGCACCACACCGTTCCCAGGCCTATTTTGTTTACATTTGATTCAATCAAGTGGTGGCCTTTTGGCCTCTTTCCAAATTAACTTCTGGGTGACCTCCGCCATGCCCTCTCCCAGCAGCCAGGCCGCCGGGAAACAGCCCATTAAACCTACAAACAAATATGGGACATATTGGTTGATCAAACCAGCTTCAAACACGGCTCTGGAAATGCCAGGACGTGCTTTTTTTGCGAACTTCAGGTCTATTTTGTCTTCGGTCATTCGCACCTCTGGGCCTCCTGGCATTTTTTTTTTTTCTTTCCCTTCCCTTCCAACTATAGCTGTGTGTTTTACTGCCTCGTAAAACTTCTAAATTCTGTTCTCATCCTCCTTCAAACCCTTCTAAGAGCAACGTGAGGCTCTTTCACATGGGGCTCACTGCAGGACCTGGGTTTTACACCGAACACATGAAGAAGGGCAGCGAGATCCTGCTTGGGGGAACAGCTGTAATACTCCAAGAAATTGTGTCTTCCCCTTATTTCCAAGGAAATAAATCAAATGGAGTTTCTCAGGGTCTGTGAAAGCATATTGCCTGGATTCCCATCCCCAAAGGGTTTATTTTTTCAAGAGCTTATATGGTAGTTAGATTTCTGGCTAGAAAATATGCAATATGATAAAAACACAGTCCCTATATGGGGCAATAAATTACAGATTGTTTGATGTGGAAACCAAAGAACTGTCAAACTCCAGTATATCTGAAATATTCTAAATGAGCCCTTAACTCAAGTGTCTGGAAATGTACAATATGTTTCCAGGCCGTTCAATTTTGTAAAGACGCATCTTCCCCAGCTAAGTTTCCTTTTATGGATTTTATTATTAATTTTTGGTGTGTTTTTTCCCTCCTTTTCTTAAAAAATTGTGCTCTTCCTCCTTGAGACAGCACTATGATAAACACCAGGATTTATTCAAGCATAAAAAGAGATTCCAACTGGGCACAAGCTTAAAGAGGTAATGACATTAAGGATGAAGTAAAGCATCTGCTGCAACAGTGTCAGAGCCCCATAGGCACTGCAGAGGACATAAAAGTCACTTCAGGACAGACAGGGACAGGAGGGAGGACCAAGAGTGTCACATCAGCCAATTTGGTACCACTGATCCCTACTGCACCCTCATACCAGCATCACTCAGGTCCACCCTCCAGAGCTTTCCATGGAGGAGGATGACCAACAGGAGGTCACCAGCGTGGCAGAGATCCCAGGACATGGGACATGTAACACCACAGCTTCCACCTCCATGTATAGCTGTTAAAACCTGAAGCTCATTCCCATCTGGAAAATGGAGTGGCCAGAGGAAACAGCTCGCTCTGCACAAGGCTTTCTGCCTGGGGATGTTACCAAGTCACTAAAAAACTGAGCAAGACCCTGTGCTGACACTGAAAAACCTTTCAGTTTCAATATAGTTTCACTCACAGGATGAGAGAAAACCCTTCCAGCTAAAAGCAGACCCCATCCACTCTGGGAAATAAAAGTTAGGAACCAATTCCAACTCATTTTCCTGAAGGTGACCCTTAGCCTCCCAGCTGAGATAACAATGCTAATATTTATGGATGGGTTGTTCATGCCTCTGGGCACACAACAAAAATAACTCAAATCAAAACTTGGTAGACATCTAACAGAACTGGGGGGAAAAAAATTTCAATATGGCAACAATAAACCATCTCACCCACCAGTGCACAAAAAATAGCATTGGCCACAATCACATGTTTGGGTGAGACAAAAATGGTCTGATGTGATGAACAGGCAACACTGAGGGGGACTCATCCAGAAAGGGCTGACTTGAGACAGCACACTACTCAGGCACTGTGCTTTATTCATTTATTTATTTTAGCCTGATAGGTGCTCAAAGCAAAAAAATACCGTCTGGGGCACTTTTGCTTCTCCTTCTCTCTAGGTTAGGTTTTTTCTACTTCTTTCAATCCCCATGGGTTTAATTCTAACGCACAAATCCCATTCTCATTTCAAACTGCAAACATTTGATGATAATTTCTCATGTGAATGTGTGCACATTTACCCAAAGTAGGTTTGAGAAGACATGAACTAAAGAGCAAGCACAATTTCTAAACAACACTGAAAGAGCAGACACTTCCAGCAGCATGAGCAGTCCAGAATAAAAGTGAAGTCAAGTCATCAGCAAATTACAGAAACTTAGCAAAATTCCACAAGTAAAAATAAAAGCTGTGGACCTCTAAGAAATTTGCACCATGATTCCTGAGTCTGCCCACACCCAAAAAATCCAGGCTGCATCTCCAACACAACACACTGAGAAGAAGCCACAACATTGTACAAGATTCACAATTTACAGGTAGTCACATGGGAATCCAGTTTACAGCTCTGAGCACCACAAAAATAGTCTTTTCTCCAAAAGATCCTGGATGTTTGAAAATCCTTAAAAGCCACTGTTGGCTTGAGTTTGGTGGATAACAACCCTCCCCAGCCTGGGAGTTTCCACTGCTTCCCAAATCTGAAGCCAATACCTGAAAAACACAACTGTAATTCATCCAGAGCTGCTGCTCCTTCCACATTTCATACATCCATTTCATCTCTGGCAATCAAGATGCATTCCAGATGTGAAAGAAAGCTCAAAACTTCCTTTGGCCAAGCAAGTAAGTGTGATGGTAAGCTCTGACACCCCAAATCCCAAATTTAAGTAATCTCCACAGTTACTTTCCTGGTATATAAGCTACTGACCATAGATTACAGACCCTCCACAGAATAGAATCGTATCACAGAATTACAGATTGGTTTGTGTGGAAAGGGATCTTAGAGATCATGTAGTTCCATGGGCATGGACACCGTCCTTAGACCAGGTTGCTCCAAGCCCTATCCAACCTGGCCTTGAACACTTCCAGGGATGGGGCAGCTACAGCTGCTCTGGGCAAGCTTCATAACTGATTTGCACAAATCACTTCCCATTTTCTCCCAATTTTATTCTCAATTCCTCCTCTTTCTCAAACACAGCTTTAGCAGAGGGTTCAACATTTTTCAGACTCTTACACTTACGCTGTTCAAACCAAAACAGCCTATCTGCCCCGTATAACACATTCCAACCTGATACTGCAAGCCAAGGAGGGGAAGCACTGTAAGAGATCAGGACTAAGCTGACTGTATTCACCCGCTTATCACAATTTTTCTCTGAGCAGCAGCTGGCAGAGACACTCTGCTGCTGCAAACAGCTGAGTTGAGCACAGCAGTGTTTACCCAGGGTCTCCCACTCCATGGACCTCCACTCCTCAGAAGGCTGGGCTGTTCAGCAAAGACCTAACTTGACCCAGTCTGGCAGCCAGCATTTCACAACCACTTTATGTCAGCAGTTTCAAGTACACTAATAACCATGTTTTGTTCAGTGCGACTTTCTCACTGTGAACAGCAAAATATCATTATCACCTGCAGGTTGAAGCCTGCCCTCTACCCCATTTAATAGGGAGCTGATTATGCTATTCCCCTCTTTTTCCCCTTCTAATAATTATGGGCTGTTGGCAGATGGCACCGCTTGGCACGGGGAGCGTGTGGGAAGGCAGAGCAGGCTGTAGGGCCACTGCCCATGGCAGCTCCCACATGGTGGGGAGCTCCCAGGGACCCCAAATCCCCTGCTGCATCCCGCTGCCAGACAGCACCTAATGAGGCATGCCTGTGTCGGAGGGCGCGGGGGTTAAACCAGGAATGGCTGTGAAAACAGTGCCTGGCAGTCGCGGGAGCAGGAAAGCAGAGGTTAGCAGAAAACTTGCTAAGCCAGCAACTCCAATCAGAGCTGCCCTCACAGCCCACCCGGCTGGGAAGCAAAGCTGGGCTTAACCCCGGGAACCCACCGCTGCCCAGAGCTTCGTGCTGGAGCCACCGTGGGCAAGGTCCCCACAGGGAAGAGCTCCTCTCAGGAGAGACTCTGGGGCAGCTCAGCTGCATTAACAGCGTCACCATCCCAGGATTTGCCCTGTGAGGTCCCAGTGCTGTCGTGGCAAAGCAGCAAGTCCAAGCTATCTGCCTATGAAAAACATCCCCTCCATGAGTTACTGCAGCATCCCACACTCAGTGACACAGAGGGGAGAGCAGAGTCTGGCCCCACTCGCCTAAAGCAGCGCTGGGGGAGCTTCAGCCACAAGCTGAACGCCGTGCAGAGCCGCCACCTAATTCCCTGGCAGCAGCAGGGCTTGCTCACAGACCTAACCTGGCGTGGCATAATGGGTAGAGACAAGATACCGCTTGTCCCAGGAAGGATGCCAGGTCTGAGGCAGTGGGAAGGAAGCTTCCTCTCCAGCAGAAAGGATCGCATCCAGCTCTGCCATTTCCCCATTCAACAGTAACTTGCCCCATTACTGACTGGGTGTGAATGCCCAGGGAGATACAGCAAAGAAAAAAGTGACCTTTTATTGCCAGCCATGAGCAATGCCAAAAGGGACTCCTCCAACCAGAGGGGACATCGGGTACATGCCACAGGACCCCCTGCCAGCACCTCATGCTCAGGGGCACCTCATCAGCTCCATCCTTCTCGGACCTCCAGTGCAAAGGGCATGGATACCCAGCAGAAGCATTCTCGTACTGCAGGGATATATCTACACATGACCCAGGCACAGGCTGAGTTCTGGGAGGCTGCCCCACAGAGAACTACACCAGCAGGCATCCACCAGGACCGGCCACATGTGCCCTGTGAGCCTGGTGCCATGTGGGGCCAGGGTGGCACCGGCTCTGCACACAGGGCTCCCAGAGCTGCCGCAGATGGAGACACCCAGGATGTCTGTCTGAGCCCAGAGAAAGTGCGGAGGAGGCCAACCTGATTTGGAAACCGCCCACTTCGGAGACATCCCTGCTGGCATGTCTATAACAAACCTGGTTGATGTGTTTCAGCTTGTCAATAATCTGGCTGATCACTGGCTCTGGACCTTTCATCTTCACCTCATGGTTGCCAGCCTGAGCTTTTGCTCCATTCCTTGTAGTCTGGGGACTGTACCTGTAGGAATGAGAACAGACGAGACCACAGTGTGATGGGCTAATAAAGAGGAGATCTTTAAAGTGCAGTATGAACATAAGAAATCCCAAGGCAGGCACCAGCCCTTTCCAAAACAGAGAGCACAAGACAGTTAATAATGACAACGAAAGGACAGAAGATTCCCATAAACCTTTTTTCTCCAACTTTGCAAAGCAGCAAGATGATGTAGTTGTATCACTTGAGGACAATGAAGTCCTTTCCAGTCCATTAGTAACCAAGCAAGACATTAAACAGTATACAACAGAGATAAATATTTTCACATAACTTGCACCCAAGAGTCCTAAAAAAGCTGGCTCAGAAATTCTGGCTTGCTCATGTTTGTTTAAAATAAATCTTGGCAGACCACAGAGACTCCAGTACAAGAGCAGTAGTGTTGTGCCCACAGCCAAAAAAATGAGTGGGATGACCCAGTTAACTGCAAGCTGATTAGCATAACATCAACCCCCTTGCAAAATAATGACTATCACTGATGTGTGATTTCAATAATAAAGAATTAAAGCATCAGAATATAATTAATGCTGTCAACATTGCTAATGGAAAATAGGTGTTGTCAAACAATCCTGATTTCAGTCTTTGATGAGATCCAGCCTTAGGGATCAAAGTAACTGCTCAGACAGAACGTACCTTGACTTTGGTGCAGTGCTGGGCTCTGCACCACGGGGTATCTCGATTCACACGGGTACCATGCAAGTCAGCAAAGCCCCTGTAGAGCAGATTAAACTGCCAGGGCAACTCTGCAGAGGAGGGCAGCCAAGCCTGCACTCAGCTTTTTCATCAGCAATTAGGATAGAAATATACATTCACTTGCTTCAAGATTTATGGAATGGCATAATTTACCAGAATGATAAAAGAAATGGGAAGTGAGATAGAGGAACCGCTGCACACTTGCCTTCAGAGGAACATGGTCCTACACTCAGGACCTAGGTAACAGCTCATGATGCTCCAGCAAGAGACAAGCACCAAACTCAAACTCAGGCTCAGGCCAGAGCAGTCGGCTGCCACCACTGCCTGCTGGCAGCAACAGCAGTAGCACAGAGCACACCAGTACCTTCTCGAGGTCTGGGCTGCTGGTATTCATCACAGTCCCAGTGATGGGCCATGGTACTCCACAAGCACAAAACAAGTCCTCACCTCCGAGAACCAGCAACCAAAACAGGCACTACCAAAACCCGGCACAGCCCCCAAAAGTGAGATTGCTGAGATAACACCAGCATCAGTCTGCTCTACTGTACATCTGTTTTTCCAGTGCCATGGGTAAACACCATGAATTTTCCTTTCTGCATTCATCTCCTACACATCATGTTTTTACACAGCTCCCAGCACCAGCCCTAGTGGCTGCCTCCGTGTCTGTCAGCTCCCTGCTACCCTGCCCAGCTTCATCCCCAATGCTGCCAGGCAAGCTCAGGCAATGACAGTTAGCCCATTTCACATGGGTTTTGGGGAGAAAGTGGGGCTTCAGCAGGCATTTAAAGAAGGAGAGGGAGACAGGAGGGATGGTGGGGCCAACTCAGCGAGGATGCTTTGCAAGGGTAGAAAGTAAGAGGCATGTGGACATTTGGCCACAATAGCTATCAGGGCACACTGAGGGGCTTGGGGATACTCAGGGGCTTAGTTTAGACTCTAAACTAGGGATGAGATCTACTCAGACATGTGGGCATGCAAAGGCAACCCCAGATCTATACCTGTGCAGCAGCAACCTGCCCCGACCTGAAATACTCACTTAGTCTAAAATACTGAACTGATGCCGATTTTTGCTCCAAGACTATTTCAGAGCAGGAGTTCTATTTACAGGAGCTCTCTGCATCTCCAGCTGGGTTCCCAGTACCAGGCATTCCCCAATATGCATCTCCATTCATGGCTGACAACCCTGCAAGATGCTGCACTGAAGAGATGACAGAGGAAAAAGGATGGTAGAAAGGAGGTGTTTGTGCCTACAGGAGCACATGGCTGTGTGTGTTCCTTTTCCAGGCATAAGCAGCTTGTCCAGGTACAGGCATCACTGAAAAGACATAGCAGAGACTTGGCTCTCCCAAACACCACCAGCTCCTGACCACGGGGGCAGCTGCCTGCACAGCCAGCAGCCTGCACAGCCAGCCCACCCCCTGACTTCAGCACCAGCACAGCACTGGACAGGCAGCTCAGCTCTGCACCCCAACACCCTGTCCCTGGCTGGGGCCTCCCGTTAGGACTCCGCATTTTGCAAAAACTCTTTTTTGTTTTAACAGTTGCATTATCCTGGGAAGCACAAAACGCTGCTGCACCTGAGACACAATCGCTCCCAGTTCAGAAAAGCCCTCACACGCGGAGTTAGTGGCTCGTTGTAGGCTGAAAGCTTGGTGACTGTGAGAAGGGGCCAGCCTGGGGCTAGCCTGCAGCAGCCCCTGCGCTCCTGGCACAGCCATGCATGCTCCGAGCACCATCTCGTGGGAAGATGCTGCTGCCGCAAGCACAGACCCGCCCGGCTCTGCTGGAACTTGGGCTGAACTTTCTGCGGGGGGATAAAGCACTGGGAGCAGTGAACCATTAATCCTGCTGCTTATTTGTCACACAGCCACTTCATGCCACCGTGCCGACCTAATAAACACATCGAGGGACTGGATGTAAACAACCACAACACGCATGAGTTTTTGGATGACAAAGAAATTCCTATCTTTGGTGTCACAGTAAATTTAATTTAAAACACTGGTGGAACTCAAAAGTACATTGCTGAAAGGTCTCCTGCGGTTTCAGAGATTTAATCAGGAAACTCGCACAGGTTTTAGCTAGAGTAGAACCAAGCTCACTTGGTGCATCCCTAAATTAATACCATCTCTCTCCTAAACAGTTTTATACAAAGAAACACAATAGCTTGGTTTGAGTGGGCGAAATCCCTTCTGAAATCCACACAACGGCTGCCAGAGAGGATTTCTGTAGCCTACACAATGTAGTACAGGAGGGAAGAGCACAGTACTACAGTAGTACTGTGCCGTAACTCTATATTCAGAGACTGAAACTGTTCTCCAGAGGGCTCTGCTGGGGTGGTGAGGACCTCAGGTCAGCCTTCCCAAGGGAACAAGTCTACTGGAGAAGGGAGCAAACCTGAAAGCATTTGCAGAGGGATTTCTCCCTAAAACAGTGATGTTGGAGAAATGGAGTGTTACCCCCCATGCTTCCCACCTGGCTGGGTACAAGAGTATGGACCTGGCCCGAAATGAACCATTTGCACCATTACACAAAAGTCATTTGAAACAGCAAGGCAGAGGGCCCTGCAAGCTGCACATTTTTGAGCATGAATAGCAAAAAAAAGGAGATGGGGACCTGCTACATCCCAACAGCCAGAGACATGGTGGCTTGAGCGCTTCAGGACACTCTTCCTTGTGCTGCCAAGCTGAGACCTCCTGGTGTGCTCAGGTACAAGGAGGGCACCAGCTCCTCTTAGCTGTGCCACTCTCTGCCCCAGCACCAGCCTGGGGTGGCCACATTCAGGTATGTGGGATGCAGCCAACCAAAGGGTTAAAGGCTTTGAAATGTAGCTTCAGTGAGCGACCCGCATTCCTGAAATGCCAGAGAAGCTGGAAAAGGCAGCTGGCACCCCTCCCTGCAGCCCAGGCCAAGCAGCCAGACCTTAATATGGCAGAGACATGCCTTTTCAGCCCCCAGCAAGTTGGAGGATTGGGGTCCCAGGACAGTACCCATGCAGACTCCTCTGCATCCCCCCCAAGCTGAAGGGTTGGTAGGCTTGCAGGCAAAACAAAGCCAAAGCATCACCTTCTTCCCATGTTCTCCAGTCAGTGCAGAAAAGGAGAAACCTCTGAGCCTTCTTGAGCTGCTTTCAACTTAGGCCAGTAGAACAGCCCCTTCTGCAGGGCATTTGTGCCACTTCATGAAACCCATCACATGCCTCTGCCATGGTGATTGATATCAGCATGGAACAGCAAATATGCACAGTGGATAAAGTCCCCCCTCCCCACTCCCTGGGGTCTCTGTGCTGAAGGGGTATCAGTGTTGCAACATGAGCATGGTCTGGCTCACACTTCATAAGCAAAGCCCAAAATACTTTTCTCTTTGACGTGTCTCAACGTCAGTCAGCAGCATCTCCTTGCCTGGGCTCCCTGGGTACAGGCTCTTGCTGGGAATGTGGTATTTTCCAAAGACAAATGTCACATTGTATAATGTGCTGATAAGCAGCCTCGTTAAATGTGACTTTAAAGACAACCACCTGATGAAAACACCAATAATCTGAAGTTTTCTGTGGGGATAGTACAACTGCAGACCCTTCCTGCTTCTTCTCATCCACCAGACATAAATGCCCAAGTATGCTGTCAAATTGAGGGATCTTCCTCTCCTTTCCATTCCACCATCCACAAATGTCTCCTGTGAATGTTTGGCTTTTCCAGTCCAAATGCAGCTCATTCCAAGCTTTCATTTCAGAGCAAAGAAGACAAGATGACAAATGCTATTTAAATATATGGCAATGAGTGTAAAATGCATGTTCATCCTACTCGGCCCTGGTAGGCTTCAAGAAGAGTTACTGCAACACCTGACGTGTGATTTAGAGAAAATAATCCCGAAAGTCAAACATAAAGAATTACACCTTTTAGAAAAACAACAGTAAGTATGTCATTCAAATAACAATTAATTTATGCCTGCCTTCCAGTTGCAAATTATTTATTCAAATATATCTCCACAGTTTAAACAGCATAGTATCCCTTACAGGCTCTCCCTCTACTATCTGTGTTCACTGAATTATACTTGTCAGAGAGAGTGGGTGGGGGATAAACTCAACACAGATCGCTCCAAGACAGGACCACAATGCAAGAGAAGAGGTTTCATTGCACAAGAGTTAATAACTGAGCTTGAGAGAGCAACATCCTCCCAGACCCGCCAAAGCTGCTCTGCATTTCAAGACATGCCTTACTACAGATCATGTGGACTGGTGACACCGAGTCCTCACCACACAGGAGGCAAAAGAGGAGAAAAAGGGGAGAAAGGGAAGAAAAGTTTTGTCCTACACATTCCTGACAGGAACCTAGGTCTTACCTCCAGCTGGTTTTGATGGGTCAGTAAAGGTGGGTGCAGTGGTGAAACAACATTTTACACTCCGGCCCTGCTAATTTCTGGTTTAGTGAGGCAACCTCAGCGTCACATCAGCAGTACAAGCAGAGGGGGACAAAAGGCTTGAAAAGCTATTTCCAACCCACTGATCCTGCCCTGCAGACAGTGTGTGCCCACAAGCCTCCAAGAAGAGGTAGTAACTTCTTTCCCAAATAATTTTCCTTCCAAATAATTTTCCCTCTGAAGACACCTGGTCACTCATACCCCATCCCAGACATGAGCAGGGTGTGGGGTGCAGGTCCACCCCAGCTGTCCCCTGCCCATATGGGGTGCATGTCCCCACCATCCCATGACCATATGCAGGCATCTGTTACATGGGAGTGTAAGTGGCAGGAGAGAGGAGAGGGGGTGGCTCTCAGGTGCCTTCCTGGCTTTGTTTGCTTGCTTGCAGAGAGTCCTGGCAGTCACTGCAGAGCTCGTGATGCCGCAGTCAATTTACACCACCCGCGGCTCCAAACAAGCTGCTTCAAAAGCAACCAGGACGATCCAACGCTCTCAGTGGGGAATGTTCTCACCTAACTAAAAAGGAACCATTTTCTGCTGGATTTCCAAATATCAACACCTTGAAGCCTCTGAGAGCCCCCTCAGATCCTGCTGTGTCAGTTCCTCGCCAAGAGAAGTGCTGCCTCTTCCCAACCACCCCACACAAAGCACTATAGCCAGTGAGTGTCCTGCAGGTGATGGCTTGGTCATAAATGTGGGGTCTCAGGTAATCACCTGGCTCTGGGAGATGGGACTTCAGAAGGAAGAGCAAAAACCGAAATACAGCAAAACAGTGTGAGTCTGTAGACAGCCTGAAGTCTCTCTCTATTCTTATTTCAGTTCAAGACAAATAGATAATAGAAAATTTGTTTAGACCTGAGACCAAGCAGCAGGATTAATAGTGGAAGGTTCACAATCTTCATTTCTGAAATACTCTGGAAACAATCGTGGCAACTCAATAACCCACTACATTTGCCTACTATCCTTTCATTATAGCTTGCACTTGCTACAAAGCTGTGTTTTATGGGCTTGAAAAGTTATACAGCCCCCTCTTTGGGGATTCCTTTGTATGAGATATTTTGCAGCACTGCCAGAAATAACCAAACCCTTCACGAACTAAAGGGTTATTGCTGGCATTGAATTTCCTTTGTTCCAATTACAGAATCTCGTTTTTCTGTCTTGCTTCCAATTGTGCTTTCATTGTTTATTATTTGTATGATTAAAACAAACCATAGTATGTTGGCAACAGCACGGAAATCTGAGACTTCTAGCTTGAAGAAGAGAATCTGGCAAGGTGCTAAAAATATATTAATTTTAAATTGGTACAAAGAAAATAAGAATTATGCTGGTGATTTAGATTAATGTATGCATTTGTCTTGAGAAATTTGGAAATGGCAGTATCTAACAGTAATGCTTAATGTGCTTGCAAGTTTTGCAGTGGGCAGATGTTGCTGTCATTCTATTCAGAACAGCTTGAAAGGAATATACTCGTATAAGCAGATTATTAAACTCTGAGAATCTAGATTTTAATAGGCTTTTAGTATTAAATGCTGCAAAACCCTGATACTATATATAAAGTTCAAATCACCTGTGAGATTCCAACGCTGAGCTCCCACAGAAACTGAGGTGAGTTTGATATCTCAACACCTACTTGACTTAAGCTGAAGGCTTTAAATGAGCTGATTACTCAGTCAGGACTTCAGTGATAAGAATCGACCTCTGTTTTTTCTCTTCTTTGGATGGAGATAAGGATAAAAGAGGCTGGACAACATTTCACCACCTAACACCACCAGCAGGAGGTCTGGTGAGAGGATGGGACATGAAGACAAACAGAGGCAAGGAGGGGCATCACAGAAACCCTCACTTAGGCAGATTTGAGCTGTTGCATACCCACCCTGCCTACATGTCTGTCTCAGGAAAGTCCTGGAACTGAGCCCAGGAAAGCTGCAAAGAGGTGCACAGGGATGCACAGCGACACAGGAAGATCCAGCAGGTCTGGTCCCCAGCTACCACCAACACCTAAGCACCATGAGCCCTCAACAAGCTCTTTGCAAGTGGTGAAATGTGCCACTTGTGGGTTTTGCTGTGAAGCTTTGTGGCGTCCCATAAAAGCACAGTGTGTTTTTGCACACTCTGAAAAGTGTGAAAAGCCGGAATGGGTTGCCTTTTATTTTTTCTTCCCACTTCAGCTTATGTTCTTCAACCACGCAAAAGCCCAGCAAAAGACACAGGCACTGTTCTGCATTATAGAAAAATCAACCTTTCTTGTGTGGCTGCTGCTGTTTGCAAGCAGTTATTTCAAGGCACCATGTCCTAAATCCACAATAGGGATGACAACCAAACTATTAATCCACAGATCAAACCTTGGGAAGGAGGATGAACTCATGCCATTAGATGGTCCAATGTGGAAAAGCAAATGATCACAAAGGATCACAAAATGAGACTCAGTAAAAGAAAATGAGAGATGAAAAGCAGGATAAAATATTCCAGCCAGCTGCATTGCTCTGGAGCCCCAGACAAAGATGCCACCTCCAGTCAGGGCAGAGGGGCTTAAGAGCAAGGAGCAAACACAGGATGGTTCAAGGCTCAAACTGGGAAGTGAGACCCAGTGGAAAGGCATTGAATATGTGGATACATCTCATTGCCTGTGGATAACAAAGCATTGGGATAAACAAGACAGAGTAAATACTGATCCAGAAAAACCACAGGAGGAGGACTGCATGGTACAGAAGGGATGATTTGCATCAAATAACAGGACATACTTTGTTGGTATTATCAAGTACTTGAGTGCATTGGCAAAGGCTATGAAGTTGCTATTCCAGGCTTGATTTAACATGTTATAAAAAAAGGGCTTAGAATAACTAACAAATTTTTTCATGACAGGGAGGTCTGGAAATGGATAAATCAGTAGGGCTTTTTTCCTAACTTAATGAACACTCAGGTACTAATTAGAAATGCAAGAAGTAAATAGCCACAATCCCTACAAGAACCCCACCAAATCCTAGCCATGCCCACACCGATGCTCACACTGACCTCACAGACACAGCAGTGCTCAAACAGTTTAATCCACTGCCTGTGCAGCACCAGACATGGAAACACATGGAAGCGTAGAATCCACCCAACCATCACCCTCCCCCGGTCTTCGCCTGATCAGCAGATTCAGCAGGAGCTTTCTAGTTTATCCAGGAACCCTGGGATTGCTTATGCCCTCCTGTATTGTCCCTCCAATAGATACCACGGTTGAAGTCACTCATGAGGGCCAGGGCTTGTGAATGTGAGGCTGCTCCTGTTTATAAAGGGCTTCATCCACCCAGTCTTCCAGGTTGGGTAGTCTGGCTCTGCTTCAGGCCATGACATCACCTGTCCCTGTCCTCCCTTTAAACCTGATCCATAAGCTCTTGGTCAGCTCCTCATCCATCCCCAGGTGGAACTCCATGTGCTCCAGCTGGTCACTGACATAGACACCCCACCCTTGTCTCCCCTGCCTGTCCTTTCCAAGAGCCTGCATCCTTCCATGCCAACATTCCAGCCACAGGAACCATCCCACCATATCCCTGCCACCTTTCTTTCTGGCAGCCGCTACACGCATGGGACAAGTACCAGGACAGCATCCTGAAATTAACACTGGATATTCAAACCCCACCAAATTTCTCACAAAAAGTGGCAAGATGGAGTTTGATGACAAACAAACACACACCAGTCCAGCAGGAGAACAGAAACGCTCCAGTACATAACACAGATTCTCAGAGCAGCTTGAGTAAGAGCTGCTACACCATGAACAGCTGCTTGGCTCCCTCTTGGGGAAAACACTGAAATAAAGCAACTGGCAGCTTGCGGTACTCGAGCACCATTACCTTAAATGCTCCTGATTTTCAGGAATCCTCCCAGACACTCTGAAAGAGATGCCAAGCTGGGAGGTCCAAGCACAGGAAGTAGACAGTTTAGAGATCATTTAAGTACGTTTTCTTCTATTTGAAACATTCAGTAAATAGGTCCTGGGAGAAGAGCACTCTTGACGATTATCATAGCTCAGCTTCATGTAGCTGAGATCTCCCTGCTCACAGCAAAAATCTCTAATATCTGCCTGCAAGGGAACTGTCACTAGTATTTCATAGGAGCTGGCAGAGGTGGTGACATCTGTGCAATAGATCAGAGGGGGCAAGGAGAGAAGTGGAAAGGCACATGTTCTTCAAGCGCAGTAGAGGATTTAACCCTCAACTCAACAGCCAGGGGCTGAAATCTTGGTGCCCCCTTCATGCACACAGACTTGATCTTCTCTTTGCCTTGCCACCTCTGCATGCCATGGCACCCACATAACCTGCCACATTGTGCCACCACCATCACAGCACTGTAGCAGGGACCCAGGGGGACATCTCTGCCTGTGACGGTCCCCTGGTATTCTCAGCAGGAAGCTGAAGGCCATCTATCACCTGAAGTCATGTTTAATCTGAAAATAGCTCTGAATTTACATTTGCAGAAGAATCTGGACTCAGCACTCTTCCATTGCTACCACTTCACCCAGCTGTGGCATCAGTAGGACCTGGACCAGGGCCACTGGCCATGGCCCCAGTGAACTGTCATAAGCAAAGTCCTCACCCTAGGTCCTCCCCTCCAGAGTTGCAGTGTTTATAGCCCTTCTTCAGAAGTTTTAATTAACAATCAAGTGAGACAATATTGAAATTATCTTTTCCTTTTCAATTGAACTTCTCAGTTAGGCACGGAAACAAGATTTTCCAGAAATGAGTACCAATAGAGGACACATTTTTCCCTAGGCAACGTAAGTACATTTTACTAAGCGTGTGGTCTTAGATGCTTGAGTTATTTTTTTCAAAATAGAATCTGATGCTATTTTGGTCTATTCAGTGTTTCAGGTCAGTATTGCAAGTATAGGCTAATTACCACCTGAGGTTACTGATCAAGAAGTCATAATTAATATCTCAACATTTCACCACTTGCTGATTTTATTTCTATTTCTTCCCTTATACAAGCTACTTAATAGCAAAGGATGCTTTGCAAAGTAGGGTGATTAGAGGAGATTTATGTATAATTATAAAAAACATTTCCAAGTTCTATTTCCACATTATTTAACATTCCCAAGGGGCATTTTTTGCAAGAAAAATCTCCATTTCTATTAACACTTCCTTCCCCTTTATGGTATGAATCCTGCATGTGCCTGTCTCTGTTAACCTCAATTACCACCAGTACATTCTCCGAAATGGCAAGTGGGGCAGGGCAAAGTAGCCACAGCACGAGCTAGACCTTGGTGGGAATGGCTCCATCCAGAGAGGACAGCCAGGACTTGTTGGTGGGAAGGTGCTCAGAGGGCAGCAGTGGTACCAGACCACCAGAGCTTAGTGGTCTTCACCTCCTCCAGCTGAGAGCCACAGCAAGAAGAAATTCAACAAGGGAGTCTTCCTTGACCTTCCCTGGATGGGGCAGGGGATGCCAACCACGCTGTCCTGCACTGCATGGAGCCCAGCTGGAGACATCCCCACCCCTGGCAGTGCATGGGAGCAGTGCCCTTTTTTCTGCTCCAGAGGAGCCATCCCTGGACTGCAGTGCACTCTCCCATGGGAACAGGGCTGTATTGAGCTGCTGCTGCTACTCTCCTGTCTCTGGCCCACTCCTGCCAACCCACCCTGACCAAATCCTGTCACACATGCAGGCTTTTCACTGAGCAGAAAACTCAGTGGAAGGCAATACACAAGCACTTCTGTCAGTGCAGATCTTGCACATCCACTGAGCTGTGGCACAGCTGGACACATGTTCTGCACCAGGTCCTTAAGGGAGCGAGTTGTGTCCTGGTCACACACTGCTCCTGTGCCTGGTTAACGAAATATAAGGAGTGCTGGGGAGAGGGAGGGCAAGGGAGATGTGATTCACCTCTCCACGACTTCTTGTCCATTCCAGCAAAGAGTGTCATTCTGAACTGCAGAGCTGTGGTTGCAGATGTACTCTGGCAAGCTGCTGTAAAAACTGCTGTGGGACTTCAGCTTTGCAATCAGTTCCCTGCAAGAAAGGAAGGGAAAACGGTGCTTAGTTAAAAGAAGAGGAGATGAGGTTGGTGCATTTTAACCAGTGAATGTGGCCACACAAACACAACATTAAAGCAGCTGGGTGCAAACAAACCATGGAGTATCAGCTTTATTTCTGACCCCATGTAACTTTTTGTGTTGTTCCTTGATGTTATTCAATCAAAGGCTGAATGTTTCCCAGGGCAAAACTGCTGATGATGGGGAGGGATGTGGGGGCAGCAGAATCTCAGCCCAACCATGCACCAGGCAAAAGCCAGACACAGTCTCTGCACTCTCACAGCACCTAAGGAAAGGTGCCACTGGCTCAGGCCATGCACACATGAGGAACATCTGAGCAGCAAGGGCTCAGGCTGCAGTGTGCCCTCTGCTTTGCAGAAGGCAAAGAAGGCCCTCCAGGGGCTTTGACTGCCTGACATTGACTATCCAGCATTGCTGCAAGGGCAGGTGGCATTTGTGGTGGTAGAGCAGAGCTGACACTCTCAGCACAGACCTGTACACATGGGTAAGGCTGTGTTTCACACTGCACCATCACTATTTCAAGGGATGCACTGGGCTGGCCATGGAGTGACAGCCTGCATTCAAAGGGGCATTTTACACTCACCAAAATGGCTCTGCCCCAGGAAGGCAGGAGCAGCTGCAGGAGCAGTGCTTGCACCAGACAGAGGGGATGTGAATTGGGCTGCAACCCAACCCTGAGCCCTCCCTGCTCAGCAACAAGGATCTCCAGCTGGTCACCTGTAGCAGTGGTCCAGAGGTGCCAGGACACAGGCTGACCATATGGACTCTGATGCTGCCAAAGAGGTGACAGAGGCTCTGGGAGTGGGATGTGACATCCCCCCAGCCCAGGTCTGAACCCTCAGGGACATTCAGCAGCTGTCACCAGGGGATACTGGCAGATTTAATTAGGTAAATAGCACCAAAAGTATAATAATATTAATAGCAGGAACTGGAGACAGTAAGACTTGGCCTCACAATCATCTTGCTTGGTTTCAGTGCATTTCCCTTTTGGCAAGGGGTTAATTCTCAACCTCCTTCCTCTCTGGGAAGGATGAGGAATCAGCACCCAGAGCTAGGAGCACTCTCAGGAGCATCCCCCAGGTGCCATACTGGGGGGTTGCCCTTGCCCTGCCAGCTTGGGGGAGCTGCCCAGCAAGCTTAGGCAGTTGGGTGTGCAGAGTGGGTGCCCAGCCCCTCCATCCCTCCTTGCTTTGGGATTCCGTGCAGTTCCCTCTCCAGCCGGAGCCCGCGACAGCCAGCTGGGGGCAGGCAACACAAGGAGAAGGGAGCCTGAGCTCTGCTCTGCCTTTTCGCTGCCGAGGAGCCTGTTCCTGCCGTGGTGGGACCGGTACAGCCTCGCAGGAAGACCCGCAGCCCCTGAAGGCAGAGTCACCCAAGTCCTGCTCTGATCACCACAGCACATCCTGCCCGGGCATCGCAGGCACCGACCCGTCCGCCACTGCCCATGCCAATGAACAAGGGTTTGTCTGATGAGCCAAAGCCCCTCCAAAGGGTGGGAATTCAGCCCACAGCCCCCTGCACAAATCGAAGGGGTGCTCCAGGCAGTCACCTCCTGCGTGAAACACCTCCTACATCCGTCTCCTGCACTGGCCTTACAGTGGGGCAGGAGGTCCAACAAACACCATTTGGAAAGCCAAAATGAGGTGAGACCTGGGTCTTCAGTTACTGCAAACCCCAAGCAGAACAAGCCTCACTGCCCATGGCACTCAGCTCCTTACATCCCAGGCACTACCTTGCTCCTCTTCCCCAAACCCCAGCAGCACTGGGGAGAGCTGGAAGGAAACTTTCCTGCGGAGCAGAGCTCCCTGCAGGGCAGGGAGGGGTAGGGAAGGGATGAATTCCTCCATTTCTGCAGGTATGAGCCCACGTAATTCATCTCAGCAGATTTCATTAGACTTGAGAGTCCTCAAAGGACATCTCTGTCAGAGCCTGGGCTGTGTAACCTCCGACGTGTTGAGACAACAGAGGAATGCAAGCCCTGGTGCTGTATCTCATGGGAACCGTATCAAGAATGTGGCCCTGTTACTCTTCAAAGAGAAATCCACCCAACTTAGTCTATCCCCAGTTTTAAAAATTGCCAAGCTTCTTGTTTCTCTTCCACAGGGATTTTTCTTTTATTCAAGACAGCAGAAAAGGCACTGCATATCTCTGGATGTGCTTTCAAATCCAGAGGGGAGATGCTGCTCCCTGACACATCAGTGTGAGCCCACTTAATTACAGCTTCTACTTACATGGGGAAGGAAGCACAGGGTGCAGTGCCAGCAGTGGAGGCAACTGCTTCCTTTGAAAATATTCAGTAAAAGGCTATTAACGTCTCTGAACTGCACAAAAAGCATGAAACACATTCCCCTTACCTACGCAAGGTGTAACACGTAACAATTCAGGCTGGAGTTACCATTTTATCTATAGCTACACTTGTGAGTATTTCAGGCACTATAGCAGTGCCCAAGAAACGCAGACAAGACGCTTGGTGTGGCATTAACCTGGGTGCACTAGGTGAGAAAAGATATGTAGACACCTTGCTGCATTTCAGAGCGAGCCACAGTGCAGCTTTGATGTTCAGATGCAAAACCAGGTTTATGGGTAAAGGAAATAAGGAGCTTTTCCATCTGCTTCCACAGGACCATTCCATATGGTGGCTGCTCCTGCAGCCCCATCCAGCAGGCACCGCACTTAGCCTAAGCATTCTCACCTCCTCCTGCTCGACAAAGTTTCTTCTTGCTCGACATGAGTCACTTTCAGGACTTTCTTATCAATGAAAAGGTCTTCTGGATAATTAGCTGACCGAATCTGCCTCTGCTGAGCGTGGCCACACAACCGGCTGATCTGGAAAACACAAGCACAGCAGTGTGAGGAAGTGTTGGGAGTGCAGGAAAACAGCTGAAGCACCCACACACGAGCTGCTATCATCCTGTCATCCACATCTTGCTCCTAGCTCAGCAAGCACCTGAAAGCAAACTGCTGTCCTAAGGATACAACCTGGCTTTTGTACAATTACTCACCCCCGGGAAGGAACGCAGGAAGCTTCAGGCAAAATTTTGGGGCACTGAAGTGCCCCTGTAGCTATCAAAACCCCTCAGCTGCAGGTGTGACTGGCAGATCTTCCTATGTCAGGTTAAACTTAGGCTGGCAGCAGGGGGCTTGAGATGTTCCCTGTTCCTTCCTTCCTGAAAGCCACACCATCTCAAGACTCTGCACTCCACCTCTCTAGTCAGACTTTTAGGAAACATCTCCCCTCTGAAGGAAAATCCTAAGACTCTGGTTCTGCATCTTGAGGCAGCTCAGCATCTGTGCAGACTGTACTGCAGATGCCCAGGGATGAGCATCATACACATCACTACTAATTAAAAAACTCAGGGCCTAAAATAAAGCAAGCATTGGGGCCACAGCCCAGTCATACTGTGGGAGGCCCTGATTAACAGGGCTCTGCTAATGGCACAAATTAGCTCATTAGCATCCAGATGATTTGGGAACCAGCTGCAGCAGCGAGGAAAGGAATCCAAAGCGCCTCGTTAAAGCTCCCTCGCATGGCCCCTGTCCCGAGACTCACCCAGCAGCGACCACTGCTGCACTCCCTGCTGTGGATGGGTTTCTGTGCCACCACTTCCTTCTCTGGGAGACTACCAAGGGACATCTGTCCCCCTGTGGCACCACTGCCACTGTGAAAGTCTCCTTTTAATCCACCCTGTGCTGCTCTGTAGGATTCATCCATGCTGGGTTGTGAAGGAAGCCTGGCTGGTTGCTGGGACCACGAAGGCACCACAGGTAACACCATCCTCACTTTCTCTGAGCTTCATCCCACCACCCACATCCAGGCTTGGGACCAGCCACACCCCCGTAAAATGCCTGTTCCTTGCAGCACCTCGTTTATCTCCATGCCACACCAAATCAAGGCAATCAGCTGAACTCCCAGTGAGCTGCACACCAGAGGTTAAAAGCACACCCGCTGCGCAAAGGTACCAGCATCTGATGTGTAAAGAGAAGAGATTAATTCTGTTCTATTACATCCTACATTTGGGTGGGCAAATAAATTAGTAATGTCACCTCTTTCATTATCAAGAAATAACAGTTTATTTGCTCAGGCTGTCTTACAACAAAGAGTAAAATAGAAGCCTCCTGGGAGCTGGGCACTGCAGTTTCTGGTTCGCAGCACAGTGGGAAGAGATGCTGCCACCAGTCCTCCACCTGCAGTTTCCTCTGCCAAAGCAGTTTCTCCTGCAGCTGCCAGAGGAGCGGTTTCTGCAGCATCTTACCTGATTTTTCCTCTTCCGCCCTCCCTTGGCTATGTTTCCTCTCTGCCTTGCCAAAACCAAGTTTTGCAGAAGAATGTATTGGCCCTACTGCCCTCCCTAAATCACTTGGCACACTTAAAAAACAGAGGGAGGAATGGATTCAAAAAAAGGACCACATTTTGGGCTGTTTTCTTTGCCTTTTGGGCTTTCCTTTAGCACGCATCCCTCTCATAATGTCTGCAGTTAGTCCTCTGATTCAAGCAGACAGGAATAGGACATCACAATACAGCAGGAGACCTGGAGAAGGGCATTTAGGATCTGAGACTCCGCTGCTGCAGAATGGGTCTGGATGTCCCGTGCTCTCTCTGTGCTGGCTGGAGGCACTGTCCCCACAAAGGGCAGACCAGCAGGACAGCGTCAGGATGCCTGGGGGTCTGTGGGCTTTTCCCCTCCCCAGGTCAGAGATGAGACCTGCCATGAAACCTCCTCCAGAGAAACACAAGATACGCAAAAGCTCCAGCACTGTCTATAGAGGCAGCAATGCCACAAAGCACCATCACTGCATCCACGCTCTGCACGGACACATAAAGTGGAGGAGAGAAGTGGGAAAAGGTCAGATATTTTAAGCTGCTGTTTGTAATGACTCCCCCTTTGATTCTCCCCAGCTCTGTGAAAATCCCCCCATTCCCTTTCCAAAGCCCAGCTTTCAGCTGGCAAAACCTATCAAACCCTGAGAGAAGAGCAAGTCCGGGATCAAGGCTTTTCCCCAAGGATGCAGAGAGGCGCTGAATGGGAGGGGAGGGTCAGAACGACAGCACGAACAATGGCACCATCCGAGAGCAAGGGGCCGGGCAAACTGGGGCTGCCTCATCTCCCACCCAGCACTGGAGGGAGCTCAGCCCCTCTGCTCCCAAGTCCTGCACAGGAGCTGCGGCTCAGCTGCATCCTCACAGCCCCACATGGCATCTGGGTACCACGGGCTCAGAGTCATAGAATCATTAAGGCTGGAAAAGACCTCCACAATCATCAAGTTCAAACATTGATCAAGTCAAAGCATTGATCACTGAGTCCAGCCATCCCTCCTGCAAGGGATGAAGGCACAAAACAGGTTGTGTTAGCTGTGACATGGGACAGCAGATGAGATCATTACGGACAGAAAGATGCACTGCTCAAACTTTCCACCAAGTTTTTACTTATTTATTCAAGCACCAACTAACCTTTTCAAGAGAAAAAACCAACCCTGAAGCCAGGCTTGTGAAGTCACAGTGAAATGATTGTCACCTTTTAGTCAAACAAAAACCCGGCTGAGGTTTGAACTTAAAATAAAGTGAGTGAAAGTAGAAGTAACAGATTGCCTGCTCATTTGCAGGGGCGGCATGCTGTACACTTTTGGGGGGAGGAAAGGATTTCACAAACCATCTGCCAAAGTCTGCTGGGCCACAAGCAGTCCTAGGACAAGAGCTCAGAAATCCTATTTCAATCTTTCCCTCTTTTTGAGTCCGCATTGCAAGCTCAGGAACACGTGTACGCAGCTTCCCAGTATTTTCCTAACCATTACCATTTTAAAATAGGCTCCAAAAAGTAAAGAAAAATGCCACTGTAGGGCAGTCAGAGAAGGGACAACACAAGCTCAGACCTTGAGGAGAAACAAGTTTGACGATTCAGCTCTCCAGGTATTGCTTGCTCTGGAGGAGCAAGGGCAGTCAGCTCCCCAGCTTGTGTCTGCAAGAGGGAGAGCAAAAGGAAGGGAGCATCTTTAATTCAGGTGCCAAACTCTTATCAAGCAACAGTATTTAATACATGGTTTCCTCCTGCCACACAGATATAAATGTGAAATTCAAAGCAAAGCGACAGAACAGAACCACTGGCTCTTCTCCTCGGGCTCCACATGCTACCTGGGGGATTGTAAATACACACCAGCCCTTATCTAAAGTATGGTCAGTGCCAGAGCTGTGCAGTGTCTTAATTCAGAATAGGCTGAAGTTTGGCACATCAGACGACAAAAAAAATGAATAAGTAAATCAAATGTCAGTGTGGTTTTTAGGCAACAGGAGCTGGACTTGTCCTTTGTTTTTAAAAGAATCTGCCAGTCCATCGAAAAACTGCTGCAAGAAAAACCTTCCCAAAGCACTAAGCTTTTACAAGCCTCCAAAGCCAGCGACACTGTAAGAGCCAAAGCAAAATTTCCCTGCCCCAGCTCATTAACAAACTCACTAATTACCCGATTTAATTAGCCTCCTCCATGCGAGCGTGACCCAAGCCACGAGGGGAACATTCTGCCTTCTGACGACCACTACTCCCTGCTCCATTTCTTTATTCCAGCCACAGAGAGATACCAGGCTGGGCAGAGCTCCTCGGGGTCTGCCCGAGGCTCACGGTCCCTGTGCCCGATGGGGAAGCAGCTGGCTCCCAACACCCTGGGGGGCTGCATGCCGTGCAATGGCTCCGCTTTAAAGGGAGCATTGATTTGAGAGGAGCCGAGGGACAAGGCTAATGGAGTAGCGCTGTCAGCCCACTTTAACGCTTCCCCATTAATTTAAGATAAGAGGTGCCTGAGGACTGCAGGGAACCTGCAGCTGCATGGGAACGATGCACTGTGAGCAGCCAGGGACCAGATCCACCAGCATGGCCGCAAAGCACAGCACTGATCCACCAGCAGCCCATGGAAACTGGGGTGACTGGGGTTAATTATTAAAGAAATAGTGACCACAATAGCAGGTTCTATGCAAAGCATCACAGCCTCGGTGCAGCTAATAGAGGGATGGCATCACTGACACCACAGAGGCTCCCGATGGACCCGCTCTGCTGCCAAAGCACGAGACTGTGTGGCCACATGGGGCAAAAGCATCTAACCTTGCACATCAGCAAGGAAAGCCAGGGGGAAAGGACTGAAAAGCAGCACATGTGTGATCCTCAGTGCCAATCTGAGCTTTGCTTTTAGGAGTAAGAACATTTTAAAGGTAATTTTCTAGATGATTTAGAGGAAAGAAAAAAAAAAACAAGTAGCTAATCAGCTTCTCCTCGGATAAGAACAGAGTGCATTAGACCCTGCTGGATACCTGCTGCCACTTCTTATTCAGCCCAGGAGCTCCACTCTGCTCTAAAGGAGAGTTTGCTGTATTTGACCTTTGCTTAAACTTTACATGGAGTTTCCATTTGTCTTCCCTATGAACTCTTCTGCTCATAGATTCATTCTCCAGGAAGACACAGTATTTTTTTCCCCCTCAAGGGGATGGCCTCATTTTTGAAGATTTCCTCCCGCAAATCTCCTCTGCTCTCTGGAGTTCACATAAGTCATTTTATACCAATTCGAGAGTTTCCTTTGGGAGACGCCACACATTAAACTGAAAAGAGATTAACTATTTTAATTGATTTGAACACAGCCTCTGAAAGGGTGATTTGCTACAGTATGCACAGAACATCCAGAGACCACAGACATGCGGTCTTTGGAGGAACCAACTGGTGCCCATTAAATCCTGAGCACCCTTCAGTGATGGAACCCAGTTTGACCAGTGAAGCTAAATGCCTCAGCAACGCAGCTGCTTGAATTGGCACTTCTTCCCCAGTTCTTTTTAACAACCTGCTCCACTACACATCACAAGTGTTATTAGCATTATAAAGATCGCATTTGTGCCCCGTTTATCTTCAAAGTCACCATAAAAGTGAACCTGAAGTCTATTACTCAAGCGCTGCTACAGAATTCCGCTTAATTAAATTCTAAAGGGCTTAAACCAAAAATATACATTGCGATGATGTGGGATAGAACATAAACTTTTTAATAGTAGTAACCAAGCACATTCACCATTTCTACAGGTGTAATAAAAATGCTAATATATGTTAATGTTTAGTCTGTGGTTAATGTTTTGTCTTGTTAATTTCCCCAGGGCTTTTATTACTGATTTAAATCTGCCACACTGCCCCAGTGATTGCATCGCCTTCTACAAACGGCGCCGCGCTCTCAATGAACGCTGATTAACAGGAGTGGAGAAACATTTGGCTAGGACAAACACTCTTATTATATGCTTTTAATCATTATATACATTTTGTCAGGAAGATGGGAAAGAGACAATTCCCAGCTCCCTCACTCTTCTCACAGCAGAAAAACGTGATTATGGGCATAAAAATGAATTTACAAGCCTTTATTTTAGGAAGCACATCATTATTAGCTAAGTAATGATTGTTCTTCTGGTTCCAGGCATTCAAGCAGAAAGAACAAGCTGAGTGTGGTAACACAGATGTCTTCTATGAATACTCCAACAAAATTCCTCATTAATGGAGTACTAAATGTTATTAATCAGCTCTCTAGTATTACGATCTCCATTATTCAGACTGCAAGGATTACATAAGAGACAGCATCCTAACTCACTCATGCAGCGGCAGGAATTGCAGGAAGTGACCTACTCTCCATGCTGAGGAGAACGTTTAATAATGCATCACTCTTAAATAATGCAACGCTATAATGTGTAAAATGCACACAAACACTAATGCTTAAAATAACAGAGTGCCTGTCACACCAGTGCCCGCGGTGACGCCCAACACATGCTGCAAACACGCACTACAAATGCTCAGGGACCCCTGCAGACACCAGACCAGGTTGTGCTGAAGGCCATCACCACCTGGATTGAAGACCAGGTCCTTCAAACTGTTGCAGAACCACAGAGGCATTAAGGAGGCATTTTTCAAAGTAAACATAACTTAATTTTTCATAGAATGATTTGGGTTGGAAGGGACCTTAAAGATTATCTAGTTCTAAATCCCAATTCCCATCCTTCATACAGAGGATCACAAAACACTCGGCAGAACGTCAATGTCACAGCAGAAACACGGGACCCAGAGAGGACCAATGGGACTGGTTCTCAGGGCAAGGAGCAGGATATGCTCCACACACAGCCACGTGTGTGACAGAGTTGACACAGGAGCTGGCAGGTGTAACACATGGTGTGGTTACACAATCCCTCCACCCAGAGACTACGTAAGGGCATGGGTGCAGCAGCTCAGCAGAGCAGTGGGGAGCACACAGGACTTTTTACAGGTTTCAATCCTTGGTGCCAATTGCTGAAGCTGGATGATTCCCACCTGCACCTCCCTCTGCTGAGTCAGGGTTCAAATGCCTTAAATTGGACAGAGATGATCCACGCTGTTCCAATCACTGCTCCTGTTAGGTCATGCCACCCTGCCCCGAGGAAGATGTGACGCCCAGGGTGCCACACACATGCTGCAGCACACAAGGCACCTCCACACTGTGTCCCACCATGTCCCGACCCCTGCGCTGACCCAGCTTCTCCCAGTGCAGGATACCCTTTCTCTCAAATGAGCCGTGACCTCAGCTTGAGTCGAGGCCTTTCAAGCCTACATAAAGTAATGCAAACAAGATGTTTCTTCTTTCTGGCATTCCCATCATGGAGTGTTTAATCCACCAAAGAAAGCTGCTCTGTGTTTCAGCGAAAGCCTGTTTATTGTTATTTATAGGTGGAGAGGAAGTCGGACTAAATGATCACAGTTGTTCCTTCTGCCTTTATAATCCATGACATATAATTAAAGCACAACTTCTCAAGTCAGACTTTCCCTCCAATATTTTGTTAATTCCATATTTAACACAAAATTTGGTATTTCAGTTCAGATAGTTGGACCTCGGCAGCAAGCCACAGGGCAGGCAGCTGGAGCCCCAGCCAGGGCTCAGACCCAACCAGCCAACCAACTGGGAGAGTCAAGAAAAAAGCATTTGCTTAATTTTTGGCACACACTTAAGCCATTTTCCCAAGTGGAAACATTTCCTGGAACAGGGCCCTGTAGCATACTAATGCACCATTATGGTTTTAAGTTAGATCTGTGCAATCTGATATTTCTTAGACAGCCAAACTAAGACTTTTTTCTTAGAAGGAGAAGTCAGTCTTGCCTGGAAGGTTACAGCAGAGCAAAAGGGAAGATGTGGGAGCAAAATCCAGACAAACCAGAGCACATTAGACTGATCAAAGCCAGGTTCAGGGGCAGAATGTGGCAGTACCCAGAGCCCATCTCCTGATGAAGCCCCCAGGCCCTGCCATGTGTCATGGTTAATGAGGCAGCACAGGAGAGGCAGGGGATGTGGCTGCTCCTGACCCCAGGCTGCTGCTCTGCCTTTGGGACTGATTCCCTGAGGAGGCTAAAGATGCTCCAATCTCAAACAGCTGATTTCAATATTAGCACTGATTCATCCAACCTGACAGAAAATCTGGACTCAAGGTAGCAAAGCCCATTTCTGCTATGGATGCTAAGTACAGTTTAATTATACAGGTGCATTCTGCGCACACTCTAACACTTACGCAATTGCTACTACAGGTCCCTAGAAGACCCTCCTATTGCAGGCAATTAAATCTAACCCATCCCCTGACTGAGAAACAAGGAATTGACTTGAGGGATCACCAGTTTTCACCAAGAACTGAAAAAAAATCCTACCGGGCAAAGCCGGGCAGCACGACAGCTCCAGGCAATCGCCATGCGCTTGTTATTTTCCTTCCACGGGTTAATCTGTTTCCTTGACAGATTTCTGTGGGCTTTAATATTGCACCGTGTTTGTGCCTACAGCACTACAGAAAGGAACAATTCGAGAAAAATAAATTCCTAGCAGCTTAATTTAGAGAGAAAAAACAGATACCTGCCATCAGTCTGGAACATAAGCCAGAATTAGAGCCTGTAACAGGGTATTTAACAGCAGCCGTGTCAGTTGGGTTGCAAATGTGGTCAATACCTACCAGTCTCTCTTCCCCCCTGCAGCCATGAGCCCAGATTCAATTATTCTTTGAGAAATACTTTGTTAAATAATTAAAAAGTTACTGCATTACTTTTCCCCTTTTTTTTTGTTAAACCAGACCGATTCAATTTTGGAAGTATAAAGCCATTATAATGTGTCAGCTAGCAATTAGCTACTGTACACTGTTTATTCTTTAATATAATCTTTGAGTAGAAGGGCAATATTCTCAGAAATGCAGCATTAACTTGTTCCTCAATGACTTTAATATGGCTCTTTTCAAATTACTGCTCATAAAATCTCAGGGAAGAAAAATTTACTGATGATATCCCATCTCCTTAATTAGCTCTCTCTTTCTTTCAGCAATCCAACAGCAAGTGTAATATTTATTTAAAATAGAACGCACAGGGCTTACCACTCAATCTGCTGTAACTGGTGATATCAAAATAAGCAGGTAAAAGGCAATGCCTGTTTTGCAGCCTGCATACACCATGCTCACAGGTACACACAACTTTTCAGATTTATATTTCAATAAATGCTCATACTGAAACCATCCCAAAGGTTTTTACCACCAAGTACTTTTTGCTATAAAATATCCTTCTTCCTTCCTATGATGCATGGAAAACCCTTCCTACCCCAAAGGGTTTGGTCTCACCATTCATTCCCACTCACCATCACTCTAGGACCACAAAGGACCATCATTCAACTTACTTTAACTTCCTTTCAGGAATAACATCCCTAGCAGCCACTTTTTGCTATCTCCATCCACCTTTCTCTTTCCAAACACCAGTCTATGCTCACACAACAAGGCTAGAGGCACCAAAACTCTCCAAACCATTTGAACAGTGAAGCTGCTGAGTTTCTTCAGCAGAGAAATTACAAGCATTTGTTTTCCAGCAAAGCCCAGAGCAACTTCACAGCTCATTATCCAGCTCCTGGCAAGGGGGCATGCGGCTTTCCCCATGGCCATGCCATGGACCTCCCCAGTCAAAGCCTGAAAGAGAAGTGCAATAATTATCATTAACAGAAAAAGGTTAAAATATCTCTGCACAGCAGAGAGTAGCTTGAATTAATCCATTCAAGACCAGCAAAAGGCTGGGGATGGCCCTGTGTTCTTTCTTTCATTGGTTATTTTTACTTCATTTGTTGGTTTTTTTCTTAGTTTTAAAGCTACCAGATCCATAGCAATTTTTTTCTCCCTGACAGTCAGGCCTAACCTAATCCAATTAAGGGTCAGCACCAAGATAATATACCCAAAACATGGCAAACAAGGTAAAAAGGCTCCCATTAGATTTTTGCTCGATAAAGGCATTACATTTTTTCCAAAGACAAATCAGACTTATTGAAAATGTAAATCATTCTTTTCTATAAAGATATAAATATCTGCAGGGCTTTTTTGAGACTTTGTTGTAAGACATCTTGTTTTTACATGTACTGTGGTTAGAACAATTGAATTACAGAATGACTTACAACGTTAGATTAGTTTCTGCCTGATTGAGAATATCTTTATAATGGAAATCGGTGTGCACTTTTAACCTTGTTACAATGCTATATGTCTGATTAATGTATTAAAGGGACTCATTCAACAATAGGCTGTTTGCAGACAGAAATTAAATTAATTCGACTTTATCACAACACCTTTATTAACAGCATCAAACAGAGGACTAGTATTTGATTATGAGAAATGAATTCCAATAAACTGATATACAGCAATTCCAAAATTAGGTAGGAGAATCATTAGATTGGGAAAAAAATGGCCTAAACACTTGTAATGCATTTTTGTTTATCTTCATTACTCTCCACTCACCTTGCAAGTTGTAAGCTGGGCATTTCTACAACTCATGGAAAAGATAAACATCTTGCACCAAAATCTATAGGTGGAGAGTGTTATTTAATTTTCTTCTGGCTCCAAACAATGGGAATTGCATGAAGCAAGGCTCAGAGATGGCATTCCTGGATGTTTTTTAGCATCTCCTGTACAAACCCTTTGGGTCCATCTGCACTGAGCTCATGGTGCCATTTTTGCTCGTCAGCATCACCTCCCACAGCTCCCACTGCCCTCAAGTGCCCTCTGCTCCATGGCTTTTGGGCTGTCCCTCAGGGAGGACACAGAGGAGATGATTTAAATACCAGCACAGGCACTTGAGGTACCTACAGAAATACCTGCACTCTGGAGAGCTGCAGCAGGAAGTTTATTTGTACAGTGATACGGTTCAGTATGTGCAGTCCAGGAGTTAATAAGCTTTAGAAAGACGTAACTTGGAGCACATCAGTCACCCCCAAGTTACCCTCAGTAACCACAAGGCTCTCCAGGTGGAACACTCCAGGTCACTGTCTGAGAGCATCATCTCCACCTTTGCCTATAGCATGGAAGAGAATTGGGCATGCAAATAGATCAGGTTAGAAAGATACACCTGCATAAAGAATTGCAAAATTTGCCAACTGCTGCCTTGCTTTTTCTTTCCTTTTTCTCTTCAAACAGAAATAACTCTGCCAAAGCAGCTGTAGGCTATCAGCACAGCTTTCTGCAGCCAGCCTGCTCTTGCTTAAACAAATCTTTGGAAGAATAATGCAGTTAGCAGCAAACTTCACCTACTGAAAGCAGGCTCCGTGCCCTCAGGGGCTCATTAGTGGGGCAACACAACAGGTAGGGATGGAAAAGGCCACCAGTTCTTTTTGCAGTGGCCTGACAAGGTAGTGAGGACCCAGCAATGAGGGGTGCACTGCTGCAGCAGATGGATGACAAATCTGCTTCAATTGTTTGTTGGAATTTTTTTCCCAGCCAAATGTATTTAGCATCTTTCATGCCTGGTACCTCAAAGCCACTTTACAATAAGATGTAAAAATGATATAATTCACAGCACCACATACAAGCAGAGAATTCAAAATGAACCAAACCACTCATTGCAACCCAGCCCCTCATCCTCTCCAGCGCAAAACAAAACACCATCGCTCCACCCGGGCAGCTCTGGGCACTATTTCTGCTTTGCAGAGGGTCGCTTTTAAGTTTCTGGTTTGTTCTTGCCTCATTCATCAGCATTGCTAATGGGAGAGATGGTTCTAGTTTTAAGGCAGCAACACTCACGGGAGTTACTGTCACTGGAAGTAAACTCAGCGCTGCTAAGATGAAGGATGCCCGGTGAATGACCCCGGATGGAGGTCTGAGTGGAAACTGCAGTCACGGATAATGAGGCCAAAAGAGGGTTTAGCGTAAAAAGCACAGAGAGATGGATATTGGTGAGCACAACTCTGGTGTTGCAAAGCTGCGGGTCTAAGCAAGGATAAAAATCTTCAGGAAAGGAAATGGGCCAGAATGTATTTTGCTAATAAAGCATCTATGTTAATAGGGGTTGCAGGAGGCTGCAGCAATCTGGGCAGCAAGTGAGGGAGCCACGTCTGCAGGGCTGATACTCAGGGGTTTAATCTCTCTGGTAAAAGAAAGATGTGTGGGCAGTTTTAACAGAGAATTCCAGAGGCAACTCCACCATTCCACAGTAAGTGTACAGGGCAATGGCACGTCTGGAGAAACTGAGCTAAATAAGAATAAAAGGCAGTCCATGCCACAGATATCACTTCTCTGCAGGCTCCTTGGAAGCCAGGGGGGTCAGCCCACACCAAAAAATCTCCTGTTTCTGTCATGCCCCAGCTTGTAGCATCCTTCAGGCAAACCAAATCTAAATCTCAGCAAGGACCCAGAGCATAAGGCTGGTTTAACTCCAAAGAAGTTCAGCTGTAAAGCTCATCTGCAAATACAGCCCCAGTAAAAGGGCTGTGCCCCAGTCCTCCCCATTCAGAGGGGCAGCCTCTCCCTGGCCAGCACCTCTCCCACAGTTTCTGATGCAGACGAAGCCTCAAGACACCCAGAGGGAAATTTTTGATGCTGTGATCTTTGGTTCAGACTGAAACTCAGGTTTTTTTCTGCTTAAATCCAATCTACTTCAAGACCTCACACTATGTCCTTGACCATTACAATTTATTACAAAATCAGACAGCTTGAAATTTCAAAGCTTGAAGCTCAAAAGCAAGGGAACAGGCACCCCATAGATCCCCTCCCACAATGCTTTGGATGACATGATCACCAGCTCCCTCCTCTCCTACATCCCAAAGCATCCCAGGTCCAGCTGCCCAAGCCAGCTGTGATGGGAGCCAGGAAAAAGAGAGATGAGGTAAAAAGCAGCTTTTCTGTGCAGTGAAGAAAGCTGCAAAACATTGCAAAGCTGTGTACCCTCATTTCCAGCTGTTAAGATTGTATCCTAACCCACTTACTCTGGGAGATCGTTGCACTGATGCCAGGGCATCTCAGAACCAAGTATCTTTCTAAACACTCGGGAGCCACTTGCAAAACAACAAATTAGCTCCTCCACTAAAACAAGGAACACGCCAAGCCACAGTACGTGCAGACAGCTACACAGAACCAGTAATTAATCTGCATGAGGTCTTTAGGCTTGTTCTGGCTTCAGCTTGGAAAAGATGCAAGACATCCCATCACACACAACCTGTATGCATCTCGCCTGCTCTGCAGCCAACACGTGTTTTGAAGGGAGATCAAGCCAGGCTCAGTGGGTGCTGTATGATATTCCCACCCATAAAATGCAGCAGCCTTAAAAAGCTCTTTTTAAGCTGCAGAGTAGTGGGGATGAAGTTGCCACCAGCCGAGTGATCTGTCTCAGGCTGAAGTCAACAAACAGATTTGTGTGATCTTCAGTGCAAAGTTGGGTTGGGCATCAAACATGCTGTCAAAGGATGCTCCACATGCTGCTGTGTGTGCATGCAGGGAGAAAAGGGCACTGTCAGAAGCACCTTCTACTTTATATTAAAAAGAAGGCCTCATTGCAAATTCCCTTGAAATGGCACTTTTCCGAGGCTAGAACACGTCCAGTTAAAAGGACAGAGGGAGAACAAAAAAGAAGAGTATAATATAAAAATTTACAAGTAGAACCAAAATCAAATGCTGTTTTTAAATTAAACCTGTGCTGATGATCAATGCCACCTCCTCTGGTTTTGCAGGGACAGGTTTGAGCATCACTGGCCACTGCTTCCACCCAGCAGCTCTGCAGAGCCCCACACACTCAGTCTGCTTCATCCAGACCCAATGCAGTGACAAATTGACTCAAAGCCTTGCCATGCCACCAGGGCAAGGAGGAGGGCACAGCCTTGCCCACACTGGAACAGGGCAACCCCGAGCAAAGATGTGCTGTGTGTGTCCTCACAGGCAAAATTCTTGTTAGCAGTGAATTAATGAATAAATTGTAACACCAACGGTCTCCCTTGCCAGGCCAGAAAAGAGGTAAAGCTTTCACTAAGCTGAGAATCACCTCTGAGTCCCACTCCCTTAGAGAGGCAAGTGATGGTCAAGGGCATTCATGCTGAAGTCCCTTCCAAGAATGAGATGCAGACCCCTAATTTGCTACTGCATATTTAAATACTAAACCAGAGATTCAAGTCCGGCAGCAGCGTGCCAAAATAACTGGATCAAAATTGTTGATACTAGGTTACGAAAGTGCAGGCAGGAACAACTTTTCCCTTATTTTTTCAGCATCAGCCAAGCCACCAACAACATGGGGATTTCTAGTTCAAAATCAACACCTTGAAATACAGTGCCTTGCCATATGCTTCCCCAAGTGCCAGAAAATCTTTACTACCTGAAACCTCTTTAGACAACTAATTATAATACTCCTAAGATCTTTGCACAGGAATGGGAATGCTGCTGATACTGCCCTCATAATAAGGTTTATTTTCATCCTGCAGGGGGAACAGATGCTTGCTTTAACACACTTATCAGGCACCTTACACGGCCTATCACAAAACTGATAACAAAAGTACACAATACACACACCTTGGGATAGTTATGAGGGGGTCTGAGATCACTGAAAACCAAAACTTCACCTGTATTTCCAGCTTTAAGTGAAAAACAGAGCTAGCTACCAGTGAGTATTAAGAGAATAGCCTGAGGATTAAACTTTGCCAATAAAGAACTAGAAAATACATCCAGCTGACTCTCCCAGGAGTGATGCCAACAAAAAAGCAACCCACATTAAAAGTACAAAGAAACCGATCTCAGCGTCTCAGAGGGAAGGACTTCACAAACAGCGTTGTAATTTCAAAGCTTTCCCCACAAATCTCTTGCCAGCTCTAGTATAGACAGAAAAATCCATTAGCAGATAGGAAAACTCACTGGAGCTCCCTGCCAACGCAACCTGCTGAGAAAAGCGGCTTCCAGCAAGTCACCAAGTGAGACGGCCCCAAAAGCAGCTCCTGGGCAGCATCCAGGGAAGACGAGCCTGGCATCACCATGCTGATAAATGTACTGAATCACTGTGTATGGCAACAGGTGATATTTTCATCCCTGGGTGCCAAAAGTCCCCTTATTTACATATTCCTGATTTTCACCTCTGTGTGTCTGCTGGAACTGCTATTCCGAACACCCACTGCAGTAATGTTTCTGTGGTGCTACAACCAACCGAAGTACCTGGTTATCCTTACAACATGCTCTTGGACTCCCTGTCAGGCTTCCCTAAAAATCTAGGGAAATGAGGCTCCAGTTTGCCTGACTCAGGCTTTCCAAGGCCATCAGAGCTGTGTTCACACCATGCACTCTCCCTGAGCCAGGTGAGGTGAGCGCTCTGACTTTGGGATAACATCAAATCCAGCCTGTGCAATGGCATCAGCTCCACAGCACCCCAGCAGCACAGCTGTATGACCTAGTTAACCCAGACCTGAGCTGTCTTTTAAAGGTGTTCGCAGGGCAGTAAAACAGCAGGGATCTGCTTACAGGACAAGCACATTGAGAATTGCATGCTGTTCCCATATAGCACTGGCACCTTTCTGCTTCCCTCCTTCTCACAGGTGCAAGTGGTTGAACAAAGGTCTGGTCAATTTTGCAACTTAACAGGATTTTCCAAAAACTCCATCATCAGTTATGAGTGAAAAAAAAAGACTTTGCTGAGCTCCCTGCTCTTTCCTTTCTATGCAATGCTCTGCAGGTAGAGCTGCACAACCAGCTGCAAGGGGAGCTGCATCAAAGATGGGGAGGGCAGCAGGTTGAGGGAGGGGATTCTGTGCTTTTACTCCACTCTAGTGAGACCCCACCTGGAGAATTTCCTCCACCTTTGGGGCCTCCCAAGACAAGAAGGACATGGACCTGTTGGAGTGAGGGTGAATAAGCTGATCAGAGGGCTGGAGCATCTCTGCTATGGAGACAGGCTGAGAGAGTTGGGGTTATTCACCCTGGAGATGAGAAAACTGCCAGGAGACCTTACTGCACCTTCCAATACCTAAAGGGGCTGGAAATGTTCAAGGCAAGGCCGGATGGGGCTTTGAGCAACCTGGTCTAGTGGAAGGTGTCCCCTGCCCATGGCAGGGGGTTGGGACCAGATGATCTTTAAGGTCTCTCCCAACCTAACCTAAACCATTCTATGATTCCAACCCAGAGGAGATCAACTATTACCTAAGACTTCCGGAAGGATTGTCTCCCTTGTAATTCCAATAATAGAGAAAGCATTAACTGTCAGAGGTGCTGGGATTAAATATTTTATTAAGCTTATTTGTACAGCATCTCTCTCAATTGTCTTGGTTTGTGGTAAAAAGCACAAACAGACTGACTAAAATCACTCTTCCCTACACTCATGATTAAAATATCTGCAAGAGGTGGACATACTAGGCAGATTTTCAACCAGGGAAAAAGTAGAATATTAGGAAATTAATACAGATATAGGCCTAGACACCAAATTCTTTTCCCAATGCGCCCTGAGAGTCAGCCTCCTTGATAAAGTATTTTAATAGTAGGTTTAGGGGTGAAGTTTTTAAGCAGACAAATTGTAGAAATAATAAAGCCCTAACACACACCACTGCTGACAAATTAGCTACTAAAGCAAGGTTTGGGATGGGAACTGTTTACTGCCACATTACTGAATTCACTCTTCTGCACTGCTGTTTACAGACCAGGAACAACACACAGGCTGCCATTTAAATGCATGCCTGGAGGCACAGTTTCCAAAAGCCGATTTACAGCAGTATGACTTCCTTCTCTTGGGGACTGTAGAGCTCCTCAGAAACCTACCTGGAGGCTCTGCACCACCTCTGGAGCTCAACCTCACATGCTCTTTGTAACCAGGTCTGCTCCAAGCTACAAATGGGTCCAGGTCTGTGTGTGAATGCCCACACCCAGCCTGCAGGGGGGTGGCAAGGGGGAATAAGGAACAACCACGTGGAGAAAAGATGCTCAGTCAGGTAACACACCTGAGGATCTGAAATACCAGGAGGAATAACTACTGCTGCAGAAATGCCACCAATGCTGTGAAAAACAAAAGAAGCCCAAAGGACAGGCAAGGGCAGTAGTGTTGTTATTCATGGTATAATCACTACAGGTATGGAAAGTACATTTTCCATGATTCCAGGGCATTTTAATGGCAATTAAATAACCTGTCATTATTCTTAATACCATACAGGTGAACTGCATTTTGCCTACAGAAGCAGTGGTGGCCAAGATAAGTAATAAAAAAGGTCAATATGAGAAGCCAGGGCGAGCATAAAACCCCACATTTTCAAAGACAGCCCCTGTGGCATTTCATACTTTGATATGACTACAATGTCTAAAAGCAATCATATTTACAGGATAACAGTAAATATAACTTTTGCTTCCAGGTATATTCTTTGAAACTCAATATGTGCTTATAAGTTTAACAGAGAAACTTTCATCCTAGCACAGCTAAATAAAAGAAAAGTTGTATACTATCATTTACAAAGTGATAGCTTACAAAGATATTTACCCCAGATTATCTCAGGTCCTGATGCAGCTCAGCTATCAGAGTCAGCCCTCTGCAATACTGTAGCTAAGACTGCCAGTGCTTCCATTATTGCATTATTTGTCCACTGAACAGCTCATATTCTCATTTGTGGGGAAAAAAAAAAAAATAAGGTTGCTCTGGGCTCAGGTCTGACATAACACCTTTAGCTAAGCAACATCAGTGTTTAAAAAACAAACTTCAAAGTCTCAGAGGCCATTCTCTTTTGGTGACAATTTCCGGGCAACTGGATTGTTTGGCTTGAACTTTTCCTTCTTCACTCCAATAACTCCAAAACGTCTCTAGAGCAAATAAACGAATCACTGAAGTATTAAATAATCAAGAGGAGTTATGTTTAAGTAAGTACCTAACTACATATGGCACTAATGAATTCCAAGAGCTTTATCAAGTATGAAAGCACTGAATGGTTTTGTTATGCCCAATAATTTTTTATTGTAAAGGATGTCAATTTATGTTCTGGTTTGGCAGAGGATGGGCAGATTGCAGCTCTACTGCTTTGTTTTGACTTTAGTGGCACTCCACCTACCTGTCCTCCCACAAACATGCTCTCTGCAGACAGATCAAAGTGTCAATATTCAATAATACAAGGGACAGACATGTTTGTTCACTATACACATGGACACCTCCAAGAAAAAGTGCACTTTTGTTGTTCTGCCAATTAAAGGAAGATACAGGAGAACAAACACTGATCCTTTCAGGATCCTACAGCAATGCCCATGTTGTCTGTGCTCACAAAACGAGGCACACAGCCCACACGGGCAATGTTTCTGCTCTGCCTTAGCACCTACAAGCATGGTGGGCTCACTGATGCAAAACACGTTGGACGCTTTTGCTCACAGCTGAGTATGTCAATGGATCTTTTGAGATTAAACAGGCTCACTCTACATGTAGAAGTAAGTTTTGTTTCTTATGGAAATGCCAGCTGGGCTTGGAGTTGAGCTGGGTTTTCTCTCATTATCAAGTGTAACATGAATTCTCCATCTCACCTGAACTCAAGGTAAACCTGCGGTTACATCTCTGCTCTTTGGGTGTTCCAGAGAGGGCTGGCAAATTCTGATTGATGGGAGAACTTTCCTTGGCTCCATGGCAGCAGAGCTGCTGCTCCTGGTCAGCTGGAACCTCCCTGCACAAGAGTGCTTAGCATTCTGAATCACAGGTACAACAGTGATTTTCTGAAGAAAGGGACTAAGGCAGATTGAAAGCCAATCTCTTGCACTGTACCCTGGAGCAGCCCACAAGTCCTGCCTGGACCCACCTGCCCAGGTGACCAACACCCAGCCCAGCCATAGACTCCTCCTGGTCACTGCAACACAAGAGTAATCCAACTCCGTGTAATTTGGTCCCTAAACCCCTTCTAAGCAATGGAGAAATCCTGCTCCATGTGTGCCAAACTACGTGGGGTGGGAAACCACCCGAGTGCCACCAGCTAATTTCACAGCCTGCACAAGTCTGGCAGCTGAGCAAAGCCAGCACAGAAGTGCTGCTGGCTGAGAGCCGCACAGCTCAAAGCCCATAAGCTGATACATTTCCACGGCCTCCCCCAAAAAAGATAAGAGTTACTTACAGTGCAAGTAGTACAGTGACCTACATAAACACAGTTCTTTTGTAAACAGGAGTCAAGAATGGCAGGAACAAGCAGCTAACAGGGAAACAGTGTCAGATTTTAATCACCATTGGCTTTAAGCAAACTATTACAACACTCCCACACCTTTTCCTCCTCCCCAACTCTGCCCTATCTACACAGAGCAGCTCAATTGTGTCTCAAGAAAAATCTCCTCTGCAGAACAAGCACTGTATTACCACAGTATATTTGCCCTTGCTGTTCAAACAGAGCAGCAAGATTTTCAGAATGAGACAGACTCAGTTTCTCAGGAGGCTCAGATATTCACACAATGTGTTTTTAAAGAGTCTAGAGAAAATAAGAAATAATCTCATCCTTGCAATTAAATGAAGCCCAAAACTGGAATGAGTTACTAAAAGGTGGAGAATCAGCTCTTCTTTGGTAAATCAGGGGATGCCACAGCACACGCCTCTGCTTGGCATCTATTTGAAGGTACATTTTTGTGATGTTAAGAGCCAGGGAACACCTGGAGAGCAGGACCAGCCTTTTAGAGCTACCCAGGGCAAGCACAGCACTCAGGAAAAACTGAAGATGCTGGGACCTCTCAGCTCCCAACCTCACACCCCAGGGAGAGTCCAGACCCTTCTGCTCTGACCACCCTGAAAAGAGGCAAAGCCCTTAACTGAAACCCAGGCCCTGCAAACACTGGTTTCAAATGCTACCAAAAGTTTTTTGAAAGGTCAGAGGGGGCGGGTAGGGGCTGGTAAAGGAGCATTTGGGTTTTGTGGGCAGGAGGAAAGGGACAGGCTGGTTTCAACACGTAGAGCTTGTGTTACAAGCCATGGCAGCAAGCCCGGGGAACTGTAGAGCACTACTCACAGCTGTCGAGAGCTTCCCTTCGTTCTTCTGCGCGTGGACGATGGCATCGCGCACCACGGAGAACAGGCTCAGGAGGACGTGCTCCATGTCATAGATGCCGCGCATGCCTTTGGTCAGCCCCTCCAGAGACCCGATGTACTCCCTCCAGAGGTTATGGATCTCCAGGACACCCGCCAGGCACCCCTGCATCACCAGGCTGCAGTAACCAGCGCAGGGCTTGGCCAGGAGCAGCCCCTGGCAGTGGGAGCAGTACCACATCTTCAGCAGCGCCCGCCCACAGTCCTTGCTGAATTTCAGGTGGTCAGTGGTGTTTATCACCTCGATCCCCAGGTTCAGGGCCTGCAGAAAGACTCTTGTGGCCTGCAGAGACTTGGACACCTGTGTCATCATCATCTTCGGGTAGTTCCCAAAGACTTTGAGGTCTCTCCTGGCCGCCCGCAGGCATTCAGTCATTTCCACGGAGGGATCAGGGAAGCCGGGATTAATCAAGTGAGAGTAAACCAAAGGGAATAAACTGTCAAAAAATTCATTTATCATGTCATTGACACTGATGTCAGAGCCCAATATGTACAGCGAGATATCAGTAAAAAGTTCTCCAACAAATTTGAGAGCCCTGGGCCCCATGCTCTGGTAGTGGGTCCGAAACATGCTGTTGGTGAAGTTTCTTGCGTGCCGCACTACAATTTCAAAGGCTTCTGCAAAATAGAACAAAAAAAAAAACGTTATTAAGAGATGACGAGCTCAGAAAGAGGGAGGGTAATGTTCTACCACATCCCTGCTGCCAAGGCTGGCCCCATCCTGCCTGCCTTGGGTCAAACACCTGCTGGCAGCTGTGCCTGCTGCAAAACATCAGTATCAGCAATTTCCAGGGGAAATGCATAAATTCTTAAAACAGAAGCTACATTTCAAAATGGCAAAAAAACCTATGATCTAGTTAACATTTCAGCTTTTAAAGAAAATATTGATTCAAGAAAAGGGCTAGACTGCAATTTCTTTCTCTCCCCCTTTCATATTGATTTGAAATTAACAAGAATTCTATCTCCAGACTTAATTTAAGGCAGAGATAAATGTTTGACAAACTGTACAGTGTTTAAAATCAGGAAACAGTAAATGCTGACATTCCATTATGAAAAGGAAAATATTTACAGGAGTTTAATCACAAAGGATATTCCAACTCAAACCCCAGCAGCTGCCCTGCACCAAGTGTCCTCAAAGCCACTGGAAAAGCCCCCACAGTGCTGCAGTTTTTCCAAATGCACCAGGCTCACTTCAGCTGCAGATCCAATGTTTCACCTGCCCTGGATGCAAGCTGCTCCGTTGTCCAAAGCGATGCTGAGAGCCACTGATGCTGTGTCCACCACACTCTCATACATATCAGGTTGTCCAAAAGTGGCCCATGAAATTCAGGTTTTAGACAGAGACTGTCATTTTGCTAGGAAAAAACATGGTGCATTTTCCCATCTCCACCTCCAAAGACTTTAGGATTCTCAGCCCCCACCTCCTCCACAAGGTGAGCAGGGGAGTCCCCTCGGTCACTGCACAGTTATTCCTTTAATTAAAGCCCTCCTCATCAGGGGACTTCCAAAATATCCATACCCCACTATAAAAAGACAATGTACTTTAAAACACACTAGTTTGCCTCTTAAAGCATTAGAAATGGAGGCCATCAAGGCAAACTAAAGTTATTTTCTTTGGCCAGCATGCTCTACCAACCCGTGTCCCACCCTCCAGGGCACTATTCATAAAATGCTAAAATTAATGAACAGCCTCTCAGTTCACAGGTCATTGACACCCCCCCGATGCAACTGCTCTCAACTCTGTCACTCCGGAAACACACATCCAGGCTCAATTTGCATGAAAATTATTCACGTTCAATAATTAAAGGGAATGTTTAATTTTTAAAGCCGTAAGAGTTATTTCCCCCATTTGTTAAGGCTGGAACGCAGCTGAGCATGGCCTGACACATCTCCACAGGGGTTCAGTATCAACACTATCACAAGCAATGTCGGGCCTTGCTGCTCGCCCTGCATAAACTCTTGCATTACTCAAGAGCTTTTAAGACCATCACATCTCCAGGACTTCCAGAGCTCTTTCTTCCTGGGTACACCATATGCAGGGATGCCCGGCACAACAAGGTGCTGTTGCTGCACCCCACCCAAGTATGCAGAATTTGTGGTCTAAGCAGTGACCAGAGCAGAAATTACTGATAAATTTATGCAAACAATGTCTCCATCCCATCTGATGCCTGCACACCTCCCAGGCTTGTTGCTGAAGCATTTTGTCCACAACTCCAGACACTCACACCAGGACTGTCCCGGCAAGCCAAGACCAACCATCTGCATTCCCAGGTGACAGAAATCTCTCCTTCCTCACAGCACAGACTAAGGGATGCAGTGGTGCAAGGACATAGGGCCCCTCTCTCCCTGCCTCCCCTGCCACGACAGCCAACATCCCACTCCTCACCCTATACAGAGGATGGAAAAGCTCTCCAGGCACAATGGCAAGTCTGACACGGAGTGGGCTGTGCAAGCAGAGCAAACTCTGGTTGCACTATTATTAAAAGTTTTAAAACAAAAAAAAAAAAAAAAGTCTCTTTAAAGAGGGCACATGGATTACAAAACTTTTTTCCCTCCCTTCTTTATTCTCAAGAACACCAGAATAGCTTTTGCCTCAAAAAGCATAAAGAACTTTTTGGACCAGTGTTTTTTTGACAGCAGTGGAGACGGTGCCAGGATTTTCATGCTGTGCCTCACCATTCGCCTTTACCCTCTTCTCTGTTAGTTGCCTTTAGAAAAAGTCATCACTCTTCCGTCTTCTCGCTCCTCTGTGCTTTGCCAGTTATCATCACAGCCAAAGACTCTTCACTGATTAGAAAAATATTCCAAGCTCCTATGCAAACCTCCTACGGCGAGAAAGGCTTCAGAAAGGAATGGAGAACAGTGGCGTATCAGAAGAGCATGCACACACAGTCCCACTGCTTTAAAGGTCATGACATGCACATAATTTTTATCGTAATAACTGGCTGAGAGTGTCTATTTTATGCGCCTTGGAGCTTTTGCATATATCCATTAGAAAGCACAACAGGGACTATAAAAGCATATGGAGACTCCTGCTGCCCTATTAATAGATGCAAGAAATAATAAAACTTTGTAAAAAAGAAGTCTTGTACATCCAAAATCTCTCCCACCCAACTCCCGCACTAGTCGCTTATTCTGAAATACTCCTCGGAAAGCGCTGGCTGCAGGAATTCTAAATCCCTGGCTGCCAGCAGCTGCAGTGACCCTCGGCCAGGCTCTGAGCGCTTCAAAGGGGAGGAAACTTTGCGGGTCAGTCCCCTGCGCTCCCACGAGGGAACCTCGCAGGGAAACAGAGGCTGCATTACAGAAGTGACACAGGCTTCTGATCCCCCATAAAATCCCACAGACTGAATTTGCTGTTTGTAAAATCTGCCCCGCTCATAACACAGCATTATCGAAACTCCCATTGCTGGAGGATAATTCAATCTTTTCTCTCTTCTTTCTCTTCTTTTTTTCTTTATTTCAAGGATATTTTCAAAAGCTGCCATTAAAGGCAGCTATTTTGCAGGTCTAGCTGAAGCAGCGTGAATACAAAGCAAAGCATCAGACTGCCCCAACTTCAGCAGGCAAAGGTACTGCACAGCTGAGCAGGACTCACATTTTTCAATCTCCATCACTGTAGCTATGGACAAACAGCAAAGTATAAAAAAATGTTCCTTTAAGCACATTAGCAACAAAAGAAAGGCTCAGGAGCATCTCCATCCTTTATTGGATACAGGGGGAAACACAGTGAAAAAGGATGAGGAAAAGGCAGATGTACTTAATGCCTTCTTGGCCTCAGTCTTTAATAGTAAGACCAGTTTTTCTTCAGGTACTTGGCCCTCTGAGCAGGAAGACAGGGATGGGGAGTAAAATGAAGCCCCCATAATCCAGGAGAAAATGGTCAGGGGTCTGCTACAGCACTTAGATACACACAAGTGGGGCTGGATGGGATCCACCCAGGGGTAGTGAGGGAACGGGCAGAAGAACTCACAGGCCACTGTCCATCATCCACCAGCAGTCCTGGTTACCTGGGAAGGTCCCAGGTGATTGGAGGTTGGCAAATGTGACAGCACCTGGGAAGTTCAGGTCATCCTCAGTGCCACCACATGGCACATACAAGACAACCATGGAATAAGGCCTGGCTGACATGGGTTTATGGTCCTGCTTGACCAATCTCAACCCCTTCTATAATAAGGTGGCCAGCTTGGCGGATGAGAGAAAAGCTGGGGATTTTGTCTGCTAGGACTTCAGAAAAGACTTTGACACAATTTCCCACCGCATTTTTCTTGGAGAAACGTCTGCTTATGACTTAAGACACCTGTCCAGGAGAAACCAAGGGAGCATTTGCAGGATGGGAGCCAGAGAATCATCACCAGCCAAGCACCAGTGCCCTGGTACTGTACATCTGTTGACTGCCTCAGACAAGGGCAGTTTATCAGGGTTCCCAAAGGATGAATGAAACAGCTGAACCTACTCTAGACCACAGGTATCAGTCACTGGCTGAAAAGTACAGGCTATTACTTATTTTTCAGGCTGGACTCTTGCTGAAGTACCTGGAGAGGAATTGCTGCCCGATTCCAGCAGCCAGAAGGGAAGGACTAAGCTCTTTTCAAAGTGCAAAAATTCGCCAGAACACAGCCCAGGGAGAGCTGCGTGGCCGCTGCAAACTGGCAATTAGAGAAAATAAATTGTAAAAGAGCATAACAGTGCCCTGAGTGGGGATTACCAGCAGGAGAAGGAAATCACTGCGTTCTCAGCCCAGATAATAAGGGTCTGCTGCTTAGTAAAAATGCCAGCTTTCCTGAGAAAGCGCACTGGCTCCTAAGCTGCAGCAACTTCAAAGGGGACGGCGGCGGGGCCGGAGGAGCTCCGGATTAACCTACTGGCTGCCCCAGGCTGCAGGAGGCTCCAGCCAAGTCTGCCACTTGATGGGTTTATTTAAGAGATTATATGATGCAGTCGCCTGAGCCACAAGGAGCCGGTATAAGTGACCCCAGAGAGCAAGTCCCATACAGTATCCCACTGGAGACAGGAGATTCAAAATCTGATGGTGGCTGCAGAGCTGGGGCAGCTACAGAGATAGCACCTCCAATTCCAAGCTCAGCAAGTGCTGCTTCACAAGCAGCTGAAGGTGTTTGGAAAGTGCTATTGTCAGAAACAAGGTCTGTCCTGCCTCTCCCTCCCATGCCAGCTCACCAAAAACCAGCACCACAGGAGTGGCGTGGAGCTACCTCCACACATCTCTGTGACCACTGGGAGGAGGGGACAGCAGGATCCACCACGGCAGTCAGGCACCACAACATGCCATAGGCTTCATGCTGCCCCTCCAGGAATGTGCTGCTCTGGTTTTGATGTAAAGACAAGCTTCCCCCGTGGACAGCTGCCCTTCTCTGGGTGTCACACAGCACAGCCATCACGTCTTCTTTGGCAAAGGCGCAGCAAAGGCACAGGGGCTGCACAGCAAAACCTGCGGCACCAACAGCTCATCCATGGGGCACCTGGGAGGGGAACAAAGGTGGGTGGAGGGGCAGGACTGTGTGACCCATGCACCCCTCAGCACACGGATACCAAGGCACTAAAACCACACCTACAACCTTGACTTTCCTGTTTCATGACATCCAGACACATCAATCCTGCAGCCATATACTCTCTCTGAGCAGGGAAGCTCCCACCATGGCTACTCCCACTTCCTCTCAGGAGCTGAGCTAACTCCCATTTGCACTTTTGCAAAGGATTGTTTGCTTAAAAACTTGCCTCCCCACACTTAGTCTTATCTTGACCACTAAGATATATCTTCACAGTGAAGGAACTACAGTGTTTGTTGTTTCACTACCAAGAGCCAGTAATGGCAAGGCTCAGTTTTATTTTTTGAGAGAAAACCAGGCAAGTAATCCTAGACAAGGTCATGGTGTCACCATCATTTCTCTACCTCCTCATAAAAGCTTCGGGGCCATCTCCTCCAGGAGTTTCGGGCAGCATGGTGAATCCTCAGGGACTATCCCAACCTGTAAAATGAACAGGAAACTGATTTCCCTGCAGGAGAAACTTCCCTTGAGATCAACACGGATCGCTGGCAGTCAGCTGAATTTCCCTCCTCAGATGATGATGCATTTTGTGATTCCCTGCATCTCCCTGAGGATGCTGCTGCTCAGGAGCACTCTGGGCTACAGGCTGCGAATGTGGCACACAGTGATTTCCTGCATATGGGACCATTTTCAAATCTTACCAGTTCCACAAAACACATTTTAAATGTCTTTTAGGTATGAATGTGCCTCTCCTCCCACAATGAATGTCATCTATGATGCAACTGCTCCAGGGCAGCAAGTGACCCAGCTCCCGAAGCTCAGTGGATTTGCTGAATTCCCTCTTTTAGGCTTCGATGGCTCTCCTCGTGTCCCTGCGTTTGCTCTCCAGACCTGTCCCTGGAGGGCCCCTGCTCACAGGGCCTGACACCAAACTCTCTGCACAAGGCACAGCAATAACTGCAGGGGTCAGAGAGCTTCTGATCTGGCCAGACTTCACCTGCATTGGCTCCACCTGATCTCTGGCACTTCCCCGTTGATGGCAAAACCTCTCATTTCTCAGGACACAAATGACATCAGGAAAGAACTAGGCACTGGAATCTTTCAGCCCACAGGAATCATTTCCACCCTGAGACAAAAACATGGGTGTCTAGGCAGCATGTTGGAAAATCCATCAGTTAATTAATCTGTTCCTAATGCAATCACTGCTTTTCCTGCAGGCCCAGGGTTCCTGAACCTTTAAAAATCCCATATATCTAAACCCCAAAACTGCTCAGCCCCTCAAAAACACCACCAATAGTCATGGACTGGAATTCAAATGCTCATCAAGGAAATGCTAAAAGTCTGGGTGTTTGTAAGTTCGACTGAATATTTTCTGACCTAGCTCTTTCTGTGTCACTGCTCAGAAGTGACAAAAGAAGTCAGAGAAATCCTCATGCTAGTGAGCTCTAAAGGAGGAAATGCTTCTTCCATATCTCCAGTGAATGAAACAACTTCAGCCCCATCACAACAGCCTGAGCTCCCAAAACACACACAACAGAGCTCACCAAGAGAGGAACAACTGTTTGCAATAATGGCCTGGCTGCCACAGGCACTACTGGTGAGATGAACCGCAAGCCATTTTTCAAACAGCAGGTAATATTTATTTACCAGCCTGGAAAAGGTTTGCAATATATTGAGCAGAAAGGAAACAAAATCTAAGAGAATTTCCCCTGGTAGCAATAAGAGCAGCCTCCAGATTTGTTCCGTTATGATTTACACTACACTGCAAGTTTTTAACAACATTATCTGGAGACAAAAGCTCTTTTAAGCGGTATAATTACTTTTGTCTGTAGCATTACAAAACCCATCAGATGGTGCCACTGCTGCTCTTACAGGGTTTGTTTCTCTGAGCACATTTGGGTTTAAAGCTTAGGAAATGCTTTTTTCCCAACTATGACACAGCCTTTTGGATTACTTTTACAATATTGTCACGATAAAAGTTATGGTCTCAAGCTCCCAAGCTTATGAGATCAGCTTCAAAGCATTAGTAATATAAAGTAGAACAACTGAGTTATTCTGTCTTCTAAATTTTTAGCCATCAATGTTTTCACTACCTACCTCTGCTCCATGACCACTAGTACGAGAGAGCAAAGGTCTCAGTCCAGGCTTTAAACGTGAGCGGGCTCCTTCCAGCTCCATGCCACTGCCTTCACTCCCACAGGAGCCAAGTTACAAGTTTCCAAGCCAGTGTTGCTCACCAGTCAATGCCAAATCATTACTCTCTTGTCAGAAAAGCATCTTCTCCTAATTATCCGTTTCTATCAAAACACCAAGCTCCAAAGCCATTTATTTTTAATGGTTCAGCTTATCTAGTGCCCTGGCAGTCTGAACTAAACTCTCTGAAGTTTCTAATAAAAATACTGTATGATCCATCTCATTATACCCACTCAAACTGCCCTGAAAACTTGCTCCTGTTCCAGTCCAGGTAACAGTCCACCTTACACAATTAGTCACACTGTGGTTCTCCCATTTAATATTTATATCCTGCATGCAAAAACTTTGTTAATGCAGACAGCAGAGCTCACCAACACAAGCTGCTACCAGCCCAGAAGCAAAGAAGTAAGAAATGCTGGCGCTCACAGCTCCCCACTTCAAACCAGCCCCTCCCTGCCAGGAGGGAGTTCAGCACAGTGCTCTGTACCCCACACTGGCATCCACATCCTGGGACAGCAAAAGGCAGGGTCAGGGGGGCTGGAATGGACCACTGAAAAGCAGTGTTTTTTTGATGGACACCAGGATGCCTTGAGAGATCTCTGGAGACCCTTGGGGGTACCCAGGTCCACACAGGAAACCTACATTCCAAGTGAAAGCTAAAAAAACCCCAAAAAAGTCTCACAGCAAATGCCTCACAAGAATGACTCTGCAGTAAAATCTTTTCTGGGGCTTCAGGCTTGAACACGTGGCTTTGATGCTTTTGATTAAATATGGGTTGCACATCCATTGTCTAATTTGTTTTCCCAAGCACCAAGAAAGGTAACACTTCGTGCCATGACAGATGTGTGAATGCTTAACAGATCCCTGAAAATTTAATAAAGACAAAGTTAAAAATGCAAACAGTCGGGGCTAGTGCAAGTGGTGGATGAACATGATTCTTTATCAAAATCAAAGGGCAAGGGAGGAATAACGGCCTGGAGAAGCAGGCTCAAACAAAGCCCTTGGAGCAAAGTAGGAAAAGTAGAGATACTGCAGCTAAAAGGTAGCTCTGTTGTATTGGTAACTTGTCAGATCAAAAATAAACTTCTTTCCATTCACCCCCTGCCTCCATCCTGGTTCTGACACCCATATGAGGCTTGGGGTTCAAGTTCATTTGTCTCATTGTTTTAATCACAAATACTTATATTCTTTGTTTCTAGTCTCTCTTACCTCTCCAGTTTGCTGCAGAGACAACAGTCTCCATCTACAACTCTTATTTCAAGCCAGGTGCTCAGCCAGGGAGTACAGTCCAGTGCAGCAGGAATAGCTACAAAAACCTTGGGAAAAGGACATGTCTGCCCTGGGTAACTGAGCAGAGGTACCACAGACCCAGGCATTTTACCATTGCAAAGGCACAACTGGGATTGTTTGGGTTTTATTCTTAAAGTGCATTCAAAAAAAAAAAAAAAAAAAGAGGAGACAAGAAAACCAGTACTTGGTCACCCACACAGCCTTATTTTACTAATTGGAGGCTGCAACATCCACCTAATGGGGGTTACAAAGGTATCAAAAAAAGCAGCATACCTCTTCAGAGATGAATGACAAGCCCATATCAAGCAGAGGGCAAGTGATTTTATGCACTCCCAACCAAATTTACAAGCCAAGCATTTCTAAAGATCAGGACACCAGTTTGCATAGTTTGTCCATTTATTTAAACTAAAAGTTATAAGCAACTTCTGATAAAATGCAAGCCTAGCAAATTCCTTTATTCATCAGAATAAATGAAGATAAAGGAAGCCACCAGGTCAAGCTGAGTTTGTATTCAAAAAGGCAAAAAAAAGTCTTTGGAGTGCATTGGTCTCAGTAACTTTAGAGCAAGGCAGATCTGAGACGGGCTTTCCAGGCTCCCTTTCATTCCAGAGGGCTTTTATCAGCCTGTTAAGTCTCCAACAATGGAGAGCAGACTATTTATTTAAGCAGCAAATTCTTTCCTTAATAATCTCTCCTGGCCAAATTCTCTTTAAAGTTATCTCAACTGTCTGATGAAAAGCAAATGGCAGAAGATCAGTTCTTGATCCCTACAGTAACACATAGGACTTGCACTTATTTCAGGGCACCTGTTGACCATTCCTTTAGTCACTTCAGCCTCTTCATTTCTGTTATCAGTTTCCTACCTGTGCCGGCAGAACTCAGGAAAGCCATTTGCTCAGTAACATACAGCAACCAATATCAGTATAACTCTTTCCCCTAAGGGGTGACTGTTTCCAAGACACAGAACAATGTCCAGGCTCTCAAAAGCATTTTAGTGATTTTCAGGCTGGTTTTGTCTTAAGACACCTCAGAGAAAGAGGTTTCCAGCATGGAAACAAGACTGTGGATCACCTCTGGAACACAAGTGCAACCAGCCTCTCGAGTGCTCCCTGGCAGCACCTGACTCCCTGAGCATATGTAGAATATTTTAGCAGCATCTTGCTCAACAGAGAGCAGGGTACCCAACCCCTGCCCTGTCTAAAACACCATGGGGTTGGACACAGGACACCATACCCACAACAGCACCTCTGTTACAGGTCTCAGAGCATCCCAGGCACACAAAGACCAGGTGCCATCTCCCACCTGGCCGCAGTTTCCAACCTTAGCACTTTCCAAAAACAGGACTCACTTCTCCCTTTCCTTCCTCTGTGGTCCCTTGAGTGGAGCACCCCAAAACACTGGTGATTTTACTGGAGGAGTTTGGGTATTGTTTTGTTTGTGGGGGAGGCTGGCTTGATGGGTTTTTTGGATTGGGTTTTTAAAGGGCTGTCTTTGTTTGCTTGGCTTTTTCAAGGGGGTGTTAGGGTTTATTTCTTTGGTGGGGGGTTTGGGTTGGTTGGGGTTTTTCTTCTGTTATTGGTTTGGGGGTTTTTTTGTGCCTTCTCTTTATTTGATTGGTTTTGACTTTGTTTTTTTCACATTGCTGCATGGGCAGGTCCCAGCCCAGGGAGGAAGCAGAAGAGAGGGACATCATGTCATGGTGGCACCAGCTGAGCCTTGGCTGGTCCATACCCAGCATTCCTCGTGGCTCTCGCATCCTGCTTGTCCTGGCTCAAAGCCCTGGTTTGATTAACACTCATTTTAAAAGGAAGATGTTTCATCATCTCCTTATTCCCCCCTGTGAGAGCGAGGCAACCATTGTAACAAGAGCACAAGATGATAATTTGGCTCTCAGGAGTAAGACTCAGAACCACAGCTGCCAGGAATCGATCCGAGGCTCCACTGCTCGCTCCAGAGAGGCTTTCCTTCAAGAACATGAATAATCCTCTGCAAAGTAATGGCACTATTCATCTCTAGAAAGTTCCTCACAGGCTTAAATCCCCTGCTGAACACAGGGGCCATGTGTTCAGCTGCGTTCCCAGTAAATTAAAATTCAGCTAGGTCTTTTTCTGAAGAGGAACATGGAGAGTATTGATCGATAAATTTACCAAAAGTTTTATGGCAGCTGCTTTTCTCAGTAACAGAGCAACCACAGCTCAGACATGGTTTAACGCATAATCTCCAGATCAATATAACTTTTGATTTATAAATAATAATAACAAAAGGAGCAAGGACAAATATGCCTGGAAAAAAAAATAAACAGCTTTTCCAAAGGATGCTTTCATCGTAGTCCTCTCAAAATAAAGATCATGTATTTCAAAGTCTGAATGTGGAAACCATCACAGAATATATTACCTACACAGCTAAATGTTCATCTTCATCATTACACTGTCCTGACTTGTCTATTCTGCAACTCTTGGCACATATGACCCTCTTGGTGGCATTTGTTAAGTATTAGCTGCTCATAAATCCAAAATCCCCTTTTTCCCAAGGAGAAGTTACCACCCAGAGACACCTCCTGTCTGAACAGGACAAGGCCTACGTCTGTACGGCAAACATTATGTCTATTATGGAATCTTTCCTAAGTGTGAAAAACACAGGTCAGAGTAGACTGTAAATCCTGTCACCTGACAATTTTTTCAATTACTGTGCATTTTAAAATGAAGCCACCACAAATAGGTTGCAAGAGATATGCTGGAAAATCTATTAACTCACCGTAAATCTATTTAAGTTGGGAATTCATGCCTTGCAGAATTTTACCATTAGTCCTGAGAATTAGTTTATTGCTGGACAGGGAGGGCAGAGCCCATGAGGGTCATTTCAAAGACATACTGCACCATGGCCTGTCTAAAAAGGCCCCTACGCAGGTATTTAATGTGTTAGTGAGCCTTTGAGTAAGTGCTTGCACACTCCCCTCTACAGAGATACTCTGCTGAATATGAAAAGGCATCACCTTTTTCTAAACCTTCACATTGCTTCTCCTCCCATTCACAGTCTCCTCTTCCACTGGAAGCACTGACGTATTTGAGAGGTTATAACAATTTAGGTACAATCATTCAGTTGCTTTCAAAATCAACACCTGATTTTTTTATATCCATGGAGAAAAACCAAGGGGTAAAAGAGTTCAGGTTCAAGTACAGAGAATTCTGACCCAAAGACTGCTTTCCCCTATCCCAAGCCTACCACTGTTCCTGCCAGAAGAACATTTTCCTTCGAAAAGCCATTTTTCCTTCACTTCTTGTCAAGAACCAAAAACTTCATTTCCTGTCAGGTTTGCACTTTGCTGACTGGCTCAGGCACATCAGAGATAGATTCTTTTTGATAACAAAATAGTGGGAGTTTTAACAGCCTCTAGAGATGAAAAAGCAGAACCAGCCCATTTTCCACTCTCTGAATTGATCATTTGCTGCTTGAAGGAAGTGGTGGAGTCATCATCCTTGAAGTGTTCAAAAGATGCAGGAACATGACACCTGGGGACATGGTTTAGTGATGGACACAGAGATGCTGGATTAAGAGTCAGACTCAGTGATCTTGGAGGTCTTTTCCAGCCTTAATGATTCTGTGATCTGGGTTCAAATCTCCTTCGCCCAAGCCAGAGCTGAGCTCGAGCTCCATGGCATGGAAAAGATCCTTGGGAAGGGGGCCAGGGGAGACCTGTATGCTTGTGTCTGGCACTAGGAAAACTTTAGTTCTCAACATGGGCAAAGAGTGTCAAGCATCCTATTTACACACAGCATCCCCTGTTTATATGAAAATCCATTTTCCTGTTTGCTATAAATAGCATTCTACAAACATTCTTGCTTTTCTCCAAAGTTTTCAGCTTTTCACACAAGACACAAGGACCTTGAAAGGTCCCTTTCCCAAGGACCTTCCTGCAGGTGCCTTAGAACAGCCTCACCCCGGGCCAGGACAAAAAGGGCGAAGCACCAGGGCAGTTTGGCCACAGTTGACAGGCAGTCCACACCTCCATCTAGGGATACCCTGAGCCCTTAACAGAGGGACCTTTGGAGGCAGGGAAAGAGCTGGGGCCAGCAGAAGAGCAACAGTACTCTAGGACTTCCCTGCATCCCCAAAAGCATTTCTGGAAAACATCTGACCACAGTCCAATTGCAACACTCCCCATGCACTTTTCCATTACAAACACTTCACAGATTCCCTGGAACTTCAAGGCAGCGGAAAGCAGGCAAACAAAGCTGAGACAGGCTCTCAGCAGGCTCACTGAAGCTCAGTCCATAGCTGAGTAAAAAGCTGCCAGTGATCAGACGGGATGGACTCGCTCTGCTGCTGACACTTCTCTCCAAACCCAGTCCATTCACTGCGACAGATTTTGGAAAAGTTCCTCCTGATGTCCAGAAGCAGCAGCTCAGAGCAGACTCCCACAGACATGGGCCCAGCCTTTCCCTAAAGGCTCCAGAGCAGGGCACAAAGCCCTCCTTTGACTTCCCCTGGCACCAGCAGCAGCTCTGCTATTGCCGAGGCTGTGCTGCAAACCTCCCTCCTGCTCCTCCTGTTACCAGTCTGACGGCATTTTACATGCTCAAATAACCTAAAGTGTAATGAAACCACAGTGGCAAAACCCAAACTGGCGATGGAAAAAGCAGTTCCTGCCCAGGGTGGTTGTGCAGGGTGCGTTAAAAGCCGTCTGGAATAGGAGCCATTAAAATCTGCAAACATGCAGCTCTGTGCTGAACTGCCCCCAGACATCAACCCCCCTCAGCCCAGACAAAGAGTCCATGGACGCCAGGGCTGCAGAATCTCCCCATAAACACTTTCATTTTAAGCCAGTTTAACTGGGAAAAGGTCAACACCAGTAACAGCACAACATGTGTTATCAGTTAAACAAAGTTAACAGCTATCAGTTAAACAAAGGCCACTTAGACACAAGCCAAACCAAAGATCCTCTGTATTCCAGGCACCCAGATGAATCTCTTAATACCCTACTAAGCCTCTGTGTTTTATGTGCAGTCTCCATGAAGTCTGCATTGGGAGTTTTTAATTGCACGTGAATGAATTAACCATCATTAACCATGAATTCTAAAAAAAAAAGTAACAATATAAAATGCTGGAAGTGTCATCCACATCTCTGCTGCCCATAGCCACTGCTGCACTCCTGATTTCCCATCATCAAGCACTACCTAAATTATCATCAATTTTGTATATACAGTCGATAGTGTATTTTTCTCTACCAGAAAGATCAAATAGAAGTACCTATTAAGCAGACCTTTAACAAGAAAGTTTGCTCTTTGCAAGGTGAATATTTTCATACCTTATCATTTAAGGGATATAAATACCATCTGGGTTCCAACTGGCACACTCCCCACTTCAGTAAGTGATATTTGTAGCAAAGTTTCACTTTTGACAAAGGCTGACTCTATTCCCAACCTCTGGAATTGCTCTCAGATCTTACACAATCTGCTGTTTTCCTGAAGCCCCAGCTTTGGATGGAGCAGATTACATAAATACCTCAGTTTACAATTAAAAACCAAAACAATCCAGCCCTTGCTGCTGTGGGAAAAAGCTTGAAACTGTGACCTGTAGCGCTGGCAGACAAGAAGAGTAAATTAAGGAAAATCTCACAATGTATCATTTTTCAAACTTAGCAATTTTAATGCCTATCACATTGTTCTTAGGGCTTTAATCATGATTTTGTAATGCCTCAAGGTTATGGGAACTGAAAACCACATGCTTCCACTCAAGTGAGACAGCAAAACATTTTGCAAATTCATCTTTCCTATGAAGATGCTCATGTTCCATGCTAATCTTCACTTCCCCACTAAAACAAAAACATACCCAAATCTCCCAAAGACTGACTAGCTTAAGATACGATGCCATAAAACCCCTGAGCATTTTTACTCCATTTTTTTCCAGAGCATCAGTGTAACCCTAACCCTGATTTGAGGGAGTCCCAGCCTTTACCTTTATATATTAACAAAGCCAACCAGTTTTAAAACATGGCATCTTACCCTTCCCTGTTTCCCAGGCTGGCATGCAATTTATCCCTGGACCTAACGAGCAGTACATAAGCACAAGATGCCATTTCAAACAGCCACAAACCACAAATGATTCCTCCCAGATGCAGCACTGGAAATTCAGACGCGTTTTCCCTGGGGGCTGAATGGCACCAGAGCCAGGACCCTGCAGGGGCTGGGGCTCCCACCCTCCCCATCACTGGGGTGTGATGGCACCCCCGGCCAAACACATTCCAATGTTTGCCTCCAGAGCTGGGAAAGGAAAATTAAGGAGAAAAAGCTAATTTCCTTTGCTCCTGAATGAATTATTAGCTACAGTTTCTGTCCTAAAACAAAGCGTTTCTGTTGGCTTAAGCAGCATGAAAGCGATGCAAACTGGACAGGAAAAAAAAAGAGCCAGCAAGTG
>VZRN01001189.1:1842891-1892626 GCA_013397935.1 Dasyornis broadbenti
TGGTAGAAGAAAAAGTGTGTTACAGGAAATGTTGAGGGCTTCTCTCTAAGCTTTGCCACCTTCTATTTACAAACAGAACAGCATTTCAATTCCTCACTGTTTTTGGTGAAAGGGGACTGGGAGTCCCCACAGCTGGTTTCTCAGCACATGCATCTCAAAGTTTTTCTCTCCATCAAGAAAGTGAAGTAGACAGTAACATCAGCTAGATGGTAGGGGAAAAAAAAAAGTAAAGAAGCAGAGGATAAATGGCTTCTCATCCTTTGCGTTCCTGTGCGAGCCCACTCCTGCATCAGTCCACTCTTCTTCCAGCCCAGGCCTGAAGTCTTAAAACCCTGTCTGCAGAGAGAATTAGGCTGGATTTATTGCAAACACCTCCTCTGGACACTTGTAAAGCAATCTGAGAGCACCTAATGGATTTAGGATTTAGCTAAATTGGTGAAACACAATAAAGAGATTAAGAATACAGTCAATCACAAGCAATTGAGTTAGAGCATCCTTAAAAAGCTAGGCCATCAGCAAGGCCCAGGAGTAACAACCAAGCAGGGGAAAAGCGCAGCAGAAATGCAGGGCAGAGAATGGGGTTTCCTCCAGCAGATTGTGGGGAAAGTCTCTAAGCAGCTGCACAGGGCAGCCAGCATTGCAGGGACACAGAGCTCTCCATTTCTAACATAGGAAACCCTTGGCACGAGGAAGCAGTTAGTCTGAGCTCATCCGTAGAAAAGAAAACTCACATTACTAGTGACCATCTAACTTTGGAAAATGTATTCAAAGAGAATGAACAAGTTTAATATAGCACATTGATGGATGCAGACCCATTCCCATGGGTGACCATGTATGTGGATACCTTCAGGATCCAGCCAAGACCTTGTAGGATCATCTCACAGCCTCACCTGACCTCGCTACATATCACCAAATGGTGTCACAGAAAAACACAACATAAGACTGTGTCCAAGAGTTTCGTGTGTTCTAAATGTGCATGGTCTTTCTGGAGCTCAGCAAGGCACATTTTTTCTTCGATTTTACTGCGTATTTCCATGTATTTCCCTGAGTCCTCTTCCCCTCCCCATCTCCACTCCAGCACACTGCTAGGGGATGCAGGGGAACTGACTATATACCAGCCTCTCTCCCTGCTGGCACTTCACCTCCAGCATGGCTGAGACATGGTACACGGAGATCTTCGGGTAGCAGAAATCAAGTTGACTTGGGGAAGTTATAGCAGTAACTCCATCAGCTCTCAAACAGGTTGGCACTACCTTGCACCAGCTGCAGCATCTTCCCACCTAACTCCCAAGAAAAGGCTCATGAACAGGTTTATCACAAAACAGTCTTTCTTGTAGTCCAGGAAAAAACATGAACCATATTCTGGTTTCATGTTCACAAAGACTCCACACAAGAGCAGAGCCAGTCTCTTCTTACCATCCTATCAATCACATTCCTTCCTGCAAGATTTGCTTCCAAGCAAACAGAAACACTGATAACTTTCCTGCTAATGGCCTGAAACTGCACATCTTCAGTTTAAACAAGTCCTACACTATTTCTCTTAGTCCTCACCAACATACCTTCATTTCAGAAGAAGTCATCCATATTTCTCAGTCTCAGAATAATTCTTCTTCCAACAAGTTGCAATAAAAGGTTTCTCGCCAGTTTGTGTGAGAACCCAAGTATCCAAATATTTTGGCTGTTGGAATTATGTAATGATAGCCTAGCTTATTCCTTCATCTTATATCAAACTTAGTGAGGCTTCCAGGCATTTACACTGCCAGGAGAACTTCCCTTACTGTAAAATCTTTTTTATTGACAATTCAATCATGTCAGGTTTGGAACAGCAGACGCACTGATTTGATCCGCTGTCATTGGATTTACAATATATAAATGACAGCATCATATCTGCCCCACGTTGCAAGCAGCTGCCTTTTATCGATTTATATTCTACTAGCAAGGAAGAAAAATTGCAGCACAATGTAGTGGTACAGTCTGAGATCAATACCAATTTTTTTCTTAATGACACGAAGGCCAAGATAAGGACAGCATAAGTCAAAGCCAGACAGATCAAATTTGCCCGATATCCCTTCCAATTACTGAGGAATGTACGCAGGGATATGTAACATTAAATTGAGGGGAACATTATCAAAACGCTTTAAAATTACAACAGACTTACAAGGTTGCCTAACGTCCCCACAGTCCCTGGGAATCATGATGGAGAACCCTGGGCTGCCTGGCTCCATCAGCCCAACGTGCTGCCGTGCCAGTCCTTGAAGACTGAAGGCTGAGGCTTCCCTGGAGAATATCCAAGACCAACGCCATTGCTGTGAGGAAAGGGACGCTGCTTTGGTACTAAAAGTCAGTAACCGTCATGGTTCCTGGTATGTGCTCCATGGCCACAGCTTTGGCAGTGCCCAGAGCACCAGGGTGCTGGCGTGGGGTCTCTGGTGTGCTGGGACCCACCAACACATCACCAAAGAACAGAGCAAAACAAGCAGCAAATGGCATTTGTGTGTCCCCTCCTGTCTGATTTCCTTGGTTTAGTCCCTCTCCTCTGGAGAGCCCACAGGCAGCAGTGATGGCCCCAGTGCCACCTCCCCACCCCTCAGTAAGTGGTGCCCCTACCCCCAGCATCACCCGAAGGTGACCGAGGAGGAGGGAGTGCAGGTTTAGATCCTGCCCACACTCTGTACCAGCCAGTCTGATCCCACAGCCCCTACTGGGCCACAGCCTGGCAGCAGGATGAGCCCATCCAAGGATTTACTCCTCTACCCAGCACCCTGCACAGCCCAGGCAGGCTCCACATGGTCCAGACACATTTCCAGCTGCTGCACAGAGCACCAGTACAGGCGTCGGGATTGGCAGTCTTTGAGATAATGTGTCACTCTTAAAGAGTCCAACTCATCAATAATAGAAAACTTCTAATTATTCCACTAGTGCCAGTATTTCATAAATCCAGTTGTTGCTTAATGAGAAGTTATGAGCAAGCACTTTCTTCATTAACTCTTCTGCAAGACACAGAAACAGAAACTTCCCAACCTAAACCCTCCACGCTCAGGCAGCTTAAATTCCCATTTTTAATTGGCAGCTGGAAAGCAGCACTGTCATGATTTATACCTCTTCTGTACTCCAAGTTTTGATAATTACTAGTTCTGCATGGCTTGTGATTAATCTATTTGCACTGTATGAATTACAAACCCAAACATGTTCGGAAATGAAAATTCATGTGCTGGCTCAAATACAGGCAACGTGACAGCAAAGTGACAAAGTAAAATCGGCCCAAGGCTGTGGCTGAAACAACAGTGCCCAGAATCAGCCCTGAAAACTAGTTTGGGAGATTTTAAAAATAAAATTAAAAAAAAAAAAAAAAAAAACAGTTAAAAGTTTTTTCCCTCCTCACTTCTTTTCTGGAGGCAGAAAAGGGGAGAAGCGCTTAGATAATTATTAATTTATATGACCTTGCTGTGTGTGCATTCCTCAGCTCTTTAAAATGCATTTAGAGCAGCCAGTGTAAAAAGCCATTGAGCCAAGCGTGTGCATAGGCACACGTTACACAAGGCGACACAAATTTAAGAGGTAAGTGGGAAGAAATCAAACGGTTCCTTCTGATTATTCCTGCAAAATTAAATGCCTCGTGCCCACGTGCTGTGGTCTTTTGGTTGCAGTGGCCTCACATATAGTGCTGAGCACTGCAGGAAAGTAGGAAAGCAGGAGCAGCTCCTGGCCACAGAGGTGACCAGCCCAGGGGCAGCCAGGTGACATGGCCAGGATCCCCAGAGGGGGACAGGCACCACTCACTGCAGCGATGCAGCAAAGTCCCCTCAGACACAAAGGACCTGGTGGTCCCACGACACAAAATTCCCACCAAAGCACACGCACAACAGTTCAGTCCCAGCATTTCACAGCTCAGTGTGGCCACTGCTGTTCTGCTCCTTGTCCTGTTTCACATGCCACAGTCTGCAACACCGAGACTTCCAAAGACAAACAGGAAACAGGACTTCAGGAGGCCCAAATAATCTTCCCCAGAAACATGTCTCTAAGTTCTTGTGATTGGCTTAAATACACCTATCATGGAGTGACCAACTGTATTTGAGATTGTGAATCTATATTCACATGTTGACAGAGTTTTAATTGGTTCATCTGGTTCAACTGGTCTATTAAATAAGTCTCATTTGCATATATTATTTGTCTCAATTTTATAAGCCTTCATGACAATTTCGCACCCTGAGTAGATGTGACCCAGCCTCGATGCTCTCACCATCAGCATACCTGGAGATCACCCATAACCAACTTTTTTTCAGAGAACAATTTCACATTTGGGCTAACTGGGGTTTTTTTTTCCCCCCTGCATTTCAGGATCATTACAATCCATCCTATAAATCAGCCTGTCCTTTTAGTGCCATTATTCTGAAAAAAATGCCATATAGCTGTGAAACTTTTCACTCAACAGTGGCCACGCTCCAAAAGCAACTCAAAAAATGTTTCTTCCACTCTGCAAAACAAACATTGATTTTTAATTGCCTAAAAGGATGAGACAATTTCCAATTCTGTTGGGAGATTACTTCTTTGGAATAAATATTTATTGATACCTACATCTCACCTACTTAGTCATTTACTTTCTTAAAAATATGCACATTTTAAAATGGGTTTACTTTTTCCGCCATCATAAAAAATGCAGGCTGCATTTCTCATTCATGAGGGTTTCATTTTTAATCTGCCATCTCAGACAGGTTCAGGCTGCATTCGTGGCGAGGACAGGCATGAGAAAAATAAAACTTTACTTTTAGAAGAAAGACTGAAAAATGCTGAAATAAACTCTCCATCTCCCCATTGTGTTTGCCTCAGAGAATCCCACAAGTCCTTGTGGCAGCAGATGCAATTTGATGTTCATAGAGGGTCCTTGAGTCACACTGTTCCCAGAGCATGTTAACTTGACATTTAGAAATACTGGTTTTGAAAGCTGTTTGAACATTAAGTTCCTGACTATTTCTGGTCTTCAGGGCAGTAACTGGAGCAAGGGTGGTAATTAATTTTTCTCCCATTAGAGAAAAAAAAAAGAAATAAATAAAAAGTCAACCTCAAATAAAAGCTTTCCCTGGAAAATGGCAAAACATATCCCAGAAATGCAGCAGCAGAGACACACAAGTGCCACTGCTGTACCAGCTACATCAAACAGCCCGGATAGAGCCTGCTCCAGGTTTTTGGGGTGCACCTTCCATGCAGAGCACACTGACTTGGGCTCCCCTGCTTGCAAATTCAATGCAGCTTGCTGTTAAAGCTCTGCTAAGCGGCACAAGAACCACCAACACAGGGCATCTCAGCAGGAGCTCTGGCATCATCTACCTAGACAAGGAAGGAGCCCAGCCCAGCACCATGGAAGGGTTTGTGACATGCTTGAGCCCATTATTTTTAAAGGATTTGTCCAGCTTATGGAAGTGCTGCCCCCAACACCAAGAAAACAAGTAATCCCCCATTTACTACTCCAGAGAGCAACCAAGCATCTGCTGAGCCAGCTGAGGGCAAAATCATGCCACCCATGGAAGGCTGAGTAAAAATACCCTAGTGCACAGAGCAGTTAATTCCCAGAGGACTGCACTGCAGGAAGGGCTGATAGTTTATTAAAAGCTTTCACATAATTTCTGCATTCTTCCTTTCCTCCCCAGGCACCCCCAGACCAAAGCATTACAGATTAAAGTTACAGCTAAAATAATTTATTAACTAATAAAACAGCATTAAAACAACTAATAGCATATTGCAAGAGTCCTGGTTGCCTGATGATAATATAAAAATCCCTTGGTGGGGAAGGCACAAAGTGCAGTTGGGACATTGCCTGGGGCTGAGCCAAGTCTCAGATACATCCTCAATATCTCTGCCAGGACATCAGCCCATCAAACTCAGAGCTCAGCTTCCAACCTAGGCAGCCACCACATCCATCACAGGGCATCTGTGACTGCCAACACCAGTGCAGGAGAGGCCAGAAATCATCCTTACTGCCTCATGCAGGAAGATCTGCTTGATGCTGCCCAGTTGCATCCTTCTCCCCTCCACATTCTGCTTCCCCCTTGCAAGAAAAAGAACTGTCCACCTGCCCAAGATCACCCACCCTTATGCCCATCCTTACCATGTGCTGTTTCTGGACCTCTCTCAAGGGCTCTGCTCAGAAGCAATGCAGAAGACTCTGCCATGGGGAATAAAAAGTCAGGGTGTCTTTTATGCTCTGGCAAAAAAAAGCAGGAAAAGAAGTCTGGTGTCTGTGTCGATACAGGTCTGAGGCACCACTCATCCAGTTGGCTTTGACTGCTTCATAGTCAGGACTTTCTGAGCAAGACAGTGACCCCAACACTACAGTAGGCAACTGCAGACCTATCGCATTAAAAAATAAATGTTTTGCAGTCTTGCAGGAGAGATGCCAGGGTGGTTTTATCCAAGAATGCTCAGGGCTAATAAGCTGCTAAGAGAAATGCTGGAAACTTGCCTTGGTAAGCATCTCTTCGTCAGCCCTCCACAAGGAGTTCATGGATCAAATGGACCCTCAGTGTTGTTGTACAAAGTGGTCTTTAATACCCTTCTGGCTGCAAAAGGGACCTTCAAGCAGATAAGCCAGTACCTCACATCCAGCACTTAACTGCTGTGGGGAGGTGTCAGCCATCCAGGGGCAGGACTGTGCCCAAAACCCTCCACCCTGCAGCTGGTAAGAGCAACAAATGGGGCACAGCATCAGAGCAGCCCCCACAAGGGGCTGAACAGAGTGGGGTAAAGCAGCAGGACAGCTGCTTTAACTGTAAGCCAGTTATTGCTAACAGTGGGACGATTTTTAAATTTTATTTTTGATTTTTAAATTTCTGAACTCTGTTGTGTTGTGGAGCACATCTGTCCCTCTGCAGTACCCACATTCTGTCCCCAGCCCTGGGACACCTTCAGGTTAGCAAAGGACCAGGAACAAGAACCACCAAGGTGCCTTCAACAAAAGGGTGAGTACAAGAGAAGAGCAAGACAGCAACGGTGGGCACATGGCAGAGGAGAGCAAGGGGAAGAACCAGCAGAAGGAACTCTCTGACCTGTGATTGCAACTGAGAATTGCTTCCTCTGCTTTGAGAAGGAACTGTACCAGAAACTTTTATATGAGAGTTACTAATTTCTGGCTTGTAGTCCCAACTGAGCCCAAAAAGCCTAACAAAGCAACAGGCAGATGCTCTGCTGAGTCCATCCAGCTGTGCCTGGGGAGAAGGAAATTTCCTCCCTTTGCAGAATAAGGCATGAGCAGTCTTCACCGCTATCTGCACACACCACTCTGCTCACAGCTAGTTTAATAGCACAATTCCTAATTCAGGCACATGCAGGAAGAGTGAAACAGATCCAGTGTGCACAAAAGTGGTATTTACTGATGGAGATCATTTTTGCAGTTGATGGACTAGAACTGTTCCCACTGTGTGCTCTAATGCTGTACTCCTGATAGAGTAGGCATTTTCCTGCTTTTCCTGTATTTCCTCTAAATCCCAAACAGATGGGTTTGTTGGACAGTTAGTCACCCGAATCTGCCACATTAGAAGCAACAGGAATTTCAATCCAGCCCAACGATCCACCTTGTCCTTTATAGGCTTCTTTCAACAGACCTCCAAGGATCCACCCCTAATACTGACAGGCAAGCAAGGCAAGACAGAAGAGCTGTCCCAGACATCCACAGGGAAGAGTTATTCAGAAAGACAACATGCTTTCTTCACTTAAAAAAAAAATAATGCACAAAACAGCAGTAAGCTCATTCAGTCCAATAAACCCCATGTGCTGGGTTTCATCAATACCTGCGAGTTCCCACGGACAAATGCTCTCCAAAGTATTTCCACACTTCAGATATTTTTTCCTATTAGGAGACAAATGATTTAGGCCTAAAGTAGACATTTGGCTGCCAGCATTGCGTCTGTGTTCTCCATTATCAGATTCAGACACATTTTTTTCTCACCGAGCTAAATGACAAACAGAATAGCTGTGATTGCCAATACACCATCAACTGGTACAAACACCCAGCACCACCCTCCAAAGGAATATGCTAATATCTGTCATTCAGCTGAGAAGAAAAAGGATCTAAAATGTTATTAAGGAAGAACAGCCCTGGCTCTTTGGAGGGGGCTGAAGCTGATGACTGACAAACAGCCGGCTACAGAAACACGTCGAACTTATCAAGACGAAATGTGTAATTGCACACACATGATGCCACATATGGGGCATTCCAGCACAGCAAGCCATCTGCAGGAAGGGAATATTTTAAAGTCACTCAGAAAAAAGAGGGGGGGAAAGAAAGGGGAGGGGGGTGGCTTATCATTTCCTCTCTCTAATTTTGGTCTCTTGCATCAATTTTTACCAACAATTCCGAGAGGGACAACACATGCTCTGGTTTGAAAAGCTTTAAAGCTTTCTTCCTCTTATCTTACTGAAAAATGAGGGGTTTGTTTTTTTAAAAGGGGAGCTGTGATTTTGGACCAGGATAGCCCCATAGCCACAGAGCAGCACAGGGCATAAGACCAAAGAGGCAAAGCAAAGTATAAGCAACAACTTTGAGACAAATATTTTATTTTAAGCTCATGATTAGTGGGGCAAGTTTCCCCTTTTCAAGTTATTATTCAAGCAAATCCCATACAGACAATTCTGCAATGCAAAAAATAAAGGGAGGAAGAAGATGCTGCTGATTTAGCTGGCATGTGGCTTCATCTGGTTCAGTGTGCTCCCTGGTCTGTGAATAGCTGCAGCCCAAATTACAGGCTACATTCTGCTCTCTTACACCAGCCACATGAGCATCAGCATAAGTGGTATTTTGGGTATAAAGCCAGGCAAAGTTTGACACAAGTTTCCCAAGAATCCCACTTTAAAGTAACTTTCCCATCTTACTCTTTCTGCTCTGACCAATCTCAATGCTCCAGAGAGATCCAATTCCATTTCATACCCACTAGTCAAAAAAAAAATTTCAAACAGACTTGAGCAAAACCGCTGTAATTAAGCAGCCTGCTCAGGAAGCACGACTTCAACAGCAGAAGCAGCAAAGCGAGTGCCTGCAGTCCCTGTTAAAATTAGAACTAGCTATCCAGAGAGAAAATGCTGCCCAGGACTGCTGATTCCTTCCCCCACCTCCACCAGCCCTACCGACCCTGGCAGGCTGTGCTATTGGGATTTTCCTATTATTTTAATACTTTTTATGTGATACTTCAGCCAAAATGTAACTATAGCAAGTCCATTCAGCCTGTGAACAGCAAACATCTGTCAAAGTGACAGCAGAAGCAGCACAATCCTCTTCAGCCTGGATAAACAGAGTTATAAAGCACGTGCCTCCTGGACACTGCTGGCTGCGCTGAGCCGAGCCAGAGCTCCTGCACAGCAAGGCTGGAGCCAGAGGGCAGGAAGAGAGGGCTGCAGTGCTCCCAGGAGCTGTCTTGGCACTTGGAAGGGCACACAGTGACAAACATCATGCCATCCCTCCACTCTCCAAGTGCCATCACATCCCACAACACGAGGAAATCTGGCAACAGGCTCAGGAAACTGTGATGGAGAGGCAGGGGAGAGTCTGGGGTCCTCCTCAGTGCAGAGCCCACCAGCACACCTGGAGCTCCCTTGCCAGCAGCACAAACAGGATGCTCCTTGAGGCAGGAAGGGCACAGGAGAAGCAGGTTGAAACCTCGCTCAGAGGACAAGATCAAGGCAAATGAAGCAGCAGGAAAAGCAGCGCAGAGGAGAGCCAGCTTTGGGACAGACAGGCACATTGTTCTGCAGCGGAGGGTTTATGGTCACTGAAGCCTGAGCTCACTCTGTGCCCACCCAAAGCAATAAAAAAAGAAAAGTCATTAGGCTAAAAACAGAGGGCATTTAATAAAAACAAGGCAGACTTGTTTGATTTGTCTCCCGGTGTCTTAGACTCTAAGGCAAGACCAGGCTGGGTTTTCAAGCCTCTCCCTGCAGTTTACCCAGGCTAAGCTTTGTTTGGAGGGAAAAGATTAAAAAAAATAAAAATCTCAACCCTCTTCCTTGGTTAATTGCATAAAACTGGGAGCAGCAAGCTTTTCTTTAACAGCATACCAAGCGGTGTAAGAAAGCTACCACTCTTGTTAACCAGTAAGCTTTCAAGTGTCCAAATGGAATTAAACAATCTCTTTAACAGTTAAATTCACAACAGCACCTGACTTCATGAACAGTTCACTAATTTCAGGAGAAATGCTCAAACTTCTGTGTGACTGCAGGCTGGAAAAAGCTTCAGCACTGTTGGGAGGCCATTTGGGACTTGGGATGCAATCTGCATTTTAAGGCATGGGAATGACAAGCTTTGCTAAACCCTGACCTTGACAGCCGTTGTGTGTTCATAAGGGATTTTATCTCAAATGTCATTTAATGCTCTGTAATTATCACAGCATTCAACAGCACCCAACGTGTTGCTGTGTTTATTTGCAGCCTTTACGTCAGAGATCATAAATTTTTGGGGTTTTAATCCTTCAATATGGGTAAGAACAACCACACCTTCATCTACCTGCAAACCAAGATAAAAGAGGAGGGGATTGGAATACCAGCAACCAAACTGAGACCACCAAGAAGAGGCATTATGTTACTAATAGAATTTCAATCATATGCTGGTCTACATCCCTGAACTTAAAGCTTTTCTTTTCATTGCAGAAAATTATAAAGAAAACTCCCAACCATGTGTAGTCAACTAACTGGTGTGCCAAGCTGCCACTGAACACACAGTTCCTGGATCTCTGGGGGATGATGACCAACATTACCTTCTCGTGTTTCCACGGAATTCTCTCGAGCTCCTCCTCTTCCCCCCACAAACACTCGCAGAAACCCCTACGCGTTGACTGCAGCCGCAGTGGCAGGCAAGGAGACACTGAACACACAGATTTTAGGGGCTGAGAGCCACATTTGTGGGCAGACACCACTCCCTCCACCCAGCAACAGCAATTGTTTCACATAATTGGGTTTAAGTGATATTTATGGGTGGAGGTTTTGGGAGTCACCTCCTCAAATCCACTGGAGGTCCTGGGAGAGCTACTTGGGCACAATGCTCTGGGATCGCACACAGGGGCTGGGTGCCACATTTGCTGGTCCCTGCAGGGGGGGCCACCCAGGGACAGTATGGGGCATCTGCCTGAACAAGATCATAGAATCACAGAATAATTTCGGTTGGAAAGGAACTTTAAGGTTGAGTCTGTTAATCCAGCACTGCCACAATCGCCACTAAATCATGTCCCAAAAATGCCACATTAATATGCCTTTTGAACACTTCCGGGGATAACAATCCACTACTTCCCTGGGAAGCCTGTTCCAATGCCTGACCATCCTTTCAGTGAAGAAATTCTTCCTCATATTAATCTAAACCTTGACTGGTGCTACTTGAGGCCATTTCCTCTCATCCTGTCATTTGTTCCCTGGGAGGAGAGCCTGATGCCCGCCTGGCTTCAGCCTCATGTCAGGTGGCTGTAGAGAGCAATAAGGTCACCCTTGAATCTCTTTTTATCCAGGCTAAACAAGCCCGGATCCCTCAGCCATTCCCGATCAGCCTTGTGCTCCAGACCCTTTTCCAGCTCCATTGCCCTTCTCTGGACTGGCTCCAGCACCTCAGTGTAGTGAGGGACCAAGAACTGAACCCTACAGCAAAGGTGCAGCCTCACCACTGCAAAGTACAGAGGGATGATTGCATGTTTCACTCACACCTTATTACTTCCTTTCCCACAAAAGATATATATATATTTTAACATATTTTTTGAAGTACAACTGAAAGAGACAAATCAAGTTTCTGTTGACTTCTTTGTCAGTTTTCCCCAGCAAAACACAACTATGCATGAAATAGAATTCATTGCATGGATTCTGAGCTGTGCCAGGAGGCAACGACGAGTCCAGGTTTTACTCCTGGCTGTGACTGAAGTCCCTCCAGTGACAAGCCAAGACAGACCCACAGTCCTTCCACAACAGCTGCCTTGGGGCTGGGAGCAGACATGAGCGGCACGGGCCAAGCCTGAGATCAAGACAAGTGGCAGCACTGGGAGGCTGGGTGGGTTTTGTCACGGTTATGTACACTGTGCTAGAAAGGGAGACAAATATGAACACTAATATATTTTGATCATGAATTAAACAGAAGAGGAGACATGTGCTCTTCAGATAGGAGTGCTACAGGAAAGTAAATAATGAGGCATGTAGCCAGAAACAGGCTCAGATCAAAGAGAGGTTTACAGACAAACCAGACAGTTCAGTGCAGATAACTGTAGAGTAATGACGACTTTGATGAGTCTTTATCACACATGCCTCTGTGTCAATGACTGCAAGAAATAAACACGAGAGGAAGGCTCTGCTGACACTTGTGTACATCATTAATGAAGAATGAGGAACTGAAAACACAAACATCCCAATGCTGAGAACAAATACAAGGAGGCTGCGTTTGAGGAAACTCCAGGCAGTCCCAAGGTAGGAGACACACTCCACAAAGCAGACAACATTCAAAATGTTCATACGTCACCTCAAATATCAAACACTTCTGTACTAGAGTCATGTCTGTTGGAGGCAATGCTGACAGGAGGATGGTGTCAGAGGCAGAGATTCATCACATTTAACGATGCCAGGACCAAGCTTAATATTTCACAGTTATGTGCAGTTGGACATTACTATACCCCATGAGCCCTAAAGGCCCTAAATCATTTTTGTTAACTCGTGTATTTCGCACATGGCATTGGGTAATCATTTCAAGCTGGTTCAATTGGTTTAACTGGTGCCCCCTGTAAACTTACTGACCCAAGTTAATTCAGTATGTTGAACAGAAAAATTCATGCACGTGAAAAGCACTGGGCAAATGAACAGCAAATCACCTCTTCATATCTGCAACTCTTGTGTGTGAATCAGAATTTAGGAAGAAGGCATCTTTGAAAACAGCAACACACCAAGGCAGAAAAACAGCAGGACTAATAAACAGAGAAACTATGTGAGGGAAGAGGGAGCCAAATGCAGGCAAAGTTCACTGTAGTGGGAGCTGCCAGCCCCTGAACTGGGGCAGTGCTCCGAGCTGCAGAGGTAACTCGGAAACTGCAACCTCTACCCTGAGGAGGCAGCTGGACCAGATGAGCTCCAGACATCCTTACCAGCTTAAATTATTCAGTGAACAGACTGGAGAGGTCAGACCTAGACAGCAGGCTCCCAATGAGCAGATTTTTTTTCCTCCTACGCCTCTGTTGAAAGCCCAGCAAAGGCCCAGAGCACTCACTAACTCTGTACTCCTCCAGCAATTCAGCAAACTGAATTTCTTGCACCGTCTCCCACATTTCACATTGTATATTCACCATATGAATATTTTAGTCTCTCCCACCACTGATTCATAAAGCCCAGTCCACGTTAGGCCACTTTGAATCACAGGTTTCATTTGCATGTGCAAACATGAAACAGAGGTCTGCCAAGGCACAGTCACTCCCGAGACCAAGCACAGCACCAGGCACAGCTCTTCTCAGCATCCCACATCGTTCAGTTTTCTGCATGTTAAAAATCCCCAAAAATAACACACACAAGCACCTGGGCAGCAAATTTATGCCAAGTGACAATCCAGTTGTTTTAGTTTCACAGCTCCTTCAGAAGCAGACCCAAGATGGGGTCTGCAGATTAAAACCCATGGCTTTAGACAGAACAAATCCAGGGACATTTCTGCAGACAGGCCATTATTTCCACATGAACAGAGGGACACAGGAAGCCTTAGAAGGAGGCAGCATGGTTCACACATTCCCATGGCAGGGGACCCCAAAGCAGGATGTAAGCACACTGAGGATGCTCTGGTGAAGGGCACAGAGCCGGCACAGTGCACACAGCATCACCCACAGCATCCCCCAGTCCCACTGGGCAGACAGGGATGGGGGGACATCACAAAACCTGACGGTCATTATCCTCTACATTAAAAAGGCCATCCTTGGTTAACAGCATCTAAGGAAGGAAAGAAAGCAGACTGGGCATAAAAGAGGATTTTTTGCCATCTTTCCAGCCTTATTGCTTAATACGTAGCAGACACCCAAACTACGTGTGGTTTTAAGAGACACTGCAAGGGGAGGGGCACAGCACCCCAGGCTGTCTGGGGGCACTCCTAGTTCCCAGTCCCTCCTTTGATGGAAAAGGGAATTCTCCTAGGACCTCGCTGGAGAGGACATTTTGAAAAAACCAAACCCAAAAATATTCCCTCAGATTTCTGGAAAACAAGACTACAGTTCAAGATCTTCCGACAAATTGGAGAGATGATTCAATTAGCCCAATCAAGAGCCCAGAGATGTCCTCCACCAGGAGCCACATGGACCAACACACACCAGGAAGGGCAGGAGCACAGCAGGAAAAGCACCCAAGGCTGCTCAAGTGGCAAGACCAGGCAGGCACGAGTGATGATGCCAAGTGCCATATATAAAACAGGAGAAATCTGTTCTGCTCTGTGTCATCAAATGGTGAAATATTAACTGGATGTCAAATCCACTCTGCTGTGCCAGATGTTAAGGAAGATGCAAGACAACTACAAGAAATCCAGAGGAAAGCTACAATAGCAGGGGCTGATGTAGGAAGAAAACTGTAGGGCTCATAGTAGACTTCAGTTTGACTAAAGAAAAGCTAGTTTGAAGTCTATTGATAGTGTTCACTCCATCCTTTGTATGGCTTTCCATCGAGATGCAGTTCTAAACAAAGTTAAACAGATGCCTCTTTGCCCCAGATCAGTAACACTTCTCTAAAACAAACTTCTCTAAACAACTCATCTAGAGTAGTTTTGTTTTTAACAGTCATTAGGGAGGGGGGAAAAGGAAAAATGTAAGGGGTAGGGAATACAGAGCCTAGAAGCTCCAAAATATCACTTCTGAGACCAGACTACCCCACCAGTCAAAAAAATTCAGTGTCTTTCACAGACCAGCCTATGAGCAAGTCATCCATGAGTAGAGACCTACAAGAAATAATTCTGGTATTTACCTTACAAGACACAAGATGCAAAATCAAAAGCTGATTTAAGTGAAAAAGGTGATTCCTGCTGCATCTCTTCGTTCCCCTCTCCCTAAAAGAGCATAGCAATGAGCAAGCAGGCTGAAGCACACAGATTTCCATCCCCTGGGAACTGCCAGCACAATGCCTAACATTTGCTGACCAGCCTGTGGTAGTGAGGGACTCCTGGGACTGAGATGCTCATCTGTCAGCCCAACTGCTGTCTGCCAGCCCCCAGGGACCACGTCACTCAGTGCAAGGGAGTCACTGGAACATCCTGGCTGTGTTCCTGGATATCACTGCTCTTGCAGAAAGGTCACGACGTAAAAGCCCGCCCCAATGCAGCCAATACCTTGGGGTCTCAGAAATAAAAACTTATTAGAAAGCTGCCATGTGGGCCATGAGCACTCAATGTTTGCACTGTCTTTATACAGTGATGGTTGCTCCCTGGGAGGAAAAAAAAACCAAATACTACCACCACCACTTAGGAGCTAAGCTCTACAAAGCCTCTCCAGACACTGTGGTCCTCCCACACTTCTGGGTGACCTGCATCCAAAGAACCAGCCCTGGTGCTTGTGCTGAGTGCTGCAGACTGGCTTACACACAGACCCCTGACCAAGTGCCACCCCTGTTCCAGGAACTCTGATCCACCTCAGTCCAGGGCCTGGGAACAAATGAAGGCACTGGGATACACCCATTGCAAAAGCAATACAGGGAGGAGTTAAAAAATAAAGTATCAGCGTAAGAGCACCCAGAGCAGCATTTCACAGGACGGCAACCCACAGATGAGCACTGAAGGACACATCCAAGAGCCCAAAGTCAGCTACAGAGCTCACATTTAGACATATTAGGCCATTTATGACATCGCAACAACCCTCGCATAGCCACAAGGAGGAGGCCAGGCAGGCTGTGCCTCATTGGTTTTACTGTCTTTCTGGTGGAAAATGTTGTTACATTAAAGTCTGGGGGTGGTTTTGAGTGCAGTGTCAGTAGCTGTCTAAAGTAATTGTTACTTGTCATAAAAATTTCCTCTGAAGAGCAGCACAGTAGCATTTACCAGCGACAGACACCCCTGGAGATGCACACACGGGTACAGCAAAGTAGCACCTGTGATCAGAGCTGCTTTGTGCTCTCACAAACATTAACGTCCTGGTAACAACTCATTTGTCTTCCTTACTGCCCAGCTACACTGGACAAACAGAAAAATGACCTCATGTTATGCTAATGTAATCAATATTTCATGCAAGGCAGATAAAAGTTTAGATGGTTTGCCCAAATGCAAATTTGAAATTTAAAGCAAAGTTCCCTTCAGAGCCTGGCATTAGCAAGCCATTTCACAAGGAAGGGAATTTTCAGTAAATTGCACATTTAATTTCCATGTTATGGGAAGTGGCTTCCCTTAGTTCTTCCAACAGTCACCTCCTGCTATTAATGACCACAAGCAATGCAGTGACCCTTATAACGTCTGATTTCACAGCAAATATTTTAATTTCTAAAGGTGAAACGGGAGACGTACTCTCCTATAACACTTATCTTTATGGCTCTCTTAATTCTTTAGGATTTATCGTCTCCACTAAAAGCACACAGAACATAATTGAAATAGATTTTCCAAGATATATCTGGAGTATTTTAACCTACCTTTCCTTGTTAGCCTTTTATATCATCTTATTCTAACGCAGGAAAAAAGTATTTTCACACTAAGAGTTCACCAGCAGCTTTTTAAACTTAAAAACAAACAAACAAAAAACCACATTGGTTCTGGCAGCAAAGATTTTCAGAAACCAGCACTTGAGGGAGGGCTTTAGAGCCCCAAGATTCTCCTATTTCATACAAATGGATCAGTCTCTCAAATAAAAGCATTAACACTTCTTGAAATTATGTCTCAAAACAAAATGTTCAATTTCAAGGATTCTAGAAAGGTATGAACATGACATTGCAATGAGTCTTCAGCACATGGAGACCAACTGCGGTCTGAGCCATCCCTGAGGACAGGAAAACAGCACTTTCCAAAAATTTTTCCTGCTTACAGGAGTCCCACTGTGCTCTGGGAGAGGCTGCCACACTTCCAGGTTTGATAACATCAAGACTGGCTTTGTAGCCCATGAAACTTCTGTTTTTCATTGTTGTTTTATGTGAGCTTTTTCCTCCAGAAAAACAATATTGAGACAAAAAGCACAGTTTGAAGAATGAATGCCTATTCCAGTGTTATCACTGCAGCAATAGGCACATATGGCAACTCAAAGCAAGCTCCATTCTGATTTATGTTTGATATTTCATTTAATTGAATTTTTGCAAGAAAACTGGTTTCATTATTGAGAAATGGACCTCCCATCATGCAAAGAGGGGGGGAATCCAATGCTTAAACTCTGTCTCATTTAGCAGTGACACTTCAGGAATGAACAATAGCTTTGTACATAAATTTGCTTGTTTGGCTGCCACAGATATGAATTGTCAGGGCATTTTAGAACAAAAGAAATGACATGTCAAAGCAAATCTATAGTTTAGCTAATCAAAATGCCATGTTTTAAATATTCAAGCTGTTTTACACCAAAAGGCGGCATTTATCAGAAAGCTCATAAATTGACAGGAAATCTAAGATGAAAGTGGAATAAAATACAGACAAAATACGGATTTTCAGATACATACAAGAAAATTTATTTCTCTGTGCACTTTATCAACCACCACCTTCCTCCTCAAAAAAACCTCTAAAACCAGCACATCAAAAAGCATATCCTCTGCCCCTTTTAAGCAATGAAAACATTAAAGCCAGCTAAAGCAATTTAGCTAACAAAGCTGGTTCAGCATTTGGCATTGCTCAGAGAGCCCTTGCTAGACCAAGGGCTGAGCTTCTTCCCAGCCTTTCCCCTGTGTTTTGTCCAGGCACGTTGGGTACATCTGCAAAGTTTCAATTTGTTTTCTGCAGGCAGCCTGGGGAGGACAGTGAGGGGATGCGTTTGGTGACTCTCACATACAGACACACTCTCTACCTGTGAGCAGGTAAAGGCACGTAGATTCCTCCAAGGGTACTGCAGCAGAAGCTTACTTAGCTATGAAGGAAAAAATAACAGAATCAGGCACAAATTGCTCATTTTGTGAGTCCCCTGCAGGACTTGTGCTGCTTACAGCCAGCCCCCTGGCACCCCCTCGGCACAGATTTCATCGAGCTCCGCTCCCCCCCAGACCTCTCTGCTCCTGCCAGCCCGCTCTGAAGTTACAGTAAAACTTGTCAGATCAAAAAGCCTTATTATGCAGGCACGACAGCTCGCTGTGCTTAGCTGCTCCCAGCACAATGCCCGGTTGTGGAAGCTTAACATTATCTCTTAAAAGTTAAGCCCCGTTCGTTTATCATCTATTGCCAGAACAGTTACTGGGTTGCTAAGAAAACACTCCAAAGGGAGACTTTTACAGCAGTTGGTCTGTTTCGTGCTTCTCTGTGCTTGGGAGGTTAAGTCCATTGCCAGAGCTTTGCCTTTGCAACACAAACATGTTTCAGAGAGTGTAAAATCCCCCTAAGCCCACCGAAGGTGTCAGTCCTGTTGTGAATCTCACCACTGCCCGTGTTCCACAGCCTACAAACCTGCAGATAAGCTTCCTGGAAAAACACTGGCTCTCTCCTAGTCTGCCACAGCACAGAGAGCTGCTACATCCTAGAGGCACACAGAAAAAGCCACAGAAGGTCATACCCAGACTGTAGAAGAATTTCAGGAGCTGGGCTTCACAGTCCTTTAATGAGCTGGGAACCCAACAGATTAACCAGAGTTCAGGAAAGCACAGCTGGGGCCCTTCTCCAGGAGAACAGAGCAGCATTAACTCAACTGCAGCACTGTTTGCCATAAGGAGAGCATACCATGCCATCACATATTACAATTATCACCATGTTCTTCTGCAACTGTCACTTTTAGCCCATCTTCCAGTGGATCCCAAATCAACCCCCTACCAGCTTCACAAATGACTGCATCACACATAAAAAAGTATAAAAATAATTCAGTTTACTGAAGTCCCTTTGCATTTGTTTTTTGCATGCCCATCCAGGATTTCTGTTCTACAGTAGGTTCAGCACTGATTCTGGAAGGAGAGGATTTTGCAGAGACCACAGTCCCCAGCCCAGGGACCAGCAGATGTGCAAGAAGACCTGCAGAATGCAGCTTCAGAAGAGGCAGTACCTGCCTTCAGAGGAGACACTTTTTTTGTTGGACTAAAAGACCAGGGTGTTTTCTGCAAAAGGCTTTATTTAGGGTCACTGCATTCTTGATTCAGCAACAATAATTTCTGGCAGCCTAAACTCAGAGAAAACAAAGTGACTTCATCGCAGAACGGTCTTGCTGAATCCACAGAAGAGTGCTGTGGGAGCAGCATCACCCTGCTAATGCCAATCTCCAACAGCAGCACTGCTGATTTCCCGAGAGGCTGAACTCCTGTGGCATTTCTAGTATGTGGCTGGACTGGCAAACATTTCAGCTCAAAACAAACACCACCACCACCTACAGAAATCCCAAGATACTGCTGTATTTAGTGCTGCTGGGCGATGATGCCAACCGGAGTTGAAAACAAATGGCACCACGAGCTGCATGTATGAGTGTCTCATTCCTCCGACTCCCCAAGAAGCTGTCCCTTAGAAATCTGACAAAACTGGTGATTCCAAATGACTAAACACTTGCTGATCCCTTCAAGTGACAGCTAAAAAGCCTCTAACACTTTGGGGCTTTACTTCAACTACAGCTGCAAGAAAAACCATTCATAAGATCTTTAACTGCAGTTATGAAACAAAGAACCCTTTAAATGCTTCTTCTCACCAATTTGAATAACCAACATTTCCAGGAGGGAAGCATCTGTCCAAAATGGGCTCAGGCAGATGGCATACCTGCTCAGGAGAAGCTTCTGTTTTCTATACTTTGAAGAAGGGCACAGGGCTGACAAAATCTCCATTCTCTGCATGCCCAGAGTCTCCTGCCCCAAACGCACCCTGCCCAATCTTCCAGCATCCAAACCAGGTGCCTCTGCCTGCAGTACCATCCACGAAAACAGAGTGGTAAGTGGTGAAACTGCACTGGTGGTGATGCAAAACAGAACTTTAGTCATTATGTAAAATCACAGGTTTCAAAAAACCTGCCATGAATATATTGCAGTGTTTCATTATTTGCACTGGACACATGGCAAGTTGGGCACCATCACCAGATGCATTTCACTGGGGTTCTTGATCTCCCATTTCAAATTACAAAGTTCTCTGTTACTGGTAGCAACATCATTTTTTAAATTTTGAACCTGTCTCCCACAGAAGTAGTTCAATAACCAAGACATTGTTGTAAGTCACTTTGTAGCTAGGACACAGTGACACCTCCCAGACTGGACTGGGGTTTGGACAAAAGATTGCCCTCATCAAAAACAGTGAAGCCATGCTACATTTAGAAACACTATTAGACTATTTATTTCTTTATAAGTAGAGCCACTGAGATTTATAGCCTACAGAGAAGGGTTGTTCAATCAACAGGGAGCAAGTGAAGTGAAAAAGCATTAATGTTACCACTGAGGCAATTATTGTAACATGATCACAATTCCTATGCATCTTTAATTTTTTTGCCAACACAACAGATTCTTTAATACATGGATCCCTGTTTCATTAAAATAATATGATTTGTAGTAATTATATGAGGTGGGTGAAACAGAATCCAGTCTCTTAACACTTGAGCATTGCTTTCCCTTGGGGGTATCACTACACAAAATGAGGGTTCCAGTAAAGTGCTTGTAATCCCAGAAGCTGGTGCACCTATTAAACACTTAGCAGGGCTCCAGCAGAAAGACAATCCCAGAGAAAACAGTCTCAGCTGAGACAAAAATCCCAGTCCTGGCTCTCAGAAGCAGAATGCTGGTTTAGCTCCATTTAACATCTTATCTATCTGGAAATCCAAACAGGCAAGAAAATGTCATCACTCTCCAAAGAACAGAGCAGCGATTTTCTGATCCCACACAGCTCCAGCAACGCAGGGCTTGGGCAGGTGACCAGTTTGTCATGGGAAAACCAATTCCCTGGAGCCAGGTCTCCTGCCACATCTCTTGTTCAAGGGTGATGCTTTCCTTTGGTAGTCTTGAAATGCAGACCCAAAGAGATGGGAATGCCTTGATACAAGAAACCGATCTGAACTACTGCTTCAGAATTTTGCAGGGTAATTTTTTTCCCCTTCTCTTTTTTGGGGTAGGGAAGGGAAAGATGGAAGCAGGCAGCAAGAAAACAAGTTGTTCTAACTACAACAAAGAAGAGGAAGATGAAAGAGATTTCTAGTAATGGAAAAAGTCTACTGCACTGTAATCATCACTTTACTAAAGGATCAGATCCTATCAGGACACTGTTTATCTCCATTCATATCCCAGTGAAAGTTTATCTGAGGACTGTGAAAGATCTACTTAAGGACCCTAGTCCTAGCACAGCACAGAGTTTGTGACAAACTTAAAAACTCATAAGATTCTCCATTTAATACTTCACTGGTTGTAGGAGAGACCCAATCTCGTCAGGAAGAGGCAGAACAAGTGCAGCAGAGACAGGAAGGTTTGTGCTGTGTAGAGTCAGAGGAGCATAAGCCACACGGAAAGTGTCAGAGCATTGTAAAAGAGAAGGGAAAAGTGGTTCCCTTTCCGGACCTGTCCCACCCCTCTTCAGGTCCCCTCTTTGACAGCCAGGTTTTTGGCAGATGCAGATCTCTGACATGCTGCTGTTCTTGTACAAAGCCACAAGCCCCCCTTAAAAGTCACATCAGTGTCCTGGCACCTACTTTGGCCCCCAAAGGAAAGAGCCATCAGAGGGACACCATTGCTGTGCCACTGACTGCAGACGTATCGTGTCCTCCACACGCCCTTCCAGAGGGTAACATGCAATAAAGCAAAAAGGGAAAACAAGAAGGGTGCACAAAGCTCAGCCATTCCCATGGAAACCCTCCATTGGATGTTCTGTGGAAAACCCCAGCTCTGCTCATGAGTCAGGTATCCAGGCAAGAGCAGCTCCACAGACCACCTTAGTTCACGATAGCTGAAAGGCGACAGCTTGGGCTTATGAAAAATGGAAGCTGTGACATTTGGGTTTTTTTCTGAAACAGATGTTTTTAGCTAGCAGGCATTTTTCTGTCCAGCTCTCAAATTGACTTTTTTCCTGGATTCTCTACACAGTGCCACTGTTGCTGCATTTTGCACTGAAAATATTTACAAAGACATCAAAATTAACTCTGGGTAGGACTTTGGCAAGCAGGGAAGGGAGGCCAGAGGAAAGCAATTCTGTATGTGGAGAAGCTGTTTCCTTTCACTGTAAACAAAGAAACAGAGCAACTGGAAGACCAGCTCTGAAGTCAAATAAGATGAATGGCAAACACAGCAAGGGCCATAAAAACACCAATAAAAAGTAAGTTGCCATAAGGGAAATACCCAGCTCAACACCTCTCCAACAAGGTAAGCATAATAAACTCACTCCTAACACGGACACCAGTTTATTTTTTCAGGTGCAACCTAAATACAAAACCAGGGAGAAATGCAGGAGAAGCAGCACTTAAATTCCATCTGCTATGTAAATAGTTTTGCTTGTTGATGAAATTAGTTGCATGATTTAGATCAACATAATCTGACCTTAAACAATAAAATTAACATCCAAAAGCCAGTGCTCCTCCTTCCCTGGAGGCTGCAGCAGTTTCTCTGCAAACCCTTTCTCCCCTATGCTTGTCTTGGCACCTGTCACAGACCATGTTTTATTTTACTTTGCACCAATGCAAAGAGGTTCTAAATATTCTGGAATTAAAACCATCACAAAACATGAAAGTGCTTATAAGGCATTTCCACATTCTCGTCTGGCAAGTGAGCAGCTGATTTACAAGCCAGCTGTCAATACAGAACAATTGCTCACCTCATTTTACAGGAAAGCAAAAAATACTAAAAAAAATACTTGCAGTGCAGAATACTATGAAAAATTGATTTTTTCCAACATGGCATTCAGCAGTGTGTGTTCATCAGTGACCTATCAAGGAGAGAAGCTTGTTTAGCTTTCAGATGAGCACCCAAAAGCTAGGAGCTATTAAGCAAATAACCAGAGACCACCCCAAAGTTTCCTCCCACAGAAAGCGGCAACTAGCACGTCCCTACAGCTGAATACCAGCCTGTCCTCTGAGCATCTGCAACTGTGCACTGACTTGTGTCAACACAAAGCAGGATCCCACAGGCTCCATGCACCCTAAACCTCAAAGGAAAGATAATCCTTGCAGTTACTCTTTATCTAGGCCAGCACAGCTCTCAAAGGAAGACTCCAGCTTGGAAGTGTGAAATGTTAATGTCTGCAGAGGGTGGATGGCAAATGCCTCACTCCATTTGGATGTAACCCTTACTGAGCTGGAAAGGGCATACAAAAAGCTGCCTGTGCACCCAGGGACACCTCTACAGTTTTCCTGAAAGAAGGAACCAAAAGAAGGCAGAAGAAGGCAGGAGAACTGACCTTACATCTCCCAGTTATATCTGCACAAGACTCTGATTACGATGCAACAGCAGATGGTATTGCTCTTTCCTTAAAGAAAACATGCATGCTTTAGGGAACTGTGTGCAACAGTACTGCATCAAGAAGGGCAAATCAAGCCTTGTGGGACACAGGGAGCTGCCTTTTAAGTCAGTATTTTCAAGATCTTGCACTTTTCTGTACAAGGAAATCTCAGAACTGCTTCCTCACCATTGGCTGTGCTGCTATTCACCACTGGTCCCAGTGACCTGCAACACAGCCACCTCAGTGCCAGCCTGGCAGTGCCCCAGGGCAGCCACAAATGCCCATAAAATGTCCTGATGCAGTGACACACCAGCAGCAGGAGATGGATGACCAAGGGTTACCACACTGCTCTTGGAAACACACAGCTCCCAGTTACAGCTCCAGCCCATTCCCCCACTGCAGGTACCTGTACAGGGTCTTCCCTTCCAGCTGGCCCATGGGGACACCAGACCAGCCCTGTCCTCATCCCTGACCAAGCACCAGCCCCACAGCTGCTCTCACTGGTGCCACAGCTCCCCATTTTGGAGACCCCAGTCCCCAGTTCAGTGTTCTGCTCTTTCTGAACTGCTGCCTGCAGAGGGTTTTGGCAAGAGCCCAACTCAGGTCTACTCTTCCACCACTTGTTCTTATTAAAATCCTGACATAAAACTCTGTAAGACAGTACCACAATGCATTAAAACTACAATTATGTAGTAAGGACAAGGCAACTGCATTTCGAAGGAGCAAGTATGACTTTAGCCTAGAATGTCATTACTACTAGGAAAATAAACAAACCAAGGACACTTCATGCTATACCATTAAGCATTTCAAAGTTATCTGGGTGACACCACTGTAGTAAGTAACAGACTAGTCACTTTCCCATGTAATTTGTTTAATAGGCAGCTGAAAACATTAGAAAGACAAAAGGGAGTTTTCATATTCTGATCATTTACATTTTATCTACATTAACAATCAAAAGCATCATAAGCAGTGAAGGGACTGTTGTCAGATACCATTTTGATGACATGCGTCCTTTTAAGTGTATCCAGTGTTCCTCATATCATTAGAAGCAGGGGGAAAATTAATAGAATACTAATGGCCAAGCAAGCCCCGAGTACAACAACCATTCCTTTTTTCTGTTCATGTTATCAACCCATATTTTATCTCAATTTCTGCTTGAAGAAATAAAATGGAAATTTGAATATACTGCCTGAATAATTTTTCTTCCATGCTCCACTATACCTGAAGAGCTACTAGAACCATGGGCAAAGCTATTTATTATACCTTCAGGTTCTTCCTTCCCACCTTTTTTTTTTTGCTGTGATGCTGAGACCACAGCTCTTTGCATGCTCATCAATACACACCTGTTTCTTTACATCCCCTCTTTTGTCCATACTCAATTGTTGTCACCTGTTTACACCTGGATTGCAAACCGCAGAGAGAAGCAAGACCAGACACACCACCACCACTGTCCCCTGTGGGGGCTGGGTACAAACATTTGTGTGTGTATTTATAAGCCAATGCTACATCATTGCAATTCGTGTGGACAAGCTGCCCCTAATCCCAGATTTCGGCAGAACTTGCATTATTCTTTCCTTAGTCCTACTGTGAAGCTCCCTGATGATCCCTTCCTTTCAAAGGACAAAACGAAAACCTACACTGAAAAGGTCAGAAAGGATCAACAGCACAGCCCTTCGGTATTTTGCCTCCTCTTGTGCTTTTTACTGGATCTCTAACTCTTAAGTGCACACATGCACCAAACCTGGCTGGTTTTCCTCATTACTCCCACACATTCTGCAGAGCAGCACACTGCTTTGCTGTGTGAGGTGTATCTCCACACTGAGTGGAGCAGAGACACAAAGAACATCACTGAAGAGCAGAGAAAGTCATAGTCTGTTAACTGCAATTACAGGAAAAACTAATTTATGAAGCAAATAAACTCAGATGTATGTTAGCTCTATACAGTAAGTGCACAGAAGGTAATGCCTTCTGAAGAGTTTCCATCGCTCCCTGATAATCCACGCTTAATTAGATCTTTTTACCTTAATGCAGATTTCCTCTCCCTAATGTTCCTGCTGTCCTTCCCCACCTCACCCTTTCCCCCTAATGTCAGTGGCTTTGTCCTCTGACAGAAGTCCACCACAGCGGGCAAAGTGCCAACATAATTAATTTTTCAGTAAAAGCCAAGTTGTTGTTTTATCAGAAACATTTTACACTTCAGAAAACGTCAGAAATGTCAGAGTCCATAAGCAGAAACAAAATCAGATCTGCTTCCCTATTAATACTGCGTGACCTCCTCAACCATCTCACTCCGGGAGAAGACAGGGCACTCGATGGGGAGTGGGAGGGGGCCAGGGAGCCAAGCAGTGTTAGCCACTGTCTGGTTAGGAAAGCAAAAAGAATCAAATATAAAGAGCACCAAACCAAATACCTCTGCCTTGAGAGTGGGCTGAAAACCTGGATGCTGTTCAGATGAAGGGGCATGCAAAGCCCAGAGAAAAGCAGAGAGGCAAGGCTTGATCCTCAGTGCTCAATCAGCTTTAAATTCCTTCTTTGACACCTCTGCATGCAGAAGTGGCAACCCAAGATTACAGCTGTCTATAGAGAGGATGAAGCAAAGTGCCGTGTTGACTCTACTTGTCTCTCAGAGGGATCCCTGAAGCCTATCCTCAGTGCTTGCCCAAGACAAGGCAGGGGGTCATCTTCAGAAATAACACATGGGAGTCCTGATTTCTGTCCCCTTTCACCCCTGAGCTCAGCTGCTGCTGTTTTACTGCGACCTCAGCTCCAGTACATGCACAAACACCCTTCCTGAAGCCTGCAAATACATCACAGTGAGTTATGTGCACTTTCCGACCTCTACAAAAACACAAAAGGAGATATATCTCTGCTTCCCCAGGAGAGCCTCAGCAGAAAGGTTCAGACACAACAGGCATTGCCCGTGGAAGACACCAATCCCATTTCCACAGGAGTTTTACAGCCCTAAAGATCTAAGGGCTCAGGTCATCACCCGATTTCATCATTTGCTGTAGCTGATAGCCAGCAGTACCAAAATGTGTATAAACAGGGCAGACTGTCTCTTACCCAAAGTAACTCAAAAACGTTTTGGTATAATTTAAAAATCACAGAATCACAGAACCATTTAGGTCAGAAAAGCCCCCTAAGATTGAGTCCAACTGCTGATCCCGCACTGCCAAGTCCACCACGAAACCATGTCCCCAAGCACTACATGTACATGACTTTTAAATCCCTCAGGGGACAGTGACTCCAACACTCTCGTGGGCCACCTGTTCCAAATGAAACTTTGCTCCAGCCTGCTGGCATCTTTGCACTTTTTATTGCCCCATGAACCGTGATCAGCAATGTTACTGGAAGAATTGGGAAGTGCTTTCTCCACAAAAGGGTGACATCACTTGGGATACTGCAGCATCCTCTCTGCAGCTCCTGCCACCTAAAACAGGCTCAGTTCCTATTACAGATAAAATTGCATCTTTTCTTTCTTTCCCTGCTCCATTTCTCATCTCTTCTGAGCATGCTAAGGAATTCTAAACATTTTCTGGCACATTCATAGTGTTTAGAGTAACCTTGAACAGGTGATCATTTTTCAGCCCACAAACTAGGTTGTCTTGCTGAGTTAGTCTCCAAAAGGTTTTAGAAATGGCATTGAAATGCCTTCCATGGAAAAATATCCACACATGCCTTAATTTGCTTACACTGACTCCTGCAGCATCTCAAATGAAGAAAGAGTCAGAGCCATTTACAGGATTGGAACAAAACTTTTCATTACAAATGCATCAGCAAAGAAGTAATAAACTCAAACTTATGAAAGATTTGCTTATGATCAGGGTTTGTGTTGTTCATCTATTATCCAGTCTGATTACAGGATGAATAAAACAGCAACACAGGCATCTGAGGTCTACATGGCCACAGCAGGTATTGCTCACACAGATCCAGCTGAGAGGAAGTGACACATTCCTAGCATCATACATCCAAAGGATAAAAAACGCTCTCACATTCCACAAGCAAACTCACTTTAACTACAGCTTTGAGTCCCTTCCAAATCTCTGAATGAATGATCACACTTCAGAACAGCATAAGAGGTTTCTGCAAGAGACATTTAGAATAAATATCATAACCAATTACAGGCAGAGCCGGTAGCCCTGCATATTACAGTTGCCTAATGCTTCTGATCTTTAGCCCCTATTCCTACCCCACCTATAATTTTGCCAAGCTCTAGCCATCTGGACTGCAACTTCATGTGCCTTTTGTCTGCCTCAGGCAAATTTTAATTTCAGCCAAAATGGTTCGACTGCTTCTAAGAACAAGGCAGAGAAGAAAGATTTATCTTTGGTTTTTTTGCCTACAGTAAGAAATCCTGCTGACCTTTTCTTTAATTAGCTAAAGCATTTCCCAGACTTGGAAACAGAACTCAGCTTTTGACAGGATTTTGTTCAAGTCTGTATAAACATGAACTTTTTGGTCACAGTTTGGGGATGTGGTAGAGTTTGGTGGGTTTTTGCTGTATCTGCAGGAACATACCCAGATCCAAATCACTTTTGCCTTGAGAGGTGGGAGATAGAATAAGAGTTGAATTTTTTTTTTTAATATTTACAACCTTGAAAGCTCCCGCTTTTTAAAAGACAGCCCAGGGTTTGGTGCATTACTGCTTCTTTTGATTAACTTGAAAACAAAGTGGAAGTACTCAAAGCTGGACACTGCTTCTCCAGCTCTTTGCCTTGCCAGCTTCAGAAGCCAAAAGGTGTGTGGTGTACAAAGCCAGCATTAACCAAAGAAGCTGAACCCAAGCCCAAGACCTAGAACTTTCATATCTATTACTACACTGCACTGAACACAAACTTAAAAGGTCTTCATTAGGGTCCTTCTGAATTCCAGTTTTTCTACCTGTGAAAGAAACATGCTGCTGCTCAGTGCTGAGCATCATGAAACAGCATGAAAATAAAGTACTCACAAGTAATTGAAAATTTTGAAAAATTCTCTCTTTAAGTGTCATTTTAAAGTATTCTAAAGTAGACATCAAACAACAAGGAGGAAGAAAACAATTCATGAAAGGACATTCATTCAGTGTCCTCACACAAGGGAAGAAACTTGTGTAAAAACACATGCTATAATTAAAGGCATAGGAATACCTCCAATGCACAAGAAACCAAATTGAGGTTGCAGAGATTGCCTGGTTTGTTCATAACCTTCATAAACTTTTCACCCTCAATAATGTCCTTCTGATGTAGTTTTCTGAACACAATTTTGTTATCTAGCTGTTGTGCGAGACAAATCCAGGAGGATCAACGTTCATCTGGAGAGGTTACTGTCTTCCAGCTCTGTATCTTCAAGATGCATTTCAGGACCAAATATTTACTTAGTAGTGTGTCTAATTATTTTTCATGCTTATGTCATAGTGAAGCATCACAAGTTAGACAAAGAAATGGGTTTCAACCTCTCTCCAGTTCAAACACTGCCTTCTCATTTGATGAGAAACATTTGCTTTTATTTAACACTAGTAATGCAGTGCACTTTATAGAGCATCTTCAAGGTAAAAATCTATGCAACCTAGTAAAAAATAGCATTATACTGTCCATTAGTTCAAGAAACAGATTCTGAATCACATCCCTTAGAAAATGAACCATTTCTTCAAATGTCAAATGCACTGTTTACTCCTCACTGGTAGCAAAATGTGATGTACAAGGTTAGTAATATAATTTCCAGGCCATTATCTAAACAAACAACCTATGAACGAAGTTAAGAGAGGGGGGAAAAGTAGCTTATCACCTCCAGCTTTAAAGCTGCTGCAAATTCCAACACACAAGTGCCACCTCTCAACAAACACAGAAGAGCTGCTCAGTATGGAAACACATCTTTAGTCTTTCTTCAGAAATCACAAAGCTCATTCCCAAGGACAATGAAGGCTCCCGTCAGCACAGTGCTCTTCAAGGCACATCCTTCCCTCTTTTCAAGGCTACCCCTCTAAATACAGGCACTCTATTCCAGTGCTGCAGCCTCACATCAGCTGCAATAAGAGTGTGAATTCTTGGTCCCTGCACTGTGTGGTTCCCCCTTTTTGCCAGAAGACAGGGGCATCCCACCCCAGGGAAGCTGCTACAGGAGCCCAGCACAGATGGGCAGATGTGAACCTACAGCAAGCCAGGAGGTGTTGGGCTGTTCCTACAGACACCTGCAAAGCCTCCCAGCATTCAGCCCATCCCTCAGCAACACCCCACCAGCCCAGAGACCGAGCATCCTCCTGCTGTCCCTCATTCCTACAGAGGGTAAAGCCCAGCACACAGCTCACCCAGCAGCCACAGCATCCTCCTGCAGCACCACAGGCAAGAGGAACCATCTCTTTTTCCCTAATCTCCCCTAAAACCAGCTCTCTGCCTAAGATGGGACAGCGCTGGGTCAGTCTCACATGTGCTGCTCCTGTGTGTCCGTGGCAGCGCTTTGGTAGGGCAGTCTGACAGCCAAACACCATCCTCCCTCCAACCAGCACACACAGCTCTTCTGCAAAGACAGAGAAGGCCACCAGCCATCACCCTGCCCTCCACAAGAAGCTGAGCAGAAGACCACCATCCACTGCTGAGCTCTTATATTTCCTCAGCCAATTAAAAAATAAGTGTTTTCAATGTGTCTTACTGACTTATTAACAGCAGAGGCCAACTCCTTGTGACTGAAGTGTTTGCCGGAAGCAGAAATGCTGTGCAAGAGATTCAGCATTCTTCTTGTCATTTTTCTCTTTAGACAACACTTTATTTTACTCTTTTTTATGTCTTATCTACACAAGAGGAGGCTTGGCTGCAGAACCACCCACCAGCTGTGCACCCGAGCCCCACTGAAGCAAGGCACTGCCTTACATCACATATGAAAAACCTCCTCAGGCCACCTCAGAGGCCTCCATCCAGCCCTCTCTAAGTACATAAGCATTCCCACAGGTCTCATAAGAAAGGGGATCACGGCTGTGCAGCCGGACATCAGAGACCGAGCGCTCCCCTGACAAACGACAGCATAAATAACAACCTTAAAAGCCTCGTCCAGAGGGAAGTTGTGCACCTAAATCAACCCGTGCAGATTTCTCCAGTACAAATGGTACCTCTCACCCTGTCATGATCTGGGCTGGCGCTCGCAGCTGAAGGACCAGGGATACTATTTTCTTCCATTTAAAGAACTATTTTGAATTTATGAGCCAATATTTAAGAACAGTTGATAGCCCACTTACATGGCAGACTCAAACAGGTTGAAATAATTTCATAATTAAAAGGCAGTAAAAGCATGTGTGTCATTTCAATATAATTCCTTGGGAATTCAGTAGCAATTTGATTTTATTTTTTTAATGAGACAGATTTGAGAGTACGCATTGATCTGATTAGCCTTCACATTCTTTCCTCCTTTTAGTGTAAGCCAATCTCCTTACATGGATTACTAGGCCTATTTAATTTCCTTTCCCTAGAAAAAGGAACATCATTTTTCACTGTGATCATAATAGGAATTTGACCAATACAAATACACTGCATTACTGCAATCTGTTACTCACCAATTTCCTTCAAAAGGAGTAAATTCCAAAGCTATGTGCTGTAATCCTAAAGACAGCCTTACTGTTCTCTTACTGCTTTTAAAATTGCTTCTTTATGACACTCAGCCATAGATTTTTTTTTTTGCTTGAAGATGACAAATTTGGGAAGAGTTAATCAGCAAAAGAATTCATTTGCAATTGATCTACACTGCTCTTTGTTTGCCTTGTCTCAGAGGGTTGGCTTTTTTAATCTTCACTTGTTAACCAACAGGTTTGTGATTTCTTTTCTCCCAAGCACACATTCAGATGATTTTTTTCCAATTAAGTTTTGGGGTTTTTTTTAATAGTAGCAGATTAAACATGCAGTGCTTCCTACATTTAATCTGTCATAGAAGATGCATTAATTCCTAGATGCAATACGTCATGGAAATGGATTTACTTTCACATATCAGAATTTTCACTCGTCTCCTGTGCAGCCCTGGCTGCCACATGCAAACCCAGATGTCCGTCTCTGACCCACCAGTGTGACATGGGACAAATGGGCTTAATCCAGCATCCATCAAAAACACCCAAATAGGTCCAGCCACCTTGCACACCACAGCAATTAGAGATTCAATCTAACACTCTCCATGAAAGTGTTCAAAAACCATGTGGATGTGGCACCTGGGGACATGGTTTAGTGGTGGGTTTGGCAGTGCTGGGTTAATGGTTGGACTCAAAGAACTTAAAGGTCTTTTCCAACCAAAATGATTCCATGATTCCTATGACACGTGCACTCTGAGGGCTGCAAGTAGACACAGCACCAGGTACAGCACCCCAGTATACCTGGATGGATAGGGTTTTTCCAGGTAGTCCTACCTAGACACAGTCCAGACTGCATCCCCTTCCCAGCTGCAGGAAAAAAGACCTAAACCCAAACATTCAGATACTGCTGCCACAGAAACAAAACATATGGAAGATCCCACATCCCTCAGCATCTCTCCACCATCCATACCAGATGTATCTTCTTTACTTTCTAATGAGCAGTAAAAGCAAAAGTCTGCCACAAGCATTTCTTTGATACCAAAAGCGAGTAAAGTCAATTTCAAACTACTCAATTTCAGTTACGTAGTGAAAAGTTTGACCAAGGCACTGCTATGACTTTTTAAACATTTTAAGGATGAAGTCCCAAGCTTGAAAACTGGATTGTCAGTGCTTCCAGAGTGTCCAAAAGTTACAGAGGCTTCCGCGTACCAGATAATCTAAGAGGCACTGGCAGCTATACACACTCGTGAGGAAAGCTGTCATCTGTCCTCACTATCTGAGTGGTGTTTTTCACAGATTAATATACTTTCACTGTAGAATGAAAGATTATAAATTGCTAAAATTGATTTCACATCAGTGGTGAAGTCAGAGTGAGTAACACACCTGAGGTGACCCAGTCTGCTCAGGGGAATTTGAAACCCCAGTGTATTGACAGTTTAATTGGCTCAGCAAGAGCTCATTTCCCTCAGATGAAATGCACCATTGGCCATTTTATCGCTATATCTTATTGCTGCTTTAAAAGCAAAGCAGATGACAATCTAGCAAAATGTTTTTCTTACAGAGATAGCCCCTGTCTTTATTGCTGGGTGCTGTCTTCCTTCCCCCTTTCCTCCCCAGCAAATGCAAACTACTTCTCGTTTGCATTTTTAAGCGCTTTGCAGGATGAGAATGCCTCTGTATATCCTTTCAGGACAAGTGATGGAAGATGCTGCTCTGCCCATTTCTGTACTGGAACCACAAAGGATAAAACACAAATATTCAACAGCATCAAGGAGTTCTATAAATACCACATTCAAGGGTAACACGACATTTATATCACCCTACTGCAAGCTAAAGAGATGTCATTTGACTGCTTTATAGCATTAGGAGGCATTTAAAGGACATTAGTACTTGAACTATCAAAAGATGATAACTTGGAGCTCAAAAGGTAATTACAGACAACAGCCCACTTGTGGAAGCAGGAGACTCGAAGGAACACGGAGCTGTCGCTTCCTGATTGTCTCACAGCTCACGCTCCGAAAGGGAATGCAGGCAGAGCATCGTGTTCTGCCAGCGTGGTTCAGAGCACATGGACAGAGGCAGCACCGCCACACGTGGAGGACGTGGAGGAGCTGCAGGAGATGTCACAGGTACCCCGGCAAGGCTGTGATTCACCCGCAGACCCCCAGCCCAAACATCCCCCCATCCCCCATGGAGCTGCAGCATCTTCCACAGCCCTGCCCAGGGCGCAGCCCCAGAGTGCACACAGTCAATTCCTCCCTCACCCCTCGGAAGCAGGAAAGCACAATCCCCTTCCACAGCAGAAAGCAGCATCACAGCTGGCAGGGAACAGCACCCCGGCAGCAGAAGGCACAGGCATGCGGGAATTCCTCCACACACTTTGAACTGGGGACCCCTAAGCCCAGACACCAAGTGCAGTGCTTAAAAACTGCTGAAGCAACATGTAGGCAGTAACAAAAAGCCTCTTATTAACCTCCAAGCCTCATTTCACCGATGAGGGGAAGGACGTCAGCAGTGTTTAATTGCAGGGGAAAAACAGAGGCAGAACACAGGTAGAGATCTCAACCACTCACAACTCCCCACTGCTGCACCCCTCAAGCCATGAAAGCCCCAAAAGCAGGGACTGAGGGGTCACAGACATCTCCTACCACACATCTAACTCCTCCACAGACATGCCACAGAGTTGCTGCCAACTCTCTGCAAAGGGCATAATGCAGAATCTTCGTGCAGCAGTCAACAGATGCATGGAAACGCAGGTGGGAGCGAGCATGAGAGGCCATCAGGGGTGGGGATGTATTGCAGAGTTCAAGGGGGAATGCAGGGAAACAGCAGCAAAAACCAACAAGGACCCTCCCGCAAGGGCACACCCCAGAGACACATTCTAAGCACTCTATCATCTGTGAGCAAGGCTGTCCAAGACGCACCAGGATTTTGGGAAATCATGGGAAATGGGACCACTCTGGTACTGATTGAAGCAGGAGAGTGGGAGCCCAGGCAGGAAGGGAGCCCCACACCGCAGGCTCAGCCTTGGGACAAGCACTGAGAAGCTCCTCCAGGGGAAGCCCCATCCAGCACCCCCAGAGCCCTGTGAGCCACATGCCAGTGCTGTGCTGGCAGTGAAACTTCAGGCAATGAGGGGAAGAAACAAAAGCAAAACCAAACATCTTTCAAAATATCCCTTCCCGGTAGTGTGTGCTGTCATGCAATACTTCCAAAGCCGTAGTTTATATGGCTCAGGAGGGCAGTTTCATGCCCTAACTCCTGCATGATGGATTTTACAATTTGTTAAAGAAACTCATCAATCCTTAGCAGTCATTTTTAATGCCCAGAGCCTCCACAAACTCCTGCATTTTGCTGATCCCCCAATTTCAAATAATTTGAAATTGCTGCTACTATTACAGCTCTGCTCCTAAAGCTAAGCATTATGGCACACTCCAGACTTCCAGCTTCGTATGCTGGTGTAATAAACAGATTAACTGTGATTTATGAACAATAAGTTCTGGTTATTTGAAAGGAAACATTACCTCCCTAGACCAATTCTGACAACCAGAGATCTCTCATTACGCAGACAGCTCTTTCCACCTACCCGTAATCATTGGTTTAGAACATCATTTCCAACCCGGTAAATGTATCATCATAGTTTTCCACTACAAACTTCATGCATCCAAAGCATCTGGCAGAAAGCCCCACCAAAGGCAAAACACCAGCCTGAATTGACCCAGTGAGACGATTCCTATTTTAAATACAAGTTATTAAAAAAAGAAAATGTTAAAGCAAAGACAAATTAAAAGCTTTTGTAGAGAAGGGCCACAGTAGACATAGGTACATCACAGAAGGATGAAGGAAGAGTCCAGTTAGCAGAGGACTAATTAGGAAGAAGAATGATAAAATGATACAGAGATGTGTTTCTGGACCTTATTTACTTGTAAAGTCTAACAAGACTTTTAATATTCTCTTCCAAAAAACAGATTCATTCTTTGAGTCCACTCTAAAATGTCAGCTTAATATTTTACAAGCCCACAAGCAGGAGTTGACATTTTCACATGCACTCTTCACCTCCAGCTAGTAAACTGACCATCCCACTCAGGACACTTTCAAGTCCTGCTGAGAATCATTTTATACATTTATTCAATTAATTATAATCACTTTCCTCCTGTTTAGAAAAGCTGTGCAACCCTGCACAGTAGTTACACACCCAAGCCCATCCACACACCACAGCTGTGACCCACTGGTCTCATCTCCCATCTGCAGGGCTGGTTCAGCTCCAAGACCTCCCAGGTCCCAGCGCCTCTCACCTCCACATTCAGAAATAGTTATTAACTTTCCAGGACAGAGATTTCTCCCACTTGCCCCACATCACCTCCTCCCTCCCCACACTCAGGGCAACAATCTGCAGAACAATGCAGTGCTAAAATCCACCCAAGGCTCTTCCTACTGCCAATGCCTGAAAGACCTTTCTGAATTATCAAAACTTAATTGGCTTAAAGACACTGGAGTATTAAACTATTCCAAATGATAATACACAAGCTCTGCTGGGCAGTGCTGGTATCAGTGGACCCTTCTCAGTGATTAATATGTAAAAGCTCTCACCACAAAGCCCGTCTCTTCTCAACTAATTGCCACGTGTATCTTGGATTTACCTGTGCAAGGCATAATTAGTAAAGATAAAATTCTTTATATACTTAAACCTCTTTAATAAAATAAAAGAAATCTCAGCTCCCTCACCTTGACTCTAAAGCAGTAACAGAGGCTCGTGAAAAATGAAAAGCCTTGAAGGATTTGGAATAAGAAACTTGGAGAGACAATCACTAATCTTTTATCTTCCAGACTTCAAGCAGAATCAAGTTCTTCAAAGAAAACCCAATAAAGCCCAGACATTTTCATCATAACAAAATAAATAATTCAGTCATACTTTAGAGGACTCCAACATTAGGATCGGCTATTTGATATATTTGTGGCTTAGGTGCCTCTAAACTGATTAAAGATAACCTGATAGAAGCTTGCAATGTCAAAACTGCCTCCGTTCCTGACAGATATGAATGGATAGTGTAAATAACTATAAATAACCAAAATGGCTGCATTTATGCCTAATGGAGGATTTACAGCCTTCAGAGCTGCCAGGTAGGACTAAGAGTTACCGCTCTGCCTTTATCCTACCACAGCACACAAGGGGAGATGAATCGACATCCTCCCCACAACACCTGCTCTGCCAGAACCACCAAGAGCCCCATCCAGAGGAGACAAGGAACAGGATTCTCCCATGAATAAGAAAATAAACGTACACAGGCAGGTTTGTTGGTGCTGATTTATCATGGTCTTCCTAGACACCACTCTGAAACACACATCCCAAAGGCCCCTCAAATCTCTGTAGCCCCTGCAAGTTTCCCCTAGTAAAGCTTTTGTTATTTTCCAGCTGCTGTCTACAGAAGGGAAGGTGCCATTGCCTTTGAGAAGGAACAGACCAGGTCTTCATTTACAGGCCTTCACCAAGGGGGACTCGACTGCAGCATCGCAATGAATTTTCCTGTTTGGGTTACTGCATTCCTGCCTTCCCACTATCCACCACATTCCCAAAGCTCCAGCAGCAAGGCAGTCCCACAGGAGCTATCTGGGAAGTGGGTGGAAGCAAATTCTGCACCCACACAAGCACTGAGGCAGCTCAATTCAGGGTCAGAAACAGCCACACTGTGTCTCACGATTTATGCCACTGCCAGGAGATCACAGCGCAGCCACACTCCAACAGCCCTATGTTTGTACCATGTGGAAAAATCCCTCCATGATGGGACTGGCATCGACAGAAGAGGCTGCAGAAAGGCAGCCTGAGATCCTGATGATACTTATTTGAGCAATCACTTAAAATAGTGAAAGTGTCTCTCCTCAGGAGCTCATGGTGCAGAAGCAGCCCCTCACAGTCAGCTCTCCTGTTCCTGCACTTCTCACTTGATGGAGAGGGCAGATTACCAGGAAGTCTGACAGAAAGAATGGGTGCAGAAAGGATCTCTTTTCTCACAGGTCCTTCTGTGCTTAATTGTGTCACCATTTTTCCACTTCTTAAAGTACCTTTTCCCTTGGAACTCGGCAGAACCGGTAGGAACATACCACAAAAGCTACAAGTGAGCAGCTGCTAAAGCTTTAATTCTCTGTTATCCACAGAGCAATGTGGCCAATATGCAGGGCAAGAAATTAAGTGACCATTCAAAAGCAAATTCACAAACTTGGGAAGCAGGAGGAATCAGACTAATGAACATGCACAGAAGCCAACCCCAGGGAATGGAGCTCTTTACTGAGGGAGAGATTAAGAAGAACCACACTGGTACTTTCCTGCTCAAGTTTACCTTTCACAAAGTTGAGCTATTAAAATGGAATATTCAGGAAATCAGTAGAATTCATTGAGGGATTTTTTTGTTGTTGTTGTCGTTGTTTCAATAGGAAAAGACTAGATGGTAGAAGAGAAAAAAATTCCCCCACCAAAAAAGCAAATGTCTAAGATGAGAAGAAAAAGAGGAGAGAAAACAAACCACAGACAGGACTCTCAGTGCTCTCTTCAGCAGGTGAGTCACATTATTTGGGTCAGAACCCCACAGCAATACTAAATGTCACTTGACAAAAGCCACATGAGCAGTTCTGAGGCATCAGAGCTGAGAATCTGAACTAGGAGATGCCTACAAAGGCAGGTATGAGCACAGATACACTAAGGGAAAGTGAAAAAATTGCCTGCAAAAAAAATCCTGGAGTAAGATTTAACTGCAGCTGAGGCAGCCACAATCCATTTTAACACTGTCAAACGCAGTGAGTTTCCAAAAGATTAAATCACTACTTAAATCATCTTCATAATTTTAAAAAATGCCTGCAAGATAAGAGCAGGAGCTAATTGTACCATTTAAATTTAGTGAAGGGAGGATTTTTTTGGTTGGGATTTTTCCTTCTTTACTGCAATAAAGAAAAAGCCCAAGGGTCTAAAACTAATAATCTAATAAACTTTGCTAAGTGAACATTGTAACAGATAGGCCTGGATGAGATTTCCTGTAAATGCCAAACAATTTCCCTTGATCTTTATCAGCAGAGATGCTGCTCTAGCTTCAGCAGGAAGAAATTAAATTTGGTGCAAAATAATAACATCTGGGTGAGATTCTGCTTGTCAGACTAGCAGTCCCTTTAGATGCCAGGGTAAAAATATTAAAATTAACTCTGAAGGATTTCATGTTTGTGTTTTTAATATGGCTGTGTTTCCATACCAACACATTTCCCCACTCTAGAGAGAGGTGCAATTATCCACCCTCTGCACTGGTTCCCCAGACTGGGAGTCTGACCCAAATCAAGGCTCATGGGGAGCTCTCTCCCCTGCCAGAGCACATCTCAGAGCTGGCACTGCTTCTAGCTACCCCAGTCCCACAGTCCCAATTCCCAAAGGCACAGGGAATCTGTCCCCAGCTTCCAGCAAGATCTGCAAGAGGTGCTCAGAGACCACGGGGACTCCTAAGGTGGTCACAAGCTCCTCCTCCCTGACCACTCCAGCATCCCCCCAAAAGCTGAGCGCCCTTGCACAGCCCCAGGCACAGCCCTGCCAGGGGCATCCTGCACAATTTCTATACCTGGAACAGCTTCTGGCACTGCAGCCATCAAAACACTCCTATGCAAGCAGCAATCAAAAGATCAACCTATTTTAAAAGTGTTCTTCTACAGACTTTCAGACTAATTTTAAAGACAACAAAAGTAAATGGTGTTCAAAGTCTAATCAATCAACCTTCCAAGTCCAAAACACTTTATATAAGACAATTAAAGTGAGCTCCTCAATGGTTTCAGCTAGGAATTTCTCTTCTGCAATGGGATTACCAACAACTTTTAGTCACAAGCTTTTTTTATAAGCAGAAGTGGTCATAAACTGTTCAATTAAATGCTTTCACCCCCAACACCAAGAATGGCAATTCCACATACCAGGGCTTCTCAGAATAACTTCAGTTTCAAAACCCCTGCATGGGTCTCTGGGCTAGGACGGAAATAACAGATTTTAAAAAGGGAAGAAAAAAAATATAATCAAAGCAAGGGATTCAGCTCTCTCCAGAAGAAGCAGAAAGTTCAGAGCCAGAACACCCAACTGCTGTGCACAACCTGCAGTACCACAGGGTGTCATTTGCACACACAATAAAAACTAATGTTGCAATTTCTGTCAAATGGGAAGGAGAGAGGCAAACACTTTGTATTCCACCAAGGTTATTCACCATTTCTGACGCTGGTCGACATTTCCAATGCCTAGGAAACCAATCTCTCATTAGTTTTACTCTATTCTGGTTATTAGGATTGGAACTTAATGGTAACTGCATTAAGAATTACTGGGGCCAGGGAGGGGGGGTGTGCTATTATCTCCTCAGCAATTCATTTGATCTTACATTGAGAAAAAAAAAATTAGACTTCATCAGTCAGTTGTGGCCCAGAACAGAGCTCTGCCCTGATCTCACAGGCTTCAGCAGGATTTGGGTCTTGCTATTAGTGAAGCATAAACAAAAATAAATCAATTATTCTACAAAAATATCATCAGGAAGGAAAAACGCTTGATTGCCTGTGACTTCTTTTTTAAATACAGGCAAAAACACCATTCATACAGAATGATGGAACCTCAATAGGACAGCACTCAACAAAGAAGCAATCATTTCACTGCACATTAACCACGGATAGAGTAAGTTTTGCTTGTGTAAAGGCCCTAAAAAATGATTGCAGATTTAAGTGGCACAAACTGGTGTGTATCCACACTAAAAAATATTCAAAGATCCATTTTGTAAACAAGAAAATAAGATAAATAAATAAAAATAAAATTTAAAAAAACACCAAAAAACAAAAATAAAAAAACATGTTATCATAAGAAAGAGAGCTGCCCCAGACAGCAGGGCATCGGATCACCAAGCACTCAAATACCCCATGGGGCACCAGGGACCACATATGGGAACCAGCAGCCTCTGCCACCTTTTCCACAGAATAACCAACTTTGTTGTGCGGTGGATAACAACAACAGTACACACAGTTGAGGCAGATCTTACCAAGCATTACACGGAGGTGACAACCAGATCATATCACTGCAACCTGTATTTTGGGACTGGCAGAGTCAGATAAGACAGCACGTGCATGGAGATTTTAATTCTTGGAGAAGTGGGGGTTTTGTTTTGTTTTTTTTAATTTGCACCTCAAGAAGTTTAGTCCTTAAACTTCCACTTGCTCTTACAGCTGTAGGAATATTTAGGACAAGCCCTGCAGAGCAATCATAAAGCAAACCAGGTGTATCACTAATCATAAACAAGCACATGCAATATATACAAACATATGAAAACAAGTGAACACAAAACTTCCAGCCACTCACACTTCCAATTGCCCAGTGCTGAGGAAGAGGAGCAGAAATGCTGCCTCCTTCTGCACATGACTGGAGCAGCCCCAGCACTCACCTTGGAAGACAGCAGCGTTCTGGATGACAAGGAACTTCAGCTCCATGCTGGCAGACTGCAGCAGCTGCTCCATGTTTAAGCGGGCGGCTGCCTGGTACTTCTCCTCCATCTTCCTCGAGCAGCACGTGGAGCCCTTTGGGATACATACCTGCAGATCAGTCCCTGGACAGGCACAAGAAGAGTAGAAAATTCGCATTAGGAGGTGAAATTGCTGAGAGTGGAGAGGAAACCAACTCCAAGCATCAATATGGCCACAATTACTGTTTGGGCAAATTGATGACGTTTCTGGAATTTGTCCTGAGCAAGCTTGGCTGAAGGAGAGGACTGATAAGGCAGAGCCCAGACTGCTGAGCAGTGGCCCCCAGAGCTGTGCTTGCCTGGCAGCACAGTGCTTGCTTTAGCTCCCACACACTCCGTGCGCTGATGTGCCAGTGCCGAGCAGAGCCAGCCCGAGCCTCGCCCTGCTGTCTCCTGTGTGCCCACAGCACACCAGTGAGGAGTCACAGGCGGGCAGCAAAGATGGAGGGGAAGGTGGAAAATTAAGGCAGGATTTTAGGCTGTGGATTTACAGTGAATTGAGCAACGTGTGTAGTACATCAAGGAGGATATGCTTGTAATTTGCATAAAGATTTAAAAGTTATTTGAAACGTAACAGTGTTACTTGCCTGCAATTTCCACCCTTTTGTATCCCCAGTAACAACAATAATAGCAGAAGGACACAGCTATAATGATTTACTTGGCTTTTTAGAGCTGACTTTTAAATCGTACCACCAATGTCTCCATCCCTTCCTTCCACCACTGCAACAGGCAAAGCTCGAGGTCCATCGCTTCACTCATAGATGTCCCACTACAGAGGGACAGATCCTGAGGGATGCTCTGAGCACTGCACAAGGCAAGAGCCTCTTCCACAGCACCTTGACTCATTCACCAGGATGTGACAAAAGCCAGGGGACAAAGGCCAGAGGGACACCGCTTGTTCTGGAATCTCCAACACTGTTCAATGATACTAAACTTCTTTTTTTGACATTCCCAAAGCATTTACTCAGGGAGAAAGTAGACTACTTTAAGATAAGTGCTATTAGCTAAAAATAAATAAAACCTAGGGAAAATATAAAAATCTTTCTAGGCTTAGACAAGAGAAAATGAAAGAAGAGCTGGAAGTAGCAGCAAAAAAGTCTCATTTTCAAACAACTTTTAAGAGCAAACTGAGGCCCTGCACACACAAGCAGAGCAACAAGCTCATATCAAAGCAAATAGCTCTCTTCATGCAAAACACACCTAATCTGACACTGCTCTTACAAACTCAAACAGCAAACAACAGCTCCATTAAAAACAGCTACCCAGGGTCAAAGAGCAGCCAGCACCTCACATTTCAGCATCTGCCGCCCAAACTGCACCACGCCCAAAGCAGAAGCAGCTCCCTGCTACGCTCAGCACTACCAAGAACCAGGATTAGGAAACAGTGCCCAGGCCAGAGACCAACACCCCTGACAGTAAAGGCTCCTCACACCTTTCAAGCCCTCATTCTGCCTTCCCTCTTGTTATAGAGGCTTTTTTCTTTTGGTAATTTACATCTTTGCTCTGGAAGGATTATGCATCCTTTCAGGTTCCTGTCTCCTCTCCTTCACAAGAGTCTTTTACCACATCCACTCTCTCCCTAATTACTAGAAAGTGTCAAAAGTCACTTTTGCAAGTGTACTCTAGAAGAACAGGATTAATATTAATGTCAGTTCAATCGTGTGCCTCCTGAAGAAGAGTTATGCACAGTGCCAAGGGAAAACCAGCTGTCAGTGCTCAGGAGCAGCGACAGCAGAAATCCTCCTCCCTCCAGCCCTATCCCTTCCCCTGGCACAGCATGGGAAGAGGAACATGAAACACTTCATCTACAACACGCATTGCACGTGGGGAAAGGAAATTTAACCAGTGCAGGTCCTGCTGTGGCTGCAAAAAAGCCCCATGCAAAGGGGGAGAGAGGGGCCCACACCCCAATCCCGACTCCATCGCTCCCCAGTGCCTCAGTTTCCCCCTCTGCAAAGCAGGATGCCCAACATGAGTTCCTTCCCTTGAGGCCTCTGACACAGAGCCAGCGCCACCAACACCTAAAGCTCAAGCCTCAGTGGTTTGGGAACTCACCCACTCCAGAGGAGCACAGCGACAGGTATTTCATGCATTGAAAAAATAAAAGGGACCATAAAACCGCATAACAGCAAGACACTGCCTTAATGAGAGAAGCAGTTATATAACAGCAAGTTAAAGAGGTTTTTTAAAGTCAAACCCAACTCAATTTACACCACAAAAAAGCTTAGCATGGTCTCTTTAACACTACAATATGCCCATAAATTTCTTTTTAATACAAAGCTTATTTCCTCCTACATTTATTATATTAGGACACATTTCAAATTATAAAATAAAAATCCTTCCATGATTAATGGAAATACCGATACAGAAAATCTGAGAGTTGGCAATTAAGAGGTCTCTGCAAGTTAAAACCAAGAATAGGAAGAAGCAAGGTCATCTACTCACATCCCATCCTTCTTCTTAGCAATTAAGGCAACTTCTCCCCTCCCCTTAAATGGATTTTTATTTTTGTGCAGTAAAAAGACAGACACATGCTGTATCAGAGCAATCACGGAGGAGGAGGAAAAAAGCCTGGGAATTAACTCAGCTTAAAATGTTTTACAGAGACAGCCAACTAACACCAATGACCACAAACATCACGCTAAACACAACAGGACAACACAGGCAGTGCCGGCTCTTGGAAGGTACAAGGGACAAGGTCCTTCTTGGCACAGTGTTGCTGCAGAGGGATGGGGAATGGGGGCCTGACTCCCATCTGCCAGCTCTTTTCTGTGTATGGCTTTCCCAGATGGCAAGCTGGCTCAAACACTCCCATCTCCAAGTTGCCCAGGAGCCATAAGGATGGGAGGTTTTGATGCCAGTCCCCCAGGAGCCACAAACCCACCCCACTGATCCCAGCCCCAGCAGACACGGATGAAACACAGATAGAGCTTTTTGACCTCAACAGTGTTTGGGGTTTATTCATGCCATTGCTTGAAGGAGCCTCTTCTGCACTGAAACTGCAGCACCCCCAAGGGCCGGGGGCTGCACAAACCACGCACGCTCCAGAAGCGTGAAGGATGCAGACACGAATGCCTGGGAACACTCAGCAAGCCCACGGACCAGACACGAGCAATAAATGAATTAGGGTGCCACACGTTTCTTGCTCCAAAAAAATGCACGGAAAAGGTCCTGTGAGTCATCAAATCGTACCTCTGCCTCCCAGTCCACCCCCTCTCAGCATTTTATCTAACACAAACACCTCCAGCGATACTCCGCTTGTGAGATAGCAAAGCCCATTCCACTGCCTAATGGCCCTTACTGTTAAGACTGTTTTTATCTCCCAACCTACACAACCCCTTTTTCTTAAAGTTTCAAGTCATTACACCTTGTAATGCCAGTCTCAGCCCTTGCAAACAACCTTCTTCTTTTGCTATAAATCACTACAAACTCATTTTTGGAAAGAAAGTGTCCCTCAAATTACTGCAGCCATTTTATTAAATTGCATTTGGATGCTCACAAACCAATCTTTGCAAGATTAGTGAGATGATGAGATGCCAAGCACAGCAGCCTGACCCTCTGACACCTAGCTCCCACGGATGAGAAGACACTGGCTGCAGCCCCTTCCATGGGTGCAGGAACGCCAGGCACCATCAGTGCTGTGCCATTTATGCCATCTTGGGGAACAGCAGTGTAAATGCTCCAGTAATTTCACGTACGCTCCCAGCTGACAGAAATAAACTCTAGAGCTGCAGTAATTTCAGTAGCACCCTGCCTCTTCCTCCTCCGGACAGGGAATTTTTACTGACAGTCGGGTAGCAGTGAATTTAAACCATTACATTTGACTTTGATGTACAATTATTCTCGCAGATAAGTGGTTAGTACAGCAGAAGTGAAAATAGTTTCAGTGAATTAAATGTCAAAAAAAAACCCCCTCAAGATCATCTATGGGAGTTGTGGACTCCTTCATAAGGCTGAAGGATTTTCCTTTGATTTTAAGCATCCCAGGATAGCTTCAACCCTGTCATCAGATACAGGCAGACAAGCTGTGCACTCTGGGGCATGCAAGCCTTCCCACCCAGATCCAATGGCAGCTTAAATCAGATTAACATTCCCCCAAAATTTACCCCAGCACTGCCAAAATAAGAACTGTCCCTGCTTAACGCTACATGCCTGCAGCCTCCTCCCCATGTGAGGGGGCTCTGCTACCCCATGCGGTGGCACCTTCGCCTTCTGCAGTCTGGAAATGTCAGAGGAGTTCCTCCCACCCTCTTAACTCACCAATTTGTTAATATTACCCACAAGAAATATGCTGTTTTGGTCGATTTTCCTCCTCCAATTGTTTTACAACCAGCATCATGCTTTAAATAGATAAAAGCAGTGACTCAACATTTAAATATAGTGGATTCTCCCCCACCTTTTTCAATACTTTTTATTAAAAACCTTTTAAATTATGTGATATGGGGTTGTACATGTGTCAGTGCATTTTAATGCTCAGCATTTGGGGGGAGGAAAAGGAAATGCAACTGTTTAGAACCCAGATTTAATGCTGATCTTTTTAAAACCTAATTAAAGAGATATAAATTATAAACCAACCTCATTCAATAGGTAATTTAAGTTGGAACAGTATGGGTACTACATCGGATATTTATTACTGCTTAATTTTCCTTTATTTTCTATTCTATCTTGTGTTTCACAAAGCCGTGTGACTCTGGATTCCTCCCCAGGTCTTACAATGTTGGCCAGATGATTCTCATGCAAATCTAACACTCTATAAAACCTCATCTTTTAAAAGAAGACATTACAGAGGAAAATAGTTTTTACAGAGTAAAACTTTCCTCCTAGCAAATGTACAAATGTACCAACACTGACATCAATGGAGTCAACTTGTGGGCACCCACTCCCCACACAGATTTGTTAGAGTCACATGCACACATCCTACAGCCATTCCAGAGACTGGGAAGAACACTGTTCAGGATGTTGTTAAAGTTAACCCCTGGGAAAAAAAAAAAGTAAAATTAATGATCTCACTATAAAACCACTGCCTGGGGAGGTTACTAAATTTTAGGGTTCTGCTCCTGCTCTCTTAACTATCAAGAGAGCAACTTGCAGGCCTGAAATAATTAAGAACAGAAAACTCAATTATCTAGTAAACTAAGCTCTTAAACCACCATGCTAAGCTAAATGGAAAGGCTGTGTAGGGAGGAGCATCATTAGTCCCACTCTGGAAAAACAGAATAAAAGAGCAGGAGTACAAAGGGAACCAGCTCATGAGCAAAGGCTCATCAAGACCAGCAGGAAGAGTAGGGATTTTTAATTTTTAAACTGTACATTGGCACATACTAGCTGCCAAAAAGAAAAGAGAGAAGAAAGCTTGACAAGCTCACCCAGCTACTTGTAAAGCTTTACACCTCAACTCCAAAAGCACAAGGTTAAGCTCCTATTTTCTTGGGGTGAATCCATATTTGCTTCCATCAAAGAAAAGGAACAAAAAGCTGGAAATAGCACTTTGCTGTGGGAGAAGGAAAACAGACCCGCCAGCAGATATTTCTCTCAAGATAAATATTCCTCAGTTTTCCTTTGTCCCAGAGCAGAGACATCCATCCCCTCTCCCCATCCGCCCAAGTCACCAGCTTGCCCCTTGCCCTCTACCCATATGCACCAGCCTTATTACCTGGAGCCTCACCACCAGTATAGAGAAACCCAAATGGCAAAGAGGAGAGAAAAACAGAGCAGGAGAAATGCAAATGCAAGCTGCTGTTCAGAGATAGGAGAAATCATGCAGAGAATAGAGAAATGGAGGAAGAAAACCAAGAGAGGTAACATAGGAAAAAGAGAATTTAGTTATTACTGAACATGAAGCTACCCGAGCACAGAAGCACAGGATGGCTCAGGAGCTGGCATTCAGTCTCATCTTCACCAAAACCTATGAAAAAGCTCTCTCATCACCCTGTCTTCACTCCTCTCCAGTCCAAGACCTCTGATCCACCTTCAGTCAAGATGTTGCCATGAATTACATCCTCCCACTCCTTGGCACAGTCAGCCGCAGCTGACAGTAGTTAGGCCATGCTGTTCCCCACCTCTAAGCAGGCCAAAGTGTGCTCCAGAGCAACAAAAACCTGGTCCCCAGACTGCAGGACTGGAGGAGACCAAGCTTCTCACTGCCTGACGAACGCTTTTAGCTAGAATTACTCCCAGAACATCAATACCACTCACAAAACAGCACGACACTTCCCTCACATTTATCTGAATTGCCTTTTTTTGGTTTGTTTTTTAATTAGAAGTGTGGTCTCTGGCTCCTTTGGAGCTCTCGTACAGGCAGTGCCAATGTCCCTCCAGCCCACGCACCACTGATGCAGTAAAACTGAGCTGTGGGACATTTCTCCTGGGTGTGTTGCAGCATTTCCACTACTTATTCCATCAGCTACAATTGCTCATAATGCAAAATGGGGCTTCCAGAAACAATTGTTTTCTGTTTGTGTCCAAAAAGACCAAAAAAAACAAAAACAAACAAAAAAACCCCTACATTCTAAATAAGTTGTTTAGCTTTGGTTTCTCCAGGGTGGTGTGATCCATAGGAAGAGGTTCTCAGAATTGATTCCATGGTGATTGTGGCTGGGAACTCCAAAACTTTTTTTAATTGACAGATGTAGGAAAGGAAGAAAAGCAATAAACAGATGCCTAGAAAATAGTCCTTGAGTGATGTTCCCCTATTACAGAGATTTATGCAGCTGCTACTAGGAGAAGCAAGTGCTCTGAAGTGTAATTACCACACAGAGTCATGCAAGATGGGCCAGATCCAAGGTATAAGCAAGCAGTCATTGCTTTAATTATGATCAAGTTTATGTACTTAGGCAAATGCAAAATCCACTTTCGATTTGATATGTGGGAACTTTATCATCATAACAAGCTGGAAGCGTTCAGTTGAAACACCAGCCCCGTTATGAGGTATTGATCCAGCTGCCCACAGGCTCTGCAGAGAAGCAGAGGGCTCCTCACTCCTGCCTATAAGGGATGCAGCTGGGGCTCCCATGGGAGCAAGAGCACAACTGAGCAACCCCAGCAACCTGAACCCTGCTGGGAGGGGAAGATACAGGGCAAAAACACCCACTGTAATCACAGCCAGGACAGAGGATGCTACTGATTTCTGAGGAAGGACTGACCACATTGCAGCATGGCAGCCCCAGCAGCTCCTCAACACAATGAGAGTCATCCTCCAGGAACCTGCCCACCCCTCCATCACCTCCCTGGAGTGTAGAAACACACTCCAATAAGTTACTTAGGAATCAAAGCAAGAATTTCACTGACTTTCAAAGAAATATCTTCCTTTCCTTCTGACAAACAGAATTTGTCAATTCAGTGGTGATAAGAGCAGCTCTTTCCCTTCCCTGCAACTCTTCGTGCAAACATTTCACTGGAAAGTATTTCCAGTGCCACTTCCTTACTGAGCAGGAGACCAAGGCCCTGGAGGATGGAGAGAGAAGAGATGCTGCTCCTGCAGCTAGTCTGAAAGGAGCATTAAGTGTCAAAAAATCATATGAGAAGGGAATGCAAGGACAGGTAGGGATAGGAAAGGTACACTCTAACCAGAACTTATATCTAAACTCTCCTTATATCTCTCACAGCTCTTGGTAAGCTGATGCATTGCTACAGTCCTACAAACCAAAAGACTTGGGACTTGCACTAGCAGCCACAACACCTTGCAGTCCCAGCCATGGGCACCCCATTTCTCCCCTTCCTCTCTTTACTGCAGCATATCACTGCTGAAGGAACTCTTGTGTTTCTGGCCTGTAAGACACTAAATGCAAGAAACTCAACATGTCGTTATTAAAAAGCAGCCACCACTGGAGATGATCTCATTGCACCTCCCCTGCCTGTCACGTTTGCCTGTTATCTCTTCCTTTTCATACTTTGATCATAAGCTTTTCAGGGCAGGCGTTCTCTGCTGCGTATTGAACCCGACACAACAGCACCGAGCTCTCCAGGCAGCTCCGTAACGCAGCCATCAAAACTGATCCGTTTGTGTACACGCACTCCCAGCACACAGCCACCCACCTAAAGCAGACGACAATCCCAAGCTCCCAAAAAGCTGCAAGAGAACCTTTAAAAGGCAGAGAATTCACGTATTTCATTTACATTGTAAAATAGGAATGAGGCATATATACAGATAGCAGCCTTGCAGGGTGTAGGCTGTGAGGTTTGGTGCGCTACCATCCCGGCAGCCACCTGTAACAGGAACTGCAGAGCAGAGTAACACCTCTCCCAGACCCATCACAGACTCCCGCTGCGCCCTCGCACCCCGCACGGCACCTGCACAGCCTAGGGAACGCCGCGCTGCTTCCTTCCAGCCCCGTCCTCTGGAGCTACGGCAGTCCCCGGGCTCAGGCTGCGATGCGGGTTTAGATGCTCCCGGAGTGGCTTTACAGAGCGGGATTGCCTCGGACCCTGGCACACCGTGCGCTGTGGAAAGCGGCTCTGGCGCACCCGGGACCTGCAGAGACGTGACGGGTGCGCGGAGCCTCCGCTCGCCAGCGGGGACACCGCAAGCTCCCGGGGACCTCGCACCGGACCCCAACAGCGCAATGCGAGGAGGACGGGACCGGCCGGTCCCTCCGGCAGCGCCGCAGCTCTGCCCGACAGCTCGAGCTCACCCCGGCCACCCGGGGCGAAAAATCCCCTGAACAAACCGAGCGCAATAAAGAGCCGTTCTCCAGAAGGTTCCCATTACCGCGACGTAATCACAGGCTCCGTGTTATCCACACATCCGAGGCGCCGAGCTCGGCGGCCACCGGCAGCCCCTACTGCCGGGGGAGAGCAACTCCGTGCGGGAGAGCGGACAGCCCGCACCCGGCTCCGCAGCGTCCCGCAGCCGCACAGCCTGCTCCCGTCCGTGCCCCCGGCTTGGGACGCTGCTGCCGCTTCGCCCCGCATCCGAACAGCCCCGGGCGAGCTCCATGGACAGGCTGACGGCCAGCCGGACACCACGGGGCAGGGCGATCTCACCTGGCACAGGGCCCTCGGGCACCCACTTGGCTCCGGGCTGCAGGACCTGGAAGGCGGCGCGAACCGAGCGGCAGGCGGCTTCCCCCGCCGGCTGTGCGGCCCCCGGGGCACCGAGCAGCGCGGCCGCCAGCAGCGGCAGTAGCAGCGCTGCGCCGCTCCCCGACATCCTCCCGGGCCACCGGGGCGCTCCTCTATGCGCTGCCAGCGGGCATCCCTGCCGTGCCGGAATGCGCCGGGACTGGAAGCAACAGAACGGAGCACAGCTCAGCCCCGCGCCTCGCG